>JALMGJ010000003.1:120076356-120163856 GCA_023362775.1 Charina bottae
TGAAGTGTGTTTCAATTCTAGTCATTGCTGAGCCGTACAAGTAAGTTAGGATGTGAATTGAATAAATCGCTCTTCCCGTATCTAATTGCGAATGGAAGACTTGTTCAAGCAAAGGCTCAAGAGAAAAGAAGAAAAATTCCATTATTTTTTTTTTTAGAAATCCCAAAGCAGTTTGAACAAGTGTTTGTCTGGGAAACACTCAATGCTTTGAGGTAAGCTTCTTTACCATCACTACAGGTAGTCCTCACTTAACGACCACAACTTGGCCCAGAATTTTGGTTGCTAAGCGAAGTGGTCATTAAGTGAATCCGACCCAAATTTACATTTTTTGCAGTGGACATTAAGCGAATCACCATGGGTGTTAAGCAAACCATGTGGTTGTTAAGTGAATCATGTGGTTCCCCATTGATTTTGCTTGCCAGAAGCTAGCCGGGAAGGTCGAAAATGGCAATCACATGATCACGGGATGCTGCGATGGTCATAAATGCAAACCAGTTGCCAAGCACCCAAATCGTGATCAGGGGACCACAGGGAAGCTGCAACGGTCATAAGTGTGAGGACTGGTTGTAAGTCGTTTTTTTCAGCACTGTCGTAAGTCCAAACTGTCACTAAACAAATGGTCATTAAGTGAGGACTACCTGTAGCTTTTTTCCCCCCATTTCTGGCTTTGCCTTGGTCTGGAGACCATGTCCACCCACAATCTTCACCTGCATTGACCAACTCAGTAACAGATCTTCACCTCCATTTATTTTTCTTTCTTTGTTGTCCTGCATTTTCCCTCGATGAAATCCTTGGATCCTTGCAGGTTCAATCCCGTGTGAGCCATCTGGGGTACCTCCCAGGATCTCTCCAACAGGGGATGATTAAGGGGTTCTGCCTTCAACCTGGCAGCAGTATGCACAGTCACCTCCCTGCCTTGATCTGCCCCCAAGAGCCCAATCAGCCCCATGGCTCCCAAGTCACTGGCCATCAGCCATACACCTCTCACAGCCATCTGAGTGTTGGTCATTGGTCCACAGGGGAGCTGGGCCCCTGGGCGTGGGAGGCAGTGGAGACTAGTATGGCACAGTTAGATAGGAATCTTTATTTCACACTTAAAAGAGGCCACTTGATTGCCTTCTACCAATGCAAAGGCGTCATTTCCTCTGCTCCTTGGCCTTGAAGCCGTACCGCTGTGGGTTGTTGACAGAACTGACATCTACGTCCTGAGAAACGCTGGTTCTTAACTTCACTCCCACACTCAGTGTGTGCAAACGTATCTTTACATCCCGCATTTCTTCCCGTAGGCTACTCAAGATTGTGAATAGCAACAAGAAAATAAAACAAATACACCAAATGAAATACATCAAATATAAGTCCGGGGGGCGGGGGGAACGGAACAGTTCGAATCATTACAAACTCTGTTTTTTCATAAATTAAATGGCACAGTCCTGAGTTTTAAAAACATTGTCTGGCGTTTAGAGCAAACAGGAAACATTTGGTCTCCAGATCACAAATGTTCTATGGGGATAGAAAAATGCTGGTTATTTATTTATTTATTTATTATTCAAATTTATTCCCCGCCCATCTCCCATGCAAGGGACTCTGGGCGGGTTACAATAAATAAAAATTTAAAACTATACAAAATATCTAAAAACACAAACAAAACATAATAAAATAAAATCCAGGATGGGCTTGGACCCGCAGAATAGATAGTAGAGCTATGGGGCCAGCCAACCCCAGGAGGCACTACCACCTCCGTCGTCCCAGGCCAGGTGGCAAAGCCAGGTCTTAAGGGCCTTCCGAAAGGCCAGGAGGGAGGGGGCCAGTCTCACCTCCGGGGGCAGAATATTCCACAAGGCGGGCGCTATCGCAGAGAAGGCACGCCTCCTGGACCCCGCTAGATGGAATTGTCTTGTTGAGGGGGTCCGAAGCATGCCCTCCCTGCATGTACAGGTGGGGCGGGTCGACGTTATCGGGACGAGACGGTCCCTCAGGTACCCTGGCCCTATGCCATGTAGGGCTTTAAAGGTAATCACCAACAGCTTGAATTGGACCCGGAAGCAAACTGGCACCCAATGCAGCTCGCGAAGCAGAGGTGTTACATGTGCCGATCTTCTGGCACTCATAACTGCTCGCGCCGCTGCATTCTGCACCAGCTGAAGCTTCTGGATACTCTTCAAGGGTAGCCCCATGTAGAGCGCATTACAATAGTCTATACGGGAGATGACAAGGGCGTGAGTGACTGTTCGGAGGGCCTCCCGATCCAGGAAAGGGCGTAACTGGTGCACAACTCGCAGCTGTGCAAAGGCCCTCCTGGCCACGACTGCCACCTGCTCTTCAAGCAGGAGTCGCGAGTCCAGGAGGACCCCCAGATTCCGCACTGGATCCGAGTGGGGTAGTGCAACCCCCCCAGAACCAAAGATGACAACTTCCCGGATCCAGGGGGGCCATCAATCCACAGCCACTCCGTCTTACCAGGGTTCAGTTGAAGCCTGTTGTTCCCCATCCAGACCCCCACAGCCTCCAGGCACTGAGATAAGGCATTGACCGCATCACTTACTTCACCCGGGACGGAGATGTATAACTGGGTATCATCAGCATATTGGTGATACCTCATCCCGTGGTGACGGATGATCTCGCCCAGTGGCTTCATGTAGATGTTAAATAGGAGTGGAGAGAGAACCGACCCCTGCGGCACCCCACAAGTCAGGGGTCGCGGGTCAGCTCTCTCCTCCCCTATCAACACTGACTGGGAACGGCCCTGGAGAAAGGAGGCGAACCAGTGCAAAACCACGCCGCCCGCCCCCAACTCCTCGAGCCGCTCCAAAAGTATACCATGGTCGACGGTATCGAAAGCCGCTGAGAGATCTAAGAGAGCAAGGATGGACGCACTCCCTCCATCCCGCTCTCGCCAGAGATCATCCATAAGTGCGACCAATGCGGTCTCCGTCCCATATCCTGGCCTGAAACCTGACTGGAAGGGGTCCAGATAATCCGTTTCATCCAGAATCCTCTGGAGTTGCAACGCCACCACCTTCTCAACCACCCTAAAAAGGGAAGGTGGGAGACTGGGCGAAAATTGCCCAGGATTGTAGGGTCCAGGGAAGGTTTCTTGAGGAGGGGGTGCACCAGCGCCTCCTTAAAGGCAGCCGGGAACACCCCCTCACTCAAGGACGAATTAATCATCGCCTGGACCCAGCCACATGTCACCTCACTAGCTGATTTCACCAGCCAGGAGGGACATGGGTCAAGCTGGCATGTGGTGGCGTTTACAATCCGGAGGATCCTGTCTACTTCATCAGGCGCAACAGGATCAAACTGTTCCCAGATAACGTGGTAAGTACGAGCCCCTGGCATCTCCCCAGATCTTGTCTCACGCTTGGAGTCCAACTTGGAATGAATCTGAGCGATTTTGTCCTGCAGATGCTCAGAAAACTCTTCCGAACGGCCCTGTAAGTGGGTCTCGCCCTGCTCCCGACCCAAAAGTGATCTTGTAATCTTGAAAAGGGCCGTCGGGCGGCATTCTGCGGACGCAATAAGAGCGGAGAAATATTCACGTTTCGCCGCTCTTACCGCCACAAGGTAGGCCTTAACTGCGGCTCTAGCTTGTGTTCGGTCAGATTCAGTCTTCGTCTTTCTCCAGCGGCGCTCTAGACATCTCTTAACCCTCTTCAAAGCCCTTAACTCTTCCGTGAACCACGGAGAGCAGCGGGTCGAGCAGGGCCGGAGAGGTCGCATAGGCGCGATCTTGTCCAGGGCTCCGGCCGCAGCTTTATTCCAGGCCGCGGCCAGGACCTCCACTGGACCGTGAAACAAGTCCTCGGGAATAACCCCCAGCTCCTTCTGAAACCTCACTGGGTCCATCAGTCGCCGGGGGCGGACCAATCGAATAGGTCCCGCCTCCCTGCAGAGTGGGGTAGCACAAGAGAGTCTCAGGGTCACCAGGGCGTGGTCTGACCATGACAATGGGGAAAGATGTAACTCTCCCCTCAGATCACATTGCCACTGCTCAGACAAGAAAACTAAGTCCGGGGTGAGACCACTGTCACGAGTCGGGTCACAAATAATCTGAGACAGGCCCATAGCTGCCTATGGGTTAGGGTTGTGCTCCTTTGTGAGGTTCCATCTTCTACTCCGTTCGTTCGTTCGTTTGCTGCATTTTCCCTATTTACTGTACATGGACACCAATTCCACCTTCTTTGGACCTCTGTTCTTTGATCAAACCAACAAAAATGAATATAAAAACAGTAACAATTATATGGGGGGCGCGATGGCTCAGTGGTTAAGACACCAGGCTTGTCGATCGGAAGGTTGGCGGTTTGAGACCCGAGCGCCGCGTGACGGAGTGAGCTCCCGCACTAGCCCCAGCTCTTGCCAACCTAGCAATTCGAAAGCATGCAAATGCAAGTAGATGAACAGGTACCACTTCGGTGGGAAGGTAACAGTGTTCTGCGCACGTCATGCCGGCCACATGACTGCGGAAGCATCTTCGGACAGCGCTGGCTCTTCGGCTAAGAAACAGATACGAGCACCGCCACCTAGTCGGACACGACTGTGCAGGGGAAAACCTTTACCTTTACCTTTACTAACAATTATATAGCTGAACCAGTAGTGCAGATATTTTTCGCTTCGTATATGATAGATTGTTTTATTGATTGACTGTGTATATTCTGACAACTTGTAACTTGCTTATCTAATCATCATTCTTGTTATAACCTGATGTTTTATTAATGTATGTATGTACCAATGCAAATGCTGTTTTGAATGTGATTTTTATGCTGACATTTTCGTTAGCTCTGTTATGGCTTATGGCCAAAATAAATATTGTATTATCACATTCCTGCTATAAATTAAAGGCAACATTATTTTGATTATACGCATGCCTTTTTTTTTTACCTTCCGTACTGTGTATGGCGTGTTGTCTGTGCATGGATAGAGAGATAGAGAGGTTTATATATTCCATTTTATGGTTAAATTTTTATTTTTAATTCATATCTCTGAGAACAGTTTGCTCAAAAATAAAGGGTTTTTTATATTACTTAAAATAGGGGTACTCATTCTAATTGAAGCGTTACTTGGTTATTCCTACAATTTGTTATATATCTTTTATTCTTATTGTTTAAAAATATATTTTTGTTATTCTTACAATTTATTACAAGTCTTTTATTCTTACTGTTTAAAAATATAGTTCTGTTATTCTTGCAGTTTATTATATATCTTTTATTCTTGCTGTTTGAAAATATATATTTTTTGCTGAAAATCTTCCTTTTAGACAAGTTGACCTTGGAAACTTCATACCACTTGAAATCTATTCTAAAAACTAGGGGCATTCACACGAAGCAGTCATGGAAGCCAAGTCTCCACAACCATATAGTTGAAGTCCGGTCTTTTCTAACATGCATCATGATAATGTGAAAAGGGGGTGGGGCTTGGATCATGTGGTTGCAGCCACCATCTTGACTTTTTTGACCCCCCTGGACACCCTTGCTGAAAACCAATAAACTGAAGTGTGCTTGTATTAATTCTGCATGTTGCAGGTCCCATCTACAAAAGAATGTTGGTTGGCGGGGCCCAGGAAGAGAGCCTTCTCTGCCGTGGCCCCCGCCCTGTGGAACACTCTTCCCCCAGAGGTGAGACAGGCCCCCTCTTTCCTGGCCTTCCGGAAAGGGGTGAAGACCTGGCTCTGCCATCTGAGGTGGGGCGGGAGGGGGGGTAACCAACCCTGGGGGTGGCTAGCACCCTGAAGACGCTCCCTGGGAAATTAAATGAAGAACTTCTTGCCATCTACCTCTTGGAATGTATTATTTATTTAAGAATTGTATTGCTTTGTTGTTTTATTGTTTTATTGTATTTTAACTAATATTTTATTCCTGTTTTATTGTAAACCGCCCAGAGTCGCTCTCTGAGTGAGATGGGCGGTGACTAAATTTGAGATATAAATAAATAAATAAATAAATAAACCCTCATTTTCCCTGTTCCAAAAATGCAACTTTGACTTTATTCTGCTTTAGAAATGTACATAAAAGAAATTCATGTCTTCTATGCATTCATTCAAATTTATATATATAAATATATACAGACACATACATATTTCCTCAGGTAACTTTTATCCCACATTTCTTTAGGATTTCCTCTTTTGGATTTACAATCTATTGTTACAAAAACTTCTTATGACCATTTTGTTTTGGCTTACTAATGGTTTGGCTTTGCTATAATCTTCGTTATAGCTGTAATCGTGATATTCTGGAAAGAAATGGCCATTCTGACGTAAGACAAAAAAAAAGGTTAACCCTCCATTTGATTTCCACAAAGTGCCCCCTCCTTCTCCTTCTCCTTCTCCTTCTCCTCCTCCTTCTTCTTCTTCTTCCTGCTTTTCATATTGTTCCTGCTTTTCAATATTTTATGCTTTACCAAATTCTTATACAAACTGATCCTTGCTGTCAACCTTGATTTTAGCTCACAGATTTTCCTTTACTTCCAAATCACATTTCATGTCTCCCTTTGTAAGTTCCACCAATATTTATTTTATTCATTTATTTATTAGATTTATATGTCTGCCCATCTCCCTTGCATGTGACTCTGGGTGGCGTACACAGTTAAAACACAAGTAAAATCATAGTCTTCTACCATTGAATACAATCAAAAAATTAAAAGCTATATATATTGAATACAATTAAAAAATTAAAAGCTATATATATTGAATACAATTAAAAAATTAAAAGCCATATATAAAATTTTATATATGTATAAAAATACAATAATAAAGACAGAGGAGAGTGCACTCTAACTATATGCAATAGGAACATGTAATGAGCTTCACCCTTCCTTGGGATCCCCAAGGCCGATGGCACATGCAAGTTTTAAGGGCCCTCCAGAAGGCTGGCAGGGTTGGGGCCAATCTTGCCTTGGGAGGAATGATGTTCCAGAGGGCAGGGGCCACTGCAGAAAAGGCTCTCTTTCTGGATCCCACCAAACAAAGCTCCTTGGCTGGTGGGACCCACAACATACCCCTTCTGCTAGACCTGATGGTATGGGTAGATGTAATTGGGAAGAGGTGGTCCCTCAAATATAGACTTGGATTGCAATTCATGGTTTCCGCCAGAATTGTCCACTGGTGGTTGGATTCAGACAAAGTAGGGAGAAATTAATCCAATGGTCTCCCTCCAGAGCTGTAAGAATGCTCAGGCCTCCAAGAACAAGAAGGAGGCCTTCATCAGAAAGGAAAATCTGACTTGAGAAATCATTTCAGTGGGACCATGGAGAGTTCCACAACTTGTAATTCTTTGATACCAGAGCTCCTACAGCAGAAAAGATTAAAAGGAAGCACAGCCGTGGTACTGAAGAAGTTATGAATTCAAAGGGCCTCAAGCTTTCCTCTTTCCTTGATATTTTCTCAGAACGTGTCACAAACAACATCAGCCCTGCAACTGATTTACTGGAGTCATTTATTGCATTGCAAACCACGAAAGGAACATATTTTTCCAAAAATAAAAGATTGAAAAAGGCCCAGAAAGCCAAAAGGAGGGGGAAAAAGCCATCTATTCCCATGTTTTATCCCATCAAACATTGCTTTTTGGGTCATACATAAAGTACATCTATTGAAACTAATTCGTGAGTAGCATAAATCCCATTGACAAAAAAATCAGAAGTCTGGTAGCACTTTTTCCAGCGTACAAATTTTATGAAAAGGCATCGGCATTCTTGAGCTGCAGCTCCCTTCATCAAATGCAAAGAGTACTTGACTGATGTAGGATTTTAATGGGGGGGGGATGGAAGAGGGGAAGACAGGTTGGTTATCCAGATGCAGGTTATCTGTGAGACAGATTACAAGTACCTTATCAATTAACAACTGTCATGTGTTAAAAACCCATTGTGTTTTTTGAGGCCTTCTGAGATTGCTTGAAACCTTTTGATGCATGTGAATTCAACACTTTCTCACTTGATGGTGCTTTTAAAGTCATGTTTTTCCAAAACAGCTGCTCTGGAATTACCCTGAGTGATTGAAATGCTCTGATATTACTTGGTCCTTGTTTTAAGTCCTGATTTCAAATTTGTGTCCATTGATTCTTCTGTGTAAAGTTTGCCCTGTTTGTCCTACACAGAATCCAGAGAGGCACTGTTGAATGACTTTACAGGTAGTCCTCCCTTAACAACCATTCGTTTAGTGATGGTTCGGACTTATGACGGTGCTGGGAAAACTGATTTACGACCGGTCCTCACACTTACAACCATTGCATTATCCCCATGGTCATGTGATCACAATTTGGGCACTTGGCAACCAGTTCGCATTTATGACCATTGCAGTGTCCCGTGGTCACATGATCGCCATTTTCAACCTTCCCGGCCAGCTTCTGGCAAGCAAAATCAATGGGGAACTGTGTGATTCACTTAACAACCACGTGGTTCGCTTAATGACTGACATTGTAAAATCAGGTCTTAATGACCACTTCACTTAGCAACCAAAATTCTGGTCCCAACTGTGGTAGTTAAACAAGGACTACCTGTTATACTCACCGCTTCATCTTTGGCAATAACATGTACCTGCAAATCAGTGGCACAGCCACGGGCACATATATTGCTCCTCAATATGCTAAAATCTTCAAGGCTGACCTAGAACAATGCTTTCTTAATTCTTACCCCCTAAGGCCCATCCTTAAGATTCATTGATGACTCTTTCACCATCTGGACCCATGGAAATTAATCGCTCATCAAAGTCCATCATGATTTAAAAGCACCATTGAGCGAGAAGTCTCCCCTGCCGGTAACTCATAATTTCAGCCTTGCTCTCATTTGTTGTTCCTTTAATGTTAGCCCAGCTTGTATACCATGCTGGTTTTAGCAAAGGTCAGTGTAGCTAAAGAACTTCACCACTGTTAAGGAATTTGGTGATCAATCTGATTTTCAGAACCTGGGAAGCAAACCTTCCAGTGATTAAGAGCATCAAAACAGAGAAAGCACCTGCGGCATCTTTACACTATCAGATTGGGAAGAGGAACAGAGATGTGATCTTTTGTAGGCAGAATTCAGAATTTCTCTAGCATGGCTGTGCCTGGGTTGGCAGACAAGGTAAAATTAGATCACTGATCAAGAAGGAAAAGGCTTCTGAAATTCTTTCCAACCCTTTGCTAGCAGTGGCCCTAGGAGGTATCTATTCTGGGTAATGAGACAATGAGTTGTGCATGTGGCATTTGTGTGTGATTGTGTCTGGCTGCTCAGGGAACCACAAAGTGGGCTCCCTTCGCTCCCCTCTGGATCACATGACCAGGAGGGAGGGGCTAAGAATGCAGGAATGAGACACTTCCCAACTGTTTCACCCATATTGGGGATATTATCCAGGGTTTTTTTTAAGTCCCTGCAGAATCCTGCCCACTTTCCATGTTTATGTTGCTGTCCTCTCCCCTGATACCAGATTTGCTCCCATTCAGTTTTCTGAGAGTTAACCTGCTGATGGATAGACACAAGGATATTACTTTGAGCCTCTTTATATCATTTGCTTCCAACACTCCATAAGGCTGAAAAGAATTAAAAATGCTACATGCAGTGAAGATCACAGGACTGCATATATGCATATGGTCTTTTATACATCAGAATGAGTATAGTTTATTATTTATTTATTTATTTAATTTATATAACCGCCCATCTCCCCCAACAGGGAACTCTGGGCGGTTTACAATAAATAGATTAGATAAAAATATAAAATAAAAATATAAACCAACAATTTATACAAGTAATATAATAAATAGATATAAAATCCAAGTGGGAGATAGTATTAATAAAAGAAGGGCATTATAAAATTACGGGATTAACCACCCCCATGAGGAACTATTGTTTCCTCCCTCCCATGCCAGGCGGCAGAACCAGGTCTTCAGTTCTTTCCTAAAGGTCGGGAGGGAGGGGATCTGTCTCAACGCTGGGGGCAAGATGTTCCATAGTGTGGGTGCTGCTACAGAGAAGGCCCGCCTCCTAGCCCCCATCAGATGACATTCTCTAATTGATGGGGCTCGTATCAGGCCCTCTCTGAATGATCGGGTGGGGCGGGTCGATAATATGGGGATAAGACGGTCCCTCAGGTATTCTGGCCCCATGCTATGCAGGGCTTTAAAGGTGATAACCAACACCTTGAATTGTACCCGGAAGCAGACCGGCACCCAATGCAGCTCGCGGAGCAAAGGTGTTACATGTGCAGATCTTGGCACACCCAAAATCGCCCACACGACTGCATTATGCACCAGCTGTAGCTTCCGGATAGTCTTCAAGGGTAGCCCCATGTAGAGCGCATTGCAATAATCTACATGGGAGATGACGAGAGCGTGAGTGACTGTTCGGAGGGCATCGCGATCCAGGAATGGGTGCAACTGGCGCACCAGCCGAAGCTGTGCAAAAGCCCTCCTAGCCATGACTACCACCTGCTCTTCGAGCAGGAGTCGTGAGCCTAGAATGACCCCCAAGTTGCGCACCGGTTCCAAATGGGGCAGTGCTACCCCATCGAGAACCAAAGATGATAGTATCCCAGAAGACGCTAAGTCATCAATCCACAGCCACTCGGTCTTGCCAGGGTTCAACTGAAGCCTGTTGTTCCCCATCCAGGCCCTCACAGCCCCCAGGCACTGGGACAGGGTGGACACTGCATCACTTACTTCACCTGGGATGGAGATATACAGTTGAGTATCATCCCCATACTGATGATACCTCATCCCATGGTGTCCGATGACCTCGCCCAGCGGTTTCATGTAGATGTTGAATAGGAGAGGAGAGAGAACCGAACCCTGCAGCACCCCACACAGGAGTGGTCGCGGGCCGGATCTCTCCTCCCCTACCACCACCGACAGGGAACAGCCCTGGAGGAAGGAGGTGAACCAGCACAAAACTACGCCGCCCACCCCCAACTCCCTAAGCCGTTCCAAAAGGATACCATGGTCGATGGTATCGAAAGCCACTGAGAGATCTAAGAGCGCCAGGATGGATGCACTACCTCCATCCCGCTCCCGCCAGAGATCATCCGTAAGTGCGACCAATGCAGTCTCTGTCCCAAATCCCGGCCTGAAACCTGACTGGAAAGGGTCTAGATAATCCGCTTCATCCAGGGTCCTCTGAAGCTGCAACGCCACCACCTTCTCAACCACCTTTCCCAAAAAGGGAAGGTGGGAGACTGGATGAAAATTGTCCAGAATGGTAGGGTCCAGGGATGGCTTCTTGAGGAGGGGGTGCACCAACGCCTCCTTGAAGGCCGTTGGAAACACCCCCTCCAACAAGGATGTATTAATCATTGCCTGGACCCATCCACATGACACCTCCCTGGCCGATTTTAGTAGCCAGGAAGGGCAGGGATCTAACTGACATGTGGTGGAATTAACAGTTCAGAGGATCTTGTCCACTTCCTTAGGTCCAACAGGATCAAATTGTTCCCAGATAATAGGGCAAGACCACTCTCCCGGCATCTCCCCAGACTGCATTTCACACATGGAGTCCAACTTAGACCGAATCCGAGCGATTTTATCCTGCAGATGCTTGGAAAATTCTTCCGCACGGCCCTGTAGGTGGGTGGTCGACTCCACCCTACCTAAGAGAGTTCGAGTAATCTTAAACAGGGCCATCGGACGGCATTCTGCGGATGCAATAAGAGCGGAGAAATATTCACGTTTCGCCACTCTTACCTTAATAGCGGCTCTAGATTGTGTTCGGTCCGATTCTGCCTTCGTCTTTCTCCAGCGACGCTCTAGACGTCTCTTCACCCTCTTCAAGACCCTCAACTCCTCTGTATACCACGGGGACTGACGGGTCGAATGAGGTTGGAGAGGTCGCATTGGCGCGGTCCTGTCCAAGGCTCCGGCCGCCCTCCTATTCCAGGAAGCGGCCAGTGCCTCCGCTGGACTGTGCAGCAGATCATCGGGTATTACCCCCAGCTCCCTCTGAAACCACATTGGGTCCATAAGTCGCCAGGGGCAGACCAATCGAATAGGTCCTGCCTCCCTGCAGAGTGGGGCGGCATAAGAGAATCTTAGAGATATCAGGACGTGATCTGACCATGACAACGGGGATAGTTCTAGCTTTCCCCTCAGGTCACTTTGCCATTGCTCAGACAAAAAAATCAAATCTGGAGTGAGTCCACTGTCTCGAGTTGGGTCCCGAATAATCTGGGACAGGCCCATGGCTGCCATGGTAGTCATGAACTCCCGAGCCGCTTCCGAGGCACGTCCCAGGGACCGCAGATTAAAATCCCCCAGGACCATCAGCCTGGGGAACTCCACTGCCAACCCCGAGACAGCCTCCAGCAGCTCAGGCAGAGAGGTTGCTACGCAGCAGGGAGGCTGGTACAGTAGCAACACTCCCAACTGTTCCCGGGCACCCAACTTGAAAAACAGGGTCTCACATCCGGATACTTGTGGAGCAAGGCCCCTGAAAGCCACCAAAGACTCTCTGATGATAACTGCCACCCCTCCTCCCCTACCCCGGTGTCTCGGCTGGTGCCACACCCGAAACCCGGCTGGGCACATTTCCGAGAGGGCTACCCCTCCCTCTGGGCCCAGCCAGGTCTCAGTAATACACGCCAGGTCAGCCCCTCTCTCCATGATTAATTCACTTATGAGAGGGGCTTTGTTATTTACTGACCTGGCGTTAAGCAGCAGCAGTCGAAAACCGGGGCCCTCAAGGATCTGCTGTCCAGAACCTGGGGTTGAACTCGGAGGACCGGAATGCGCCACCAGTACTAAACACCGGGGGGCCCTTCCCCGAAAATGGCTTGTCCTCCGGTTCCCGTCATAATATCCCATGCCCGTCACCACCTCGATCAATTTACCCTCCCCATAGCCCCCAGAGTTTCCTAGCCCAGTCGCCTCCACTCCCGAGCCCCTGGAAAACCTGGATTTGGGCAAGGGTCCCTTTCCACATCCATCCATCCTCTCACCCCCAATCTCTCCTGGGCTATAGTAAGGCTCCCAGTGCACCAGCTCACGCTCTCGGCGCTGGTAAGCCTCACCACCCCATCCACTCCATACACATTCACTGCCCCTCTGCGGCTTCTCTCACTGGTCACAGAAGGGGCCACACAACCACTCCTGCCTACCCTGTCTCTCACTCAGGGATAGGCACTCTCTCACACTCATACAATCCTGGACCCCCCTCGTGACTCTCACAGGGGGGAACCTCACAATCCCACAGGGACCCTACACTGTTCTGCTGCCCTAAAAAATGGGGATGGCCAACCCTTCCCTTCATTCACCAAGCCGTTGCAATGTTAAAAATCCACAATGTCAGAGTCCACAATCTCAAAATCAGCGGGGGTGTTATTCCAGACCATTCCGTCTGGGTCTTTAGTGTTGTCCAGCTCATATCCCATACACCCCCACAGCTCTTCATATGGGGTATACCAGGTCTACCAGCGTCCATTAAAACTCCAGAGATCATCAGGCTCACTGTTGTATATAATTAGTCTGTATTCTGGAGTCCAATTACGACACCAGGGGACATGCCACGCCCCCAAAGATTGTCCACCAGGGCGCCCGATCCCTGGATCACCACACTCCGCACAGCTCCAGCTCCACACTCAACTCTGTCTTGGGACTTGCCACGCTCCCAAAGATTGACTATCAGGTGGTCAATCTTGAGCTTGTTGTGCTCGCTGTGCTCCCCACACACTCAGCTCCATCACCGGGACTCACCACGTCCCCAAAGATTGTCCGTCAGGCTAGCCTCGAGATCACTGTGCTGTGCACCCCGCAATTCTATTCCACACACGCAGCTCCGTCACAGCTCCAGCCAACCAATCTCAAAAAACAGGCCTGGGAACATCCACGGCCTCGCGTAGTGGGCTCTACCAGGTTCCACTGGGCTCTGTCGGATTCCACCGCAACCACCAGGCTCCGCATCACAGAGACCCTCGACTCTGCCAAACTCCGCTGCAATACTCCATCTGAGGAAGTCCATCCACCCAAACACATCTGTAAGTTCTCTACACCCCAAAGATAGAATTCAGGGGTATCGAGAAAAGTTTGGAGGGACTACAAACTATTCACGGAGTCTTCCTCCTGGAGCAGCAGCCAGCAGCGGCTTGCGGTCGCCATCTTGGAATTGGAAAGCCAAGTTTAGACATAAATACAGTGCTAGTGGGGAATACTGTACTGGTTACATATACTTGAAGCAGATACAGAAGACAGCAACGAAAGACATTTTGATTTATTTTCCCCCACATAGAGGTATTCCTCAAAATTCTAGTTGAAGAACATTTGAAAGTGAGGAATGCCTGTTTTACAGCAGAATTTTGAACCACCCGCAAACCCCCTCTGCTTGCACCCACCAACATTCACAATCAAGCTGTAATTACAATGTACGATCTACATTTCCTGTCCAGACGTTCAGCTGAAGACAGAGGTCAAGGGTATAATCTGTCGGAATCCGGCAAATCAAGCATGCCTCATTAGCATATGGATGATTGCTCTAGGAGGCAAACTCTGTGCTACTAGAGGAAGCTGCTTGTTGCCCCTCCCACTTCCTCTTCTCTCTCTCTGATTCTTCCACCTATGGGGTAGGACGCACATGCCTTAGCTCCTTCCATGGAGAGGCCATGTGCTAGGCCTCAACTCCAGAGGCTTTTCCCCCTTTCTCCACGCAACCTCTGGCAGCAAACAGGGTCAGAGGTATGCAGTTTAGGGAACAGAAAGAAGAACTGAAACATCATTTTTCTACTGAAATGGCTGTACCTGGACCGAATAAATGTAAGAACTCTTTTGTACTTACTTTTTGTACCTGCAATGTCTAAGTGTGTGTTTCTTTATGCTTAGGTGGGCTAAAAGTGTAAGAATTAGAACCTGAATCTCTCTAACATTCTCACAGGCTGTGTTTTTAAACAATATTCCTTTTTCTATGCACGAGTTTATACAATGTTAAGCTCTGCTCCATTCACTGGTTCTAACAGGCCATGGAATGATCTTCATAATCAGCAAACACAGCTCTCCTCTTCTCCTCCATGTGTTCACTGAAAGGCTAGATTCGCACAACAGACTACACTAGGTTACAATGGAATTGGGACACATGGGATTCAGTGTGCTGTGCAAACCCAGCATACACCAAATGATGCAAATCAGGCCATCAGATGATTATTGCTAATTTCTTTCTTAGATGTATAGTCTGCTTTTCCTCCAGGAGCATAAGACAACATACTGTATGTAACATTGGTACTCCCTTCTCCGATTTTCCCCCACAGCAATAACCTTGTGAAGAAGGTTGGGCTGAGACTGACCCAAAGTCACCCAGTGAGTTTCCATGGCTGAAGGTGGGCCTGAACCTGGACCTCCTCAGTTCTAGATCAATACCTTCATCACTACATCACACATGAAACCGTAATAGATTTTGTTCATTTGAACACAGCTTGTTCTGTGGACACAATTATTGTTCATGGATCCTACTGGTCTCCAGTGGGGGCTTAAGAAGTTTAGCAAGCTTTGGAACAGGATGTTGGTGAGGGTATTGGATTAAATTGCTCCTAAGTGGCCTCTTCCTGCAGATCCAGGGGTGCTTTGTGATTCATGGAGGAACTCGAGGAGATGAAGTGGCAAAAGAGACACCCAGAATGTCAATGGTGAGAAACAGAGTGGAGAGGACCAGGTTTCTCCCCATGTTCTGTCCTACATTGTGGCAACAATGCCAGCAAAGCACAGATAATGTACTTCTCCCCTTGATTCCATCTGTGGAGTGCTGAACAGCAGCCTTGTTTAAGGTGACCTGATGACGGTTGAAAAGATCTCTCTCAAAGCCATGGTGACATATCTGCAAGGAACTTTGAGGACAAAATTGCTCATATTGCATTGAATCCAGGGATCTTCCTCTCCCCTCCCTAGCAGCTTGAGCAACCCAGGTGGGTCAGGATTCCCCCCAACAAGTGTCAAAGCTCATGGTACTTTCTCCACCTCCTCAAATTCTTCAGAAGAATCCCAGTGATATTGCAGAACACTACCAGTCAACTCAAGAATCTCTTAAGATCCCTGGATTCTAGGTGGTGATCAGTGAAACCATTAGTGGATAGCTAGAACCACTGAATGGTGCAGAGCTTAATACAGCAAAAAAGATGTGCACAGAAAGGAGTATTAATTAAAATAGCATTGATGAGCACTTTAGAGAAATATATGTTATTGATCTTACACACTTAGCCCACCCAAGCATAAAGAATTGCACATTTAGACAAAGTAGGTTCAAAAATAAGTACAAAAGAAAATCTTACTCATTTATTTGGTCCAGTTATGTCCATTCAGGAAAAATGATTCTCGTTCTTCTTTCTTTCCCTAAACTGATTTGGCCCTTAGCCCTAATGGCTGCTAAAGGCTGCATGCAGGAAGGGGGAACCTCCTGACTCTAGGCCTAGGCATGGCCTAAAGATGGAAAGAGCAGCAGCCTGCTGCTTCCTTCTCCGATGGTGGAATGAGGTAGAAGAGAGGAAAGTGTGGGAGGGACAACAAACCACTTCCTCCGGAAGCATATAGAGAGCTGCATCCTAGAACGAACTCATCTACATGCTAATGAGGCATGCTGATTTGCTGAGACCTCCAACAATCAATACTTCATCAAGAGAGGGGGTAGGCTCCTTTCTGAAGAAGACCTTTCTTGATCCAGAGTTTCTGGGCAATTTTTACCTGGTCTTCAACCACCTCTTTTGGAAGAAACTTGTTGAGAAATTGATTGGGGTTCATATACAGAGGATCATGGAAGAAATGGATTTTCTGGATCCCTTCCTGTTGGGCTTCAGTCCTGGTCTTGACATGGAAGTGGCAATGGACATTTTGTAGGTGACCTATAGTGGGATCTGAAGGGGGAGAATGAACCCCTTCTGACCCTGCTAGACCTCTCAGTGGCATTTGATACCATCTATTGTGCTATCTGTCTGGATCAGCTGCAGGGGTTGGGGGGTCAGGCACAAATTTACATTGGTTTTCTTCCTTTCTGAGCAAGCAGGTCCAATCAATTGTAGCAAAGGATGTTGAGCCTTTGGCCTCTTCAGTGTGAGGTGCCCCAGGGCTCAGCCCTCTCCTCTACCTGAAGCTTGGACCAGTCAGGGCAAGGTATCACCAATATCCTGATGCAATCCAGTTTTATGTCTCCACCTTTGGTGGAGCAGATGCCATGGGATTCTTGACCCAAGAGGCTGTTGACATCTTGAGTTAAAACAGCCTCAGATGAAATCCTAGCAAGACAGATTGGTTATTTATCCAGAAAACATCTGGATCCAGTATGATACCATCTGTGATTCTTGACAGAGTTGCACTTCATTGGAAGGAACAGGCCCAGGACCTGGAAGTTCTCCTTGACTCATGGTTGCTGTGAAACAGCAAGTGGAAGTCACGTCCAGGCTGCAAGTGGTGGTTCAGATGCAGCCATTTCTGGAGCGGGAGGCTCCAGTGATCATTTCTCATGTCCTGCAATGTCTTTTTCTTGTCCTCCTTGCATATTATTGAAGAAAGATTGTTGATGATCCCTCTCCAATGGTGATGTTAATTTGAATAGACTTTTACTGCCCATGGATGTGGTGAAATCTATTCATCTTTCTCATAACTTCTCCAACCTTCGGAAGTAGAAAACTCATTTAAAGACCTCTCTGTCTTTCTCTTTCGTGGATCTGGTTATAATCAAGTTCTTCTTAAGAGGACATATCCATATTTTCAAGTTAGGAATGTTATTCTTAACCCCATGAATGTTAAAGTAAAAAAGTTTCCTTTATCTTTAAAGTTTTCTTGGCAGCAATATGTGAGTGGCAACAACTAATGTAACACCGCTGCTCCGCGAGCTGCACTGGGTACCAGTTTGCTTCCGGGTCCAATTCAAGGTGTTGGTTATCACCTTTAAAGCCCTACATGGCATGGGACCAGGTTACCTGAGGGACCGTCTCATCCCGATCACATCTACCCGCCCCACCCGGTCATGCAGGGAGGGCATACTTCGGACCCCATTAATAAAAGAGTTTCAACTAGCGGGGTCCAGGAGGCGTGCCTTCTCTGCGATAGCACCCACCCTATGGAATACCTTGCCCCCAGAGGTGAGGCAGGCGCCCTCACTCCTGGCCTTCCGGAGGTCTTTAAAGACCTGGTTCTGCCGCCTTGCTTGGGACAAAGGAAGTAATAGTTCCTCCTGGGGGCGGTTGGCTTAGTGGTGTCCTCCTTTTAAGATCTTGCCATCATTTGGATTTTTCCTATTTATTATTGTATTGTATTTTAAGATTTATAGGTTTTTAGTTTTAATATTTTATTGTAAACTGCCCAGAGTCTACTTTTGTAGAGATGGGCGGGGATAAATTTGACAAATAAAATAAATAAATAAATCTGAAAATCCGCTAATAATGCAGAAATATAAATGTGTATATTATAGGTTATCCTATGCTAGTGATTTGTCAGATAATGATGTAATTCCACTGATATACTGAAAACGAGTTAAGGATTCAACAACTAGAAATCTAGAGATATTCATGAAAGATGTACATTAAGATTTCTCCATAATTATTATTATTATTTTAAAGATCATTATAAAACATGGAGCCAATAATATAATTCTAGAAATACATTAACTACCAGAGGAATGAGAAACATGTTTTTCTAGGGCTTGGCAAAGAAATTGTCCTGTATTTCTTTCCAGCTTGATTAAGGAGACTTTGTGTTGGTATATTTTTCAAGGGAGGTGAACGTTTTGGAGAAATGTTCATGAGTGAACAAGAGAATTTTTTAAAAAAAAATTACAAAAAGAGGTGACTTCTGACTTTTAACAGCAAGGATATACAACAATTTTCCATAATCCATCCCTTACTCTATATTAAACCAAAATCACATTATTTCTATAAATCATTCCATTGGCACATTATAAAAATCACTAAATACAGTTGCTCCCTCCCCTTATATTAAAAGAAAAAAAAGATATATAAACCTTCTAATCAACTTCCCCCACAAAGATAACATTTATTTAATTATTTCCTTCCTATTACTATTCTATACATTCCTGTCTACTATAATAAAGATCAGAGGGCACAATGCCTCAGTGGTTAAGACACCAGGCTTGTCGATCAGAAGGTCAGCGGTTCAAGACCCGAGCGCCACGTGACGGAGTGAGCTCCCACACTCGCCCCAGCTCTTGCCAACCTAGCAATTCGAAAGCATGCAAATGCAAGTAGATAAATAGGTACCACTTCGGTGGGATGGTAACAGTGTTCCGCGTGCATCATGCCAGCCACATGACCACGGAAGCGTCTTCGGACAGCGCTGGCTCTTCGGCTAAGAAACAGAGATGAGCATCGGCCCCTAGAGTCGGACACGACTGTGCAGGGAAAAACCTTTACCTTTATAATAAAGATCAAACTAAAAACCATATAAATAGTCTGCCATTATACTTGATAATACAACAATTTTAATAATCCTAATCATATTAAACCCAAAACCAGACATTTATTATTTTTTTATTATACCGTAATAATCTTAATGCAAATCGTTAAAGATAAATGAAGTCAGCCAATCCCTAAAAGCAATCCAGATAAATATTCCTAAACCCTTATCCCACTTCAAAATAAACCAGAGCATTTGCATATCCCCACAATGCACACAGAGCTTTTTTCTTTATAAAAAAAAATGGTAAAGGCCCCTTTGAGCTAAGCTTGACTCTTGGTGACTTCAGGGACCCAAACGTGCACTTTCTTTGGCAACTAATTGGAACAGCCATCACTTTCTAGGACTTTTTTCAACTTTTCAGTCTAGTCTTCTTGATGTTTCTTTTATTATTATGTTTGAATTTAGAGTTTTTAGAAGCTTGCATAGAGAGATCAATAAACTAGTCTTTTGCAGTAAAAAATTAAGTTGCATTTATTCAAAACAAAAGAACATCTTTACAATCCTGTTTACCTTCTAGAGGTACAGAGGCAGGCAAACACATCTTCATTAGAATAGATACAGATGAGCAGAGCCAGCCGGCTTAACAAAGGATTTCTTTTATACAACTTACTTCTTGAACATAAACAATAATTTACCATAGCAACCAATTAGCATGTGACTGCCCAAGAGTCAGCCTGGCCAGACCAGAATACCTTACATGGTAATGAACACCTTAAGAGCACAAAGATAAACCTTATTTGGTTAAAGGGATCTCAATGCTAGCAGACCTTTTTGGCGCCTGTTAGGTAAGAGAAAAAAAATTAGCTCAGCTTGTCCTTTTAAACTGAGGCTTGTGACCCAGATTCTTTTATATCACAAAATTAAAAATACAAGTGTTTCATGGAATCCAATTTACAGGTTTGTGGATGCTCCTCATTTTCCCTTTTTTCCTCCTTTTTAAAATTAAAATGAATGAATAGAATTCAGCCTTTCTCAACCTTTTGACCCTGGAGAAACCCTTGAAATATTTTTCAGGCCTCGGGGAACCCCTGCACATTCAGGTTCAAATAATAAACCAGAAGTTACAAAATTATTATATTCATTTCATGTGCAGGCCTGTCTGTATGCACTAACAGTGTTCTTAAGCTAAAAATAAAGACTGAAACTGACCTCTTTCATGTGAAGTTGCCCGAATTTGAATTTTTTTTTTAAATAAAGCGTGATCTCCCAGGGAACCCCTAGGGACCTCTCACGGAACCCTGGTTGAGAAACCCTGGAATAGATTGTTTTGAGGTTGCTTATTTAAAATGAACACCCCACCCCCACCCCTTTAGTTCTTTAGCCCTTCTCCAATCTTCCTCATTCTTTGTGGTGGATTTCGGTGCTGCTACTGGTTCTCAGGAAGGAGGGAGCACATTCCAAGGAGGTGGAGATGATAAGAGGAGGCACCGTCCGTGAGGCAATGGTGGGAAAATGAAGAGATTCAAGATAGCCCCGCCCTAGAGTCTCCCAGGTTACTCCCCCTTAATTGGAGTAGCTTTAGTCTGGCAAGATTCTGTCTATACGGTGAGAGCAAATAAAGAACTGGAGTTTGAGTGGACTGACTCTTTGCTGTTCTTGGGCTGGGCCCGACATTCTTGATTCTTCCATCATCCATGCAAGATTAAACCAAACCTTTTAAAAATATCACTTACCATTCTTCGTTTTGATTTCTCCTGAATTCTCAAAAGTGACCACGCTTCCCCAAATTTAAAACTTGAAAACAATATGCCATGTTGTTTCCTTTCTCCTGTTTTTTTTATTTTTTGGGGTGGGTGGGTGGGGGTGGGACAAGCTCTGCTCATTTTACTGTGCTTTCATCCTAGGGTGATCGGTACCCAACTGTCATGTTAGCCCTTAAGTTTCCCTGAGAGAATCAAAGCCAGTTGAAAGTTCCAGTCCGCCGTGAGATCTCCCATCGTAGCCATTCCATAGAAGGGGCGGGGGAAGAGAAGCGTCAGGGCAGCAGAATGTGGCAGATGGCAAAGACTTTGCCCTAATAAATATGATCCTGTTTTGCTCACCCATCTTTCCCCAGTGTGTCATCAACGGCAACAATTAGGGTGACCCAACGGTTACAACCCAGGCATGTAAAAATGTTGCAGTCCCACACTTTGGCCCAATGTGGGAAGAATCATAATAAAGAGTAGCACGCCCACATCCAAGGAATGAAGACTTGGAGGACTGACAATCGTTTCTCTTCTCCTCCAGAACATGAGTGCAGCATTAACGAGAGGCTCATCAAGTGCAAGGGCATATAATGAAATGCGTCCTGAGCATCTAGCCAGTAAACAGTGGGCTTACAGAAGGGCGGATCATTATAAATCCAGTCCATTGTTATGCTTGCTATAGCAGGGAAATCTTGCAATCTGTTGGGGATTTGTTTATAGAGAGAGACAGACTGTTTTTTAAAAGATCCTTTTTAAAAAAAAAAATCCACCTCGATTGTTCGCCATTTTTGTAATATTTCCATAAAACATATCACTATTCACATATTTCCTCCTGTTGTGCAGAAAAATAGATATTAGTAGACTGTCTTCAGCATCGTGGTCCCTGCCATGGACCATGAGAAACCCTGGTTTAGATGGAGAATTTCAGAGGATTTTTTTTAAAGCTTTATTAATTTTTTTCAAAATATACTGTACATAAAAACTAAAAGGAATAAAACAAAACAGCCAAAAAATACAAATACAAAACAAACTACTACAGAGTGACTTCCGACTTTCTACAAGATATACATAAATCAATATCAATCTCTTACTCCAATTTATACTATGATAAGCATTATTTCTATAAGGCATTTAAATTCTCATTATAACATTCCCTTCTAAATCAGAGAATTTCAGAGGATTTTTAAAGATATTAAATATTACTATTTCCCTAAATGGGCTTGGATGAGAACACTCTCAAGTATATGTTCCTGGAAACCTGACTCAAAACCAAGGGAAACAGTTGAAGACAATCAGAAATGAATTCACTTATTAAGAGAAACTTCCTAATAGTTAACAACATATTGCCCTGAGGTCAAACTCAACTTTTGAACTTCTGAAGAGCTCCATTCGGTTTTGTTTTGTTTTTTGCAACAATACAAAAGTGGTGTGTGTGTGTGTGTGTGTGTGTGTAAATGGTCACTGTGGGGAAATCCTAGTGAGATCAGGTTAATATAGCATATTGCTATTGGCATTGTTAGAAAAACTCCATTGGGGCCACTAAGCGTTTTGACTTCAATCTGCCCTCGGAACATGAAAGGGATTCAGCACTAGAGAACGCGGTGCTTTTTCTGGGGAGGCAATTGAAAACAATGAAGGTTTCTTTCTAAAATGTATATAATTTTGCTATGAGGTATATAGTAAGATTTGCTCCTGCCCCCACCCCCCAAAAAAGAGGGAGGGAGTGAGGAAAGGGGGAAGGGAGTGAGGAAAAGGGGAAGGGAGGGAGGGAGGGAGGGAGGGAGGGAGGGAGAAGAGGAGAGGGGAAGGGGAAGGGGAAGGGGAAGGGGAGATTGATGAGCAGGTTGGGTTCAGAAAAGCTTCACAATCTTTTCGAAGAGAGTATCTGGCTGTCTTCAAACAGAACACTTAACCAAGGTGACCATGTCTGAGCTGCAACCTCCAGATGACCCTTAGACTGCAACAGAGAGAAACAGGAAACTCTTAACTCTGCCTTCCATCTAGGGGTTGTTATTTTGCACCCCGATAAGATAAACCTACACCTTAACCACGTTGAGTGGAGATATAGCAACGCACATGCAAATTTGCTAAGCTTGGTTGATTATTGGGTGGCTTAACTTGGTGAGCAAACCCAACCAATTTGCTTAGCTCATCATTCCAATTACTGATCGAATCCCGAAAAATGTGCTATTTCATTAACCCTGTTGTGTGAACACGACCGAAGAACATCTTGTAGAAGGCTAACCAGAAAGTGTTCAAGGACATTCCAAAACAGGTTACCGCACACCTGGTTGTGGCAGCCATTTCACTATCCCAGCGTCATGAGCAGGAACTCATCCTGGGAACCTGGTCTTCCCAAGATCTCATTCAGTGCAAGCTGTACTCAGAACAATTGTACTTTCTTTTGGTCTTGGCGGAGTCACATCCATTCCACCACCGCATCCCTGAGTCTCAAAACAAAAGTAGCATCAAAACCGATTACCCAAACAGATCGGTCAATCAATCTATGGCAGTGCTTTCCAAACTGCCACCGTTGGTGACACACCAATGGCGGAAGCGGTGGCGCGGCAGCAGGCGCGGCGGCGGGGGCGTGCATGGTGGTGGTGCGGGGGGGCGCGCAGCGGTGGTGGTGTGCACGGCGGCAGCGGCGGTGGCCTCATGTTTTCCGCTAAAACGCGGAAGCGCTGATGGCATGCTGCTGCCGTTGTTGCTGCCGCTGCCGCCATGCACACCTCCACCATGTGCACCCCCGCGCTGCCGCCGTGCATGTCCACTTCCGGGTTGTGTTGCGACACACAGTTTGGAAAGCTATGATCTATGGTATCACAGTTAATTGCGGCTGTTGGTAATAGCCCAACTAGCCCTTACTACAATAGTGATGATAAAAATGAGAACTCATATATCCACCAAGAGGCTCTCATGTTCAAAGAGATAGGCAGGACTTGCCTGACTCGAGAGCTCTCTTGTCAAAGGGAAACGAACCACAAACCACTTAGGAAATAAAGAACAAAACAGGATGAAAGAAAATGCAGGTATACTTGGTGAATATCACTAAGGTTGCCCTTAGAGCAAGTGATGGATTATCTTTTTTTTTCTCTTTTATTATATTGTTATAAGTCTTGATACATTATATTGTTTCAGTGCAGTGCTATTTATATAAAATTTATTTATTCATTTATTTATTATTTGAATTTATCCCCGCCCATCTCTACCACAGCAGACTCTGAGTGGTTTACAATCAATATAAAAGATAAAACCTATACATTCAAAACTACTATAAAAATAAAAATAAAAATAATAATAATAATAATAAAAATCCAAAAGATGGTCTGTTCTTAAAAGGAGGGAAACCACTAAGCCAACCACCCCCAGGAGGAACTATCATTTCCTTCACTCCAGGCACGGCGGCAGAGCCAGGTCTTCAAGTACTTCCTAAAGGCCAGAAGCGAGGGTGCCAGTCTCACCTCAGGGGGCAAGTTATTCCACAGGGCGGGTGCTATTGCCGAGAAGGCACGCCTCCTGGATCCCGCTAGATGGAATTCTTTTAAAGAAGGGATCCGAAGCATGCCCTCCCTGCATGATCAGGTGGGGCGGGTAGATGTGGTCGGGAGAAGACGGTCCCTCAGATACCCTGGTCCCATGCCATGTAGGGCTTTAAATGTGATAACCAACACCTTGAATTGAATCTGGAAGCAAACCGGTACCCAATGCAGCTCACGGAGTAGCGGTGTTACATGTGCTGATCTCATAGCACCCAGAACTACCCGTGCAGCCGCATTCTGAACCAGCTCAAGCTTCCGGATACTCTTCAAAGGTAGCCCCATGTAGAGCGCATTGCAATAATCTATATGGGAGATGACAAGGGCATGAGTGACTGTTCGGAGGGCCTCCCGATCCAGGAAGGGGCGCAACTGGCGCACCACCCGAAGCTGTGCAAAGGCCCTCCTGGCCACGACTGCCACCTGCTCCTCGAGCAGGAGTCGTGAGTCCAGGAGGACCCCCAAGTTTCGTACTGAATCTGAACGGGGTAGTGCCACCCCATCCAGAGTTAAAGATGACAACTTCCTGGAAATCGAGACGCCATCAATCCACAGCCACTCCGTCTTACCAGGGTTCAGCTGAAGCCTGTTGTGCCCCATCCAGGCCCCTACAGCCTCCAGACACTGAGAAAGGGTGTCGACTGCAACACTTACTTCACCCGGGATGGAGATGTACAACTGGGTATCATCAGCGTACTGGTGATACCTCATCCCATGGTGACGGATGATCTTACCCAGCGGCTGCATATAGATGTTAAATAGGAGAGGAGAGAGAACTGAACCCTGTGGCACCCCACACAGAAGGGGTCGAGGGTCAGATCTCTCCTCTCCTATCACCACCGATTGGGAACGGTCCTGGAGAAAGGAGGTGAACCAGCGTAAAACAACGCCGCCCACCCCCAATTCCCTGAGCCGCCCCAAGAGTATACCGTGGTCGACGGTATCAAAAGCCGCTGAGAGATCTAAGAGAGCAAGGATGGACGCACTCCCTCCATCCCGCTCCTGCCAAAGATCATCCATAAGCGCGACCAATGCGGTCTCTGTCCCATATCCCGGCCTGAAACCTGACTGGAAGGGGTCTAGATAATCCGTTTCATACAGAATCAAAATGATTAAAGATGATTAACATTCTATTATGTAAAAAGCTTAAGATATTGAAAATAGAGAAAGAAAGGTAAACATTCTGTCAATATTCATTACAATTTAGGGTGTCAATATTTCAAGCATAAAATTATTTTCCATCCAAAGTTAAGTATAACATTAGACAAAGGAAAAAAACTTCTGCAACTCACATCAAATCATTAGTTACATGATAATAGTTTCAATCTTAAGCTAATTACTTTATATTAAATTCTCCATGGTATTGTTGATAGATGATAGAGATGATAGAGATAGAGATAGAGATAGAGATAGAGATAGAGAGAGAGAGAGAGAGAGAGAGAGAGAGAGATGATAGAGATAGATGATAGAGATGATTTGTTGTTTATTCGTTCAGTCGTTTCCGACTCTTCGTGACTTCATGGACCAGTCCACGCCAGAGCTTTCTGTCGGCCGTCACCATCCCCAGCTCCCCAATGGTTGAGTCCGTCACCTCCAGAATACCATCCATCCATCTTGCCCTTGGTCGGCCCCTCTTCCTTTTGCCTTCCACTTTCCCTAGCATCATCTTCTTCTCCAGGGTATCCTGTCTTCTCATTATGTGGCCAAAGTACTTCAGTTTTGCCTTTAATATCATTCCCTCAAGTGAGCAGTCTGGCTTGGTTTCCTGGAGTATGGACTGGTTTGATCTTCTTGCAGTCCAAGGCACTCTCAGAATTTTCCTCCAACACCACAGTTCAAAAGCATCTATCTTCCTTCGCTCAGCCTTCCTTATGGTCCAGCTCTCGCAGCCATAGGTTACTACAGGGAATACCATTGCTTTAACTATGCGGACCTTTGTTGTCAGTGTGATGTCTCTGCTCTTAACTATTTTATCAAGATTTGCCATTGCTCTCCTCCCAAGAAGTAGACGTCTTCTGATTTCCTGGCTGCAGTCAGTGTCTGCAGTAATCTTTGCGCCTAGAAATACAAAGTCTGTCACTGCCTCCACTTTTTCTCCCTCTATTTGCCAGTCATCAATCAAGCTCGTTGCCATAATCTTGGTTTTTTTGAGGTTTAGCTGCAACCCAGCTTTTGCACTTTCTTCTTTCACCTTCGTCATAAGGCTCCTCAACTCCTCCTCGCTTTCAGCCATCAAAGTGGTATCATCTGCATATCTGAGATTGTTAATGTTCCTTCCAGCGATTTTAACTCCAGCCTTGGATTCCTCAAGCCCAGCATGTCGCATAATGTGTTCTGCGTACAGGTTGAATAGGTAGGGTGAGAGTATACAACCCTGCCGTACTCCTTTCCCAATCTTAAACCAGTCCGTTGTTCCGTGCTCTGTTCTTACCGTTGCTACTTGGTCGTTATACAGATTCCTCAGGAGGCAGACAAGATGACTTGGTATCCCCATACCACCAAGAACTTGCCACAATTTGTTATGATCCACACAGTCAAAGGCTTTAGAATAGTCAATAAAACAGAAATAGATGTTTTTCTGAAATTCCCTGGCTTTCTCCATTATCCAGCGGATATTGGCAATGTGGTCTCTAGTTCCTCTGCCTTTTCTAAACCCAGCTTGTACATCTGGCAATTCTCGCTCCATGAATTGCTGGAGTCTACCTTGCAAGATCTTGAGCATTACCTTACTGGCATGTGAAATAAGTGCCACTGTTCGATAGTTTGAACATTCTTTAGTGCTTCCCTTTTTTGGTATGGGGATATAAGTTGATTTTTTCCAATCTGATGGCCATTCTTGTGTTTTCCAAATTTGCTGGCATATGGCATGCATCACCTTGACAGCATCATCTTGCAAGATTTTAAACAGTTCAGCTGGATACCGTCGTCTCCTGCTGCCTTGTTATTAGCAATGCTTCTTAAGGCCCATTCAACCTCACTCTTCAGGATGTCTGGCTCTAACTCACTGACCACACCGTCAAAGCTATCTCCAATATTATTATCCTTCCTATACAGATCTTCCGTATATTCTTGCCACCTTTTCTTTATCTCTTCTGCTTCTGTTAGGTCCTTACCATCTTTGTTTTTGATCATACCCATTTTTGCCTGGAATTTACCTCCGATGTTTCTAATTTTCTGGAAGAGGTCTCTTGTCCTTCCTATTCTATTGTCTTCTTCCACTTCCGCACATTGCTTGTTTAAAAATAATTCCTTATCTCTTCTGGCTAACCTCTGGAATTTTGCATTTAATTGGGCATATCTCCCCCTATCACTGTTGCCTTTTGCTTTCCTTCTTTCTTGGGCTACTTCCAGTGTTTCAGCAGACAGCCATCTTGCCTTCTTGGTTTTCTTTTTCTTTGGGACGTTTTTTGTTGCCGCCTCCTGAACAATGTTGCGAACTTCTGTCCATAGTTCTTCTGGGACCCTATCTACTAAATCTAGTCCCTTAAATCTATTCTTCACCTCCACTGCATATTCCTTAGGAATATTAGTGAGCTCATATCTAACTGATCTGTGGGTCTTCCCTATTCTCTTTAGTCTGATTCTAAATTTTGCAATAAGAAGTTCGTGATCTGAACTACAGTCAGCTCCAGGTCTTGTTTTTACCGACTGTATAGATGTCCGCCACCTTTGGCTGCAAAGGATGTAGTCAATCTGATTTCGGTGTCGACCATCTGGTGAAGTCCATGTATAAAGTCGTCTTTTAGGTTGTTGGAAGAGAGTGTTTGTTATGCACAGTGAGTTGTCTTGGCAAAATTCTATCAGCCTATGTCCTGCTTCATTTTGTTCTCCCAGACCATGCTTGCCTGTAATTCCAGGTGTCGTCTGCCTACCCACCTTAGCATTCCAGTCTCCTGTAATGAAAATAACATCTCTTTTTGGTGTATTATCTAGTAGGTGCTGCAGATCCTCATAGAACTGATCTACTTCTGCTTCTTCAGCATCTGTGGTTGGGGCGTATATTTGGATCACTGTGATGTTAAATGGCTTACCCTGAATTCGAATTGAGATCATTCTATCGTTTTTTGGATTGTATCCAAGCACTGCTTTAGCCACTTTATTATTAATTATGAAGGCTACTCCATTTCTTCTGTGGTCCTCTTGTCCACAGTAGTAGATCTGGTGGTCATCTGATGTGAAGTGGCCCATCCCAGTCCATTTCAGTTCACTGACACCTAAAATGTCTATATTTAATCTTGACATCTCACCAATAACCACATCCAATTTGCCCTGGCTCATAGTTCTTACATTCCAGGTTCCTATGGTGTGTTGATCTTTAGAACATCGGATTCGTCGTTCACCACCAGCACCGTCGGCCACTAGCCCTCCTTTCGGCTTTGAGCTAGCTGCGTCATCACATCTGGGGCTAGTTGAACGTATCCTCTGTTCCTCCCCAGTAGCATTTTGACCATCTTCCGACCTGGGAGTCCCATCTTCCGATGGTATACCGACATATCTTTGGTTGTACTGATCCATTTAGTTTTCACGGCAAGAATACTGGGTGGGTTGCCATTACCTTCCCCAGGGATCGTATTTTGTCTGACCTCTCTGCCACAACCTTCCCGTCTTGGGTGTCCCTTCACGGTTTAGCTCATGGTTTCATTGAGGTGCTCAAGCTCCAGCACCACGACAAGGTAACGATCTCCTTTGCTGGAGGATAGAGATGATAGGGATAGGGATAGGGATAGGGATAGGGATAGGGATAGGGATAGGGATAGGGATAGGGATAGGGATAGGGATAGGGATAGGGATAGGGATAGGGATAGGGATGGATTGATAGAGCTAGGAAAGGGAAAAGGATAAACAAAGCAAGTTTAACAAAAGTTAAAATACCTGAAAAGAAAAAGAAAAGAAAAGCAAAGCAAAGAAGAAAAGGAAAAGGAAAAGGAAAAGGAAAAGGAAAAGGAAAAGGAAAAGGAAAAGGAAAAGGAAAAGGAAAAGGAAAAGGAAAAGGAAAGGAAAGGAAAGGAAAGGAAAGGAAAGGAAAGGAAAGGAAAGGAAAGGAAAAGAAAAGAAAAGAAGTGGGGAACTATTGGTTTCTGACTCCCCGCTTTGCTAATCTGAGATATTTCTAAGCATTCAGGCCCCCTTAAAAGCCAGACTGTAAATGATTATATTTACTATGCTGCATGATGTGTTGTATGTATGGGAATCATTCTTGCTTAAATTTAGTTAAACTTCTGTTGTACGTACTGTTAGTTTTGCCATTGCTGCATATTCTCCAAGTCTGAGTTCACAATCAGATATTGTCAGGATTTTGTCTTTTTTCCAAGCAAGTGACTGACTAACACTGGTGTTGTTTAGACAAGATAAATAGAATTCTGGAGGGGATGCATGATATAAAAACCTATTATTCCCAGAAGGCCTAGAACAAGAATAAGAAAAGAATTACTTTATGCTCTCCCCCTTGAAATGGAGAATGGTTCCCCCCGAAAAGAAGAGGATGGGGAGAAAGAAAAATTGGAGACCAACAGGGTTGACACTTTCATTTTATTTATTGATTTGAATTTATTAACCACCCAACTCCAACGGACTCTGATTCGGTTTTAATTTTGCACCATTTTTTAATTGGCCTCCACATTTGGGGAAACTTGCCTTTTAAAATCCAAAGCACATCGTTGGAGCCCAGTTTGACCTGACCGTGCCCTTCTAATCCGAAAAAGGCCAAGCACAGTTTATTTCCCTTGCACACACACTCAGAAACTCGACTGGGCCTTTCCTCGCTCCACCATCGTTGCAGTTTATGTCAACTCTGATCGACAGGCTTTTACCTAACCTTTATATCATCAAGATAGGAAAGGCCATTTAATGTGTAAATAGTTGCCCATCTGCCTTTTTCCCCCCTGACAGTTTGGAATCATGCAATCTTTGGATCAAATCTTTTTTTAAAAATGTCTTTGTCAGAGTGCGCACCGTGGGGCGGCCTGCTGCCTATTTCCAAGACTCCAGTGATCCACGTTCTATGCAGGAAATAGACACTCAAGCAGAGATTAGATAAAATAGCCTATTTACTTTATATACATACGTAGTCCAAATACATCCAACAGCGGTAACAAATGATAACAGCAACGAGACGGAATACAGCGATGAGAAGTTTAGCAGCAACGAGAAGAAAGAACACCAGATCTGCTCTGCTTATATACATAAACTGACCAATCACATTATAGGTCACTCTCATCATCTGCCACACCCAACTAAACGATTAGCACCTGTAGTATGAGTCATACAATGCCACATCATCCCTACAAGAATGGCTGCTAATTGGGTGACTTGCAGAATAATTCCCCTCTCACCTAGATATCAAGCCTCTCCAGTATAATTTATCTATCTGTAAATTTCTGGGTATATACAAACCCCAACAGTCTTCTTCTTGCCAAGGTTTCATTACAGGAATGTCAGGTTTGTGGATGGCGTATTTTAAGGAGGCTTCTCTGCAAGAATCCCCATTTTGCATAGTGCACCTTCTAATTAAGTTCTCTTATTCGTTTCAAATCTTTTTTTTAAAGACCTCTACAATTAGCCTGTACAGAGTAGCAGCAGAATTTGAACAAGTGCAGAACAGATTTTATTTACACTGGGTTCTCACACTCCAAGTCTGGATGTGGATAAAGTGTTGTTGTTGTTGTTGCTGTTAAGGCTATTTATAGCCTGCCTTTCTGCCCACAAGGTTCTTTAGAAGAAGTATAGATTTTGGTTTTAAAGCAGCCAATTTTAGCCTTTACACTAACCCAAGGCTGTGTTCGTGCTTACATTTAACCTACGTATTGAATCAACTCATTTTCTGGGTCCACATAATATTATTAAACCAAATACTAACCAGAAAATGTGTTTACATCACATACTAAACCACTAAAATCTAATCAAATTTGACCCTGACCGAGGTGAGCATGTCGTGCAAATGCAGTGGGGATTTGATTAATTTATACAGCATTTCAAGGTAGTGTGCAAACTCCCAAATTAATTCATTTGGTAACCAGGCTCCTGTGCAAGCTCAGAAAATTAGTTCATTCAGTATCCTGATGCAGCAACCAAGGAAACAACAGATAACTTCAAATGGGAAGGAGAGAAGTATTGTGCATGTTCTTTTGAGTTTTCTGTGAAATTCGTTGCGAGTTGTGAGCTGAGAATGCATTTTCCTGCACTTCTCATTTTTGGAAAATCACTGCGGATAATTTGCAGTTATGTGCCCCTAGCACACTCCCTATGGTCAATCCTGAGATCCAGACCGGAGCAAGCACACCCGTCACTCAGTTCAGCTAGCAAAACTGTAGGTTGATGTTTATTTACTAAACACTGGCAAACAACAAAAACAGGTTACGGGATGGGACGGCATGAAAATGGGATGAAAGACAAGGAAGACAGGAAAGGGAGAGACAGACATGAACAACAGGCAAGAATTTACATTATCTATCAATCTATCTATCATCTATCTATCTATCATCTATCTATCTATCTATCTATCTATCTATCTATCATCTATCTATCTATCTATCTATCTATCTATCTATCTATCTATCTATCTATCATCTATCTATCTATCTTTGGCACAGAACTTTCCAGAGCCACTGCCAAAATACTGTGGGTGATTAGCAAGGGCAATACAAGGAGTGGCTGCTGGTTATTCCAGCCTTAAACCTTTTATGTACATAACAGCTGCAGAATAGAGGTGGAAAGTAGGATACCAGGTGATCCCTCCTCTATTCTGTACCATTAAAGAAACAATTTGGTGCACAGAGATAATGTCTTCAACATTCTCTTTCTCTCCATGCACCAAACTGCGCCCTCTTGCATCATTTTATGCTCTGGGTTTCAAAGCTTCTCTCAGCTTTAGGGACCAGTGGCTTGAGACATGCATCTGCCAGCAGATCATCCATTGGTCATTACCTCAATTTGACTTGCCCTTTTTTCTTGCATGTCCTTCACACAGTGCAGTTTAACATCCTTGCTTCTGATTGGCTCTGGACTGCTTTGGCTCTGCAATTCTTCTACATCCCATAAATTATCCCTCACCCAACAAGGTTCCATGATTACGATTGGCTCTGTTATTTTAAAATCTGGCAATAACAGCCGCAGGATGGAGATGGAAACTAGGACACCAGGTGATCCATCCTCTATTCTGTACCATTAAAGAAACAATTTGGTGCACAGAAAACAATACCCTAATCAAGGAATTACCAAGGAGAAAACCACACCCCCACCAAGACTGGAAGGACAAGGTACTGTATGTAAACAGGGAGCAAACCCCACACTCCCTCACACTGATGATATTACCTAGTTGGGTAATGAAACGTCTGCAAGCAAACAACCAAGCTCGGAGAGCACCAAGGACTCCACAATCTAGCAATAGTTTGTGCAGCCATGTGAGTTCCCTACATGCTTGTCCCACAGCACAGAATCCAGCCTCTCTAGATGATGGACTGCGAGGCTTTATTTCTTGCTGAGCCAGCAGTGATGTGACTGCATAAAAGGCGTATCCTATAGTTGATTTTCTATCAGTTTCACCTCTGTATGTCCAACAAGATTTGCATTATTAGTTACAGGCAATTTTAAATTCAAGTCCATCTTTCCTTTTAAGTATCTGCCTAATCTTTTTATTGTTGTCCAGTCCTCTTGGACTCACTGGCCATTCTACTCAGCAGTCCAAATTCATTGGCTAATTCAGTGTTTCTCAACCTCGGCAACTTTACGATATGTGGATTTCAACTCCCAGAATTCCCCAGCCAGCATGCTGGCTGGGGAATTCTGGGAGTTGAAGTCCACATATCGTAAAGTTGCCGAGGTTGAGAAACACTGGGCTAAGTGTAGTCCGCTCACAGACGCAATGTGTGGAAACTTTTCCACAACTGTCCTATGCTGCTCATTAATTGCCAACTTGTTTGGTTTCTTTCTTTGGTCAGGTATCCAACTTCCATGGTTGTACTGTACTTGACCTAGGCTGACCATACATCCCATTTTGAATGGGACAGTCCTGTTTTTTTAGCATTTTTCAACTGTCCTGTCATTTTCATAAAAATCTTAATTTTGTCCCGTTTTTCAAACCCGGTGGGAATGGCGCAGAAGGAGGATCTGAGCCAGAGCACGGACCAGGGGGCGGGCTTTGCAGGCGGGAGCCAATCGTGCGGGCTGGGGGGTGGGCTTTGCAGGCGGGAGCCAATCGTGCGGGCTGGGGGGGTGGGCTTTGCAGGTGGGAGCCAATCGTGCGGGCTGGGGGGCGGGGTTTGCAGGCGGGAGCCAATTGCGTGGACCAGGGGTTGGGGTTTGCAGGTGGGAGCCAATCGCGCAGACTGGGGGCGGGGACCCCTGTCTTTTTCATGAATACAGAATATTACATAAGACCCCGTCCCGTTTTGCCATCCTGAAATATGGTCGGCCTAACTTGACCCCATTGCCTCACTAAGATCTAGAAACTTTATTAGCTCTATTCTCGTTTGTTTTCGATTGGGCAAGTATGCTCTGCTTTGTCCCTTTTGATTTCAGTTGGAAGATAGTGGCTGAGAGCCAAAGATATTTTATTTCTACTTCTTTATTTAAATTGTTAACTATCTCCAAGCTGTCTCTTTTGTCTTCTGCACCCACAGTTAAGTCATCAACACAGGAGGGAATGAACACACATCTTCCATTTTTAACTCTTGTACATGAGCATGGATCAGCATTTCGCTGTTCAGAGCTCATGTTTTGCAGCTTTTGATTTAATTCATTAGACCATGCTTTGGCTACCTGCTTTAGCCCATATATGGATTTTTGCAATTTATATACCATATTTTCATTCTCTGGCTGTTTAAAACCTGGTGATTGGTGTGTGTAAATCTCTTCTTTCAGATCACCATGAAGAGAGGCTATCTTATCATTTAATTGTTCTAACTTAGTTGAATTCTGATGCTTTCTGTTTAACTACTAGTACAAAAACCTCATAATCTTGCCATATTTTTGTGTATATCCCTTTGCTACTAACCTAGCTTTATGACAATGTATATTTCCATCAAACCATCATGCTTTGTTTTGAAAACCCATTTACAGACTATGGGTTTTTTTTGCCCTTTAGTAATACCAAGTTAGGGGCATGGTGGCTCAGTGGGTAAGACGCCAGGCTTGTCGATCGGAAGATTGCAAGTTCGGAGGTTCGAATCCCTAGCCCTGCGTGCAGAGTGAGCTCCCGCACTAGCTCCAACTCTTGCCAACCTAGCAATTCGAAAGCATGCAAATGCAAGTAGATGAATAGGTACCACTTTGGTGGGTAGGTAACAGCATTCCACGTGCATCATGCCGGCCACATGACCGTGGAAGTGTCTTCGGACAACGCTGGCTCTTCGGCTAACAAACGGAGATGAGCACCGCCCCCTAGAGTCGGACACGACTGCACAAATGTGCGGGGGGAACCTTTACCTTTACCTTTAATACCAAATGCTGTTCTGTGGCATATTTTAGAGCTATAACTTAAGATTTTTCATGTTTTATGCCAGAGCTTTCCAAACTTTTCATGTTGGTGACACACTTTTTAGACATGCATCATTTCGCGACACACTCTTACAGCAGGGCACAAGGCAGGCACTAGGACCTTCGCGGAATGCTGGCAGGACTCTGAGGCAGCAGCAGCCGCGACACACCCAGACACTGCAGCCGACACACTAATGTGTTGCGACACACAGTTTGGAAAGCTCTGTTTTCTGCCTTTGTTCTTCAATATTATGCCTTTAGTTTTTAAATTCCAAGTTGCAATTTTCTCCCTTGTTATCAGACCTTAATCTATTTTTGGGTCAAATTTGTCTTCTACATATGCACAGTATACTTTGAATTTCTCAAACAGTTCAGTTTTACCGGTTAAGGAATAAATGCAAGTCCATGGTGAATGACAGTCTACGGATGTTACTGAGTGGTTTTTCCCCATTTTTCATTTTGATTGGCATGGGACTATAAAAATCAGAAAAAAATAACTTCCAATGACTGGATGGCTTGTTGAACTCATGTCTGAGAAAACATTATTATTATTATTATTATTATTATTATTATTATTATTATTATTATTGCCTTTCAACAACAGCCATCTGATTCCTTTTGTTTCTTGCAAGGACAAACATTTGGTGTAATGGCTAAGCCAGTGTTTCTCAACCTCAGGAACTTTAAGATGTTTGGACTTCAATTCCCAGAATTCCCCAGCCAGAATTCTGGGAGTTGAAGTCCACACATCTTAAAGTTCCTGAGGTTGAGAAACACTGGGTTAAGCCCTCATTCTTTATTTTCTTAATAACAGACTCATCTCTGTGCCTACCTCTTCTAAGCCATTTTGCAGGATGATGATGATGACGATGATGATCCATGCATCCTGCTATTCTGTTTGCTTTAGGTTGCATACGTTCCAGCAAATGAGCTTCATTGTATTTTCCCATTGACATTACTTGGTGTTTTTTTGTAACAGTGCAAAATCCAGTTTTAAGCTCATTTCCGCAGCCACATTGTGTAACATAACACAGATTTAAGTAATTAACATCCAATTCAGGTACAAAATATGCTTCTTAGAATATTCTATTCCTGCTTTCGTTATAATTCATCATGCCATTTCTGTTTAATCCTGCCTTTTCTTTTTCCATTGGCTAAATTAACTTTTCCTTGGTAAGATCACTAAGGCTTGCAAAAAGCATCTTTGTTGCCAGATATATTGACTTGATGCACCGCTATCCAGCAAAAATCTGTTTTTCTATATCTGTTTTTCTCTTCAAAGTCAGAACCATCTCCAATTTCAAATAAGCATTTATTTGCTGACATAAACACTGTTTCTTTATCTGTACCTCATTGCTTTTGCCACCCTTAGGCAGCCTTACCGTTTCTTTTAGCACTTTTCATCCCATTATCGTTTTCTGGTGTATGGATTTGTATAAAGTCTGCATTCTCTTTTAATGTGCCCCTTTCTTTTACAGCAATGATAGATTCCATTTCTCCCGTTTATCTCATTTAGAGAATTTGCTTCAGTTGCGTGGTTCAAATCACGCTGGTGAGATTTGGTGGCTGCATTCCTAAAGGAAATCTCATCGTGAAGTTTAATTAACTCTACTATATATTTATAGTATTCTGGTAACAAACTTAATAACAACTGCTTAATTAAATCATCAGAAAGGTTCACACCATTTTGTTTTCATGTCTTCTGAACGGAAAGATGTTCTGCCATACATTCCCTTAAACATCCATTCCCTGATAATTTCAGATTGATGGGTTTTCTGAACATTCAAGTATTTTTGCTCATTCCTAAGCATGCTTATGTCAATCTTAGCTTGTCCCACATCTCCTTTCCTGCAGCATAATTTTGAATCAACATACAGTTTGTCGAGTTCAATCTCAGAATGATTCTAAGTTTGAATCATCAAACTTTTTCATGCAAGTTGGACATGGCATCTTCCAGGCTTCCAGGAGGACCAGTTTTTCAAGCAGTGCCTCCATCATCATGCTCCAGATGCTGTATAGGTAGTCCTCACTTAACAACCATTTGTTTAGTGATGGTTCGGACTTACGATGGTGCTGAAAAAACCGACTTATGACCAGTCCTCACACTTACAACTGTCACAGCATCCCTGCAGTCACATGATCATGGTTTGGGCGCTTGGCAACCGGTTCACATTTATGACTGTCGCAGCATCTTGTGGTCATGTGATTGCCATTTTTTACCTTCCTGGCCAGCTTCTAGCAAGCAAAATCAATGGGGAACTGCGTGATTCGCTTAATGATCATGTGGTTTGCTTAACAACCACAGTGATTCACTTAACAACTCCTGCAAAAAAGGTCATAAAATCAGGTTGGATTCGCTTAATGACCTCTTCACTTAGCAACCAAAATTCCGGTCCCAATTGTGGTTGTTAAACAAGAACTACCTATATTCCTTCTCATCTTCAAGCATAGGAATGTCCTTTCCTGATGTCACAGCCATTTTCAAAAGCTATGTTAGCTTTGCAGGCATGAAATGAAAAGGTTGCTCACTTAGGATTTTTTAAGTCCTAAACATTCATTGGCTCTGAGTGCTGGTTCAACTGTATGTTTGACCAAGCACTTTGAAATAAATGGGGGTCCTTTTGTGACTGGAGTGCTTTAGGGTGCTATGGATGCTCAGAATTTAGTTGTGGCTCCCTGATGGGCCCATTGTGCTTTTGCTGAAAACGTACTGTATGTATGTATAGTTGATTCAATTAAATTCAATCAAATCAATTAATGTATAGAAATATCATTTCCAGTTCAGTTTGTACCCAGAACACTCCCAGTCAGTTCTGATATCCAAATCAGAGCAAACAAATGTGCCGCTCAGTCCAGCTAGTAAAAAGGTAGGCTGATGTTTGTTTATTAAACATCAGCAAACATCCAAAACAGTTAAGTGTCAAAACAGGACAAAAGGCAGGCAAAAATAAGGAGATGTGAACAACAGGCAAGAATGTATATTATTTCTATATCTGCATAACAAAAGACAGAGAATATTCCGGAGCTACTGGAAACAATATTGTGGCTTATTAACATGGACAGGAAGTGGCTTTTGGTTATTTCTCCTTAATCTTTTTATGTGCATAACAGCAGCAGAACAGAAAGGAAAGTAAGAAACCAGGTGATCTCTCCTCTATTCTATACCACTACAGGTAGTCCTCGCTTAATGACCACAATTGGGACCGGAATTTCGGTTGCCAAGCGAAGCAGTCATTAAGTGAATCCAACCCGATTTTACGGCCTTTTTTGCAATGGTCATTAAGCAAATCACTACGGTCATTAAGCGAACCACATGGTTGTTAAGCGAGTCGCATGGTTCCCCATTGATTTTGCTTGCCAAAAGCCAGCTGGGAAGGTTGAAAATGGTGATCACATGACCATGGGACACTGCAATGGTCATAAATGCGAACCGGTTGCCAAGCACTCAAATCATGATCACATGACCGCAGGGATGCTGCGATGGTTGTAAGTGCGAGGACCGGTCGTAAGTGGGTTTTTTCAGCACCATCGTAAGTCAGAACCATCACTAAACAAATGTTTGTTAAGCGAGGACTACCTGTAAGGAAAGAATTTTGTAAATGAGAATCATGTATCCAACAATAATCACTGAATGTTTCAGGAAAAGATTGGCTGCATGGAAAATGCAAACCTTTTATGAATCCTGATTTTTCCTTGAAGAGCCATAGCAGGTCAACATAAAACCATGGATTTTCCTGAAAAACCATTTAGAGCAGTGTATCTCAACCTTGCTGGCTGGGGAATTCTGGGAGTTGGAAGTCCACACATCTTAAAAGTTGCCAAGTTTGAGAAACACTGATTTAGAGCATTATTTCCCCATGTAAGCAATGTCAAATGGGTGGACTTCAACTCCCAGAACTCCACAACCAGCTTTGCCTTTGCTGAGAATTCTGGGAGTTGAAGTCCACACATCTGGAAGTTGCCAAGTTAGAAATCCCTGATTCAGAGACCACCAGTTTAAGGACCCAATTCCACACATCTACAAGAGAGGAAGTGCATCACCAACCTTAAGATGAAAAAGGCTTCCATAAAAATTACAGAGGATGGTGTCTCTTTGTAGATGTAAACATAGAGGTCATAATCTGAATAACATGAAAAAGTTTCCCCTGATAATAGCAAAGATTGTGACTAGATTCCTTGAGTACTCATTCAGTCTGCTTTCCATCCAGATGCTAACTGTTGATGGATAGCTTCAAGGCCCATGCTGCTATCTTTGATGTTCTGTTTCTAGCTTTTTTAACTGGATTGAACTGGGGTGTCCCTGACATAAGGGATACCTGCCAAATACAGGTCAGATTGCAATAAAATCATTTCTCCACTCATGCTAAATCCCTCTCTCTGACTCTTACATATCCAACCAGAGTCCCCTTTGGGGGAGATGGGGTGGTGATATAAATCGAATTATAAAATAAAAAATAAAATAAACCACCCTGATTTTAAACAAGCAAGACAGGTCCCTATTCTGCCTGTTCTCCTGCAAATCTTTTCAGTTTGGAACCAGGAGAATCCTACAGAAAATATTAGAAGTGTTCTGCCTTGTCCGCTTGGGTGAAACCAGAAGATTTAGGGGGGTGCTGATGTGCTACCGATTCACCCACGCTTGGATTTCCATGGGACAGGGTTGAAGAGCGGTGAAATTAGAGTTATTATCGCCCCAGTGCTGCCCAGAGGGAAAAAAGAGAACTTCTGAAAAGAATAATGAGAGGTGGGTGAACATACACATACACAGCTAATTTAGGAAGCGCTGCCTAATTTTCTGTGGCATAAACTATTTGGCATCTTCGCCCCCGAAACAGCGCTATTGTTGGAGCTCATCTGGTATTTTAAGAGCTGTGACATTTTGTGAGGCCATAAGTGTTTTGCAACAAGCGGCTTGTGAGGCACAATTGGTTTGATTAAAATTCTTGGTTACCGCACTGAATTCTTTTACTGAGGCTGATTCTGCCTGGATGTCTACAGCAGAAGGCGGCTGATACATTCCCAATGGGGGCATTGCAAACTCTCCAACTGGAAAACTCCTTATTTCCGCAGCATCTTAGCTAAGTTTCTACAAGGCTCCGACAAGACATTTTTAGGGTGGCGCACTTGTTCGCTCAATGGCTGTGGTTTCTATTTGCTTCTGCCCGGATGCTGGGCTGAAATCCTCCTTGGATGTTCTCAGACGTTATAGTCCTCTCTGCAAGAGGCTTGGGTTTTTCTGCTTCGTTCTCGGGATGGTTGAAAAGTTCTTTCTAATTTCTCTTGGCGGTGCTTCGAGCTGACTTGGCGGGAGGTAGCATTGGGGCAGGGGAGGGTCAAATAAGCCAAGATGATGGCTGCAACCCTGTGGTTGAAGAGCCACACCTTTCTTATCTGTGTCTTGACTTTTTCGACCTGTCTTGTGAATTCTCTATTGCCATTTTCCCTTTCCCAGAATGGAAGAGTAGAAAACTATAGAAATTGCAATCTGTCGGAGAGAGGAAGGATAGAATATTCACACATGCCACTTGGTCACATCATAAATCATAGAATCATGGAATTTGAGGATTGGATGGTACTTTAGAGATCATCTAGTCCAAGGTTTCTCAACCAGGGTTCCGTGGCACCCTAGGGTTCCGCGAGAGGTCACTAGGGGTTCCCTGGGAGATCACGGTTTATTTAAAAAATTATTTCAAATTCCGGCAACTTCACATTAAAGAGGTGAGTTTCATTCTTTCTTTTTAGTTTAAGAACATTGTTAATGCATATATACAGGCCCACCCATGAAACAAATAGAATAATTTCGTAACTTCCGGCCTATATTTGAGCCTGAATGTGCAGGGGTTCCCCGAGGCCTGAGAAATATTTCAAGGGTTCCTCCAGGGTCAAAAGGTTGAGAAAGGCTGCTCTGGTCCAACTCCTTGACCAGAGCAGGAACTGTGATTATAGCATCTCCCACAGATGACTAACCAGCCTCCATTTAAACACCTCCAGTAAAGGACACACCACCATCTCCCAAAGCAGTCAGTTGGCAGCACTTCAATGTTTCTGTTAGGAAACTCTTCTTGAAGTCCAGATCAACATTCATTTAAAAGCATCATTTCTTCTCCCATCTTCTAGAATGGCTCTGAACAATTCTGCCCCAAACTACCTGACAGCTCTTCAATACTAGAAGACATTATCAGAGATCTGGGAGCACAATTTCCAACTAACAAATGTTATTAAAAGGCATATGCTTTCATAAGTGCAGCTCACTCCATCAAGTGTAAATTTTAAATAAAATGTCTTAGTCGGAAAAGGTGCTACCAGACTCTTGATTTTTGGTACCAGATGGGAGGTTTTTTTTTTAATAAAATGTGTTTGTTTGTTTGTTTGTTTGTTTGTTTTTTTATTTATCAAATTTATCACCGCCCATCTCCCCCACAAGGAGGGAGTCTGGGCGGTTTACAATAAAAACACAGTTAAATACTATACAATGTAAATACAATAAAATAACTATAAATAGACAGTAAAAATAGTTGGAAGAGCTGCTACCAGACTCTTGATTTCTCGCCACCATAAACTAACACAGTTCTCCTCCTACAATGTCTATTGAAGACATTATGTCTCCCCAAAGAAATCACACAACACACTTAACCTATGTATGAGTTAACCCATTTTCTGTGTCCACACAGTGCCCTGAACATAAACTAAGCACACAGGCAGAGTTTGCACAAATGCTGAACAACAACAAAAAACCTAACCAGGTTAACACTAATCAAGCTTAAAAGGTAAAGGTTCCCTCCGCACATTTGTGCAGTCGTGTCCAACTCTAGGGGCCGGTGCTCATCTCCGTTTGTTAGCCGAAGAGCCAGCGTTGTCCGAAGATGCTTCCACGGTCATGTGGCTGGCATGACGAATGCGGAACGCTGTTACCTACCCACTGAAGTGGTACCTATTTATCTACTTGCATTTGCATGCTTTCAAATTGCTAGGTTGGCAAGAGCTGGGGCTAGTGCGGGAGCTCACTCCGCATGCAGGGCTAGGGATTCGAACCTCCGAACTTGAGATCTTCCGATCGACAAGGCTGGCGTCTTACCCGCTGAGCCACCACGCTCCATCAAGCTTAGCACATTGTAAAAATGCATCATCTATTGATTGATTGGACTTATAAGCCATCAAATCCATTCAGACTTGTCAACATACAAGCAATCAAGAATTCAATTGTCCACAGGAAACAAAGTATTGTAATAGTAATAAATATTCATAATCCATCTGCTAAGTTGTTACCTGACCTGATGTGGCTAAGTATGTTGAGTGAACACAAGCAGTTACTAGAAAGACCACTGCAGGGTTCTCCTCATGCATTTTCATGGCAAAGCAGTCCAAGAATTTCCTGGATTTGTCACAGCCATGGAAAGGTGTGGCTTTCTGTGCCTTGTGACTCACATTATGGCAGGATCCTCACAACGCCAAGGTTGGATAATTTCAGACATAGCATATTGTGAGAACACAGCAATTGTCTTCACATGCTATGTAAACCAGGCCATCACATAAAGCCATAATAGGTTTACTGGCTTGGTTTGGGCACAGTAAAGTGGTTATTGAGATAACCCTTTTTCTGGGTCCACATTGAAACTGTAATGGCCTGTGGGAATGACCTTGGGAGACAGGAGGGAGAGGTTCAGATGGGACAACCTGCATGTGAAACATTTCTCAGCCCACAGAAGGAGAGAGGGCGTGAGAAATGTTTCAGGAGCGACCCTCCCTAGTGGTCATCTGTATCATTGCAGCCCACATACACTACAGGTAGTCCTCACTTAACGACGGTAATTGGGACCGGAATTTCCATCGCTAAGCAATGTGGTTGTAAAGGGTGGCGTCATGTGACCATGCCACTTAGTGACAGCAATCCCAGCAGTCCCCGTTGCTGTCATTAAGCGAGGATCATGGGTGATTCAATGAGGACCTCATCACAACTTCCTGCCGGCTTCCAACAAGCAAAGTCACTGGGGAAGCCAGCAGGAACTTGCAAGTCCCAGGCGGCTGGCAAGCAGGCCAGCGGGCAGGTAAGTGGCTGCTGCCAGGTGGGGGAGGGGGCGTGGGGGTGCGCAGGTGGCTGGTACAGTGCAGCATGAGCCTGGCGGGGCTGGGGCGACCACTGCCCGGTGGGAGAGACTTACCAGAGCGACTTGCAACCTTCCCTGCCAGCTTTTCCAGTGACTTTCCTTGTGGAAAGCCAGCTGGGAAGGTTGCTGTGATGACCCTGAGTTCAAATCCTCAACACACACTTCTCCATGCAGTTCTTTTGAATTGCAGAATAAGATTTATTAAGGATACATGTAACTCAAAGCATTTCTAAAGACCCGAATGAGGATTCCCACTAAAAGCATACAGTTTAAAATTTCCCTCTCCCCTAACGGGCCAGCCCCTTCTCCAACCATGATGTCAACGTCCATTTTCCCACTCTGTGGCAACCCCCTCCTTTCTCCGTCTTGCAGGTGTGCGACCTTGTCGATCGGGAAAACAGTATCTAACAGTCTCTGGCTATTGCTAGAATGCGCTCCCCCTCCCAAGTGCTGAATTCTCTCTCCGGCTGACACACAACTTTTTCAATGCCCCAAGTGTGTGCTAGTAATGGCAGGATTCGCATGCATGTGATCCTGACATGCTTTTTGTTGTTCAGTCGTTTAGTTGTGTCCGACTCTTAGAAATACATTACAAATCACTTAGGTTTATGAGGGAATTGGAGATGAAACTGATGAGTGAGATCTGGAGCATGGACATGTTTGCTTGCTACCCATTCGCTAAAACTCTTCGGCAGATGCTTCCACTGGACTAGATACTGCAATTGTCCTCTGTGATGCCTAGAATCCAAGATGCATTTAACTTCAAAATGCTGCTCCCCATCAACCAGTAATGGAGGGGGTTCAGGTTCCTCAGGATGCCAAGTCTGTGAACCCTTGAACGGCTTTAAAAGTCCAATATGGAACACAGGATGTACTTTTCTTAAATTCTTAGGAAGATCCAACTGTGCCATCACCGGATTGATGACTTTTACGATAGGAAAAGGAACTATGTATTTTGGCCCCAACTTTTTTGACGGTTGTGTCGACCTAAGGTGTTTGGTAGACAAATAGACTCTGTCCCCTACTTTCAATTCCCATTCAGGGGACTGTTTCTGATCAGCAAACTTTTTGTAGGTCTTTTTAGCTTCCTGCAGTGTCTCATTCATAATTGGCCAATTTGAACCTATTTTGGTGATCCATTCATCAGCTAGTAAGGGTTTTGTGTCCTCCTCTGATGCGCTCAGGGGTAGTTTGGGTATGGCTATGAATTCCTGACCATTTACTATCTTAAATGGAGAGAACCCTGTACTTTGGTGCACAGCATTATTATCTGCCACTTCAGCAAAAGGCAATAAGTCCACCCAGTCATTTTGTTGATGACTGATGTAACATCTTAAATATTGTTCCAATACACCATTAATCCATTCAGTCGATCTGTCCGTCTGTGGATGGAACCCAGAGACTAATCCCTGCTTCGTCCCAGTTAATTTTAAAAAAGCTTTCCAAAATTTAGAAGTCAATTGTACTCCGCAATTGCTAATTACCCTTTCGGGCATCCCGTGAGGTCTATAGACATGCTGTATATATAGCTTAACCAGTTGCTGGGCAGAAGGTAGTCCCTTACGTGGAATAAAATGAGCTTGCTTAGAAAAGAGGTCTGTCACTACCCAAATTACAGATTTTCCTTTACTTTTGGGCAGCTCAACGATAAAATCCATAGCAATCTGCTTCCAAGGTTTGTAAGGATTAGCCACCGGCTGCAATAGTCCTAACGGTTTCCTTCCAGGGTTTTTTTGCTGTGGCACAAATGGGAGGAGTTGTTACACATTTTTACATCTTTCCTCAGAGGGCCACCAAAATTGTCTCCTTATTAAATGTAATGTTTTTACAAAACCAAAATGTCCAGCCATTTTTGCATCGTGACACCGTTCAAATATCTGTTTCCTCAATTCCTTTGGGATGTACAATTTCTCCCCCCACCACTACAGTCCTTGGCTTTCAATTAGCGATGATTTATTTTGCATTAGCCAATCATCTTTTTGTAATTCAGCTTATATTTCTTTGGTTAACTCTGCTTCTAATGGAATGGTACATTTCGCTTTTTGACTTCGGGTGATTGCCACTTTCCCCTCCTGGGGCTGGATTACCATTCTATTGGCCATAGCAATCTATTCTATTACCATTCTATTGGCCCAGTCATCTCTTTCGCCTACAACTGCGGTCCCACTTAACTGTTGGAGGGACATCGCTGTGTCAACTACTTCTTCCCTCTGACTGTTATATTGGGGTAATCTAGATAGCGCATCGGCCAAAAAGTTCTTTCCTCCTGGTAGATACTTGAGAGTGAAATTGAATTGACTGAAAAACTCTGCCCAACAGATATGTTTTGGATTTAATTTTCTGGGCAATTTCAGGGCTTCTAAGTTCTTGTGGTCAGTCCACACTTTGAATGGGTGGGGACACCCTTCTAATAGGTGCTGCCAAGTTGATAGAGCATGCCGCACCACAAAAGCCTCTTTTTCCCACACATGCCACCTCCACTCTGCTTCCGAAAACTTTCAAGAAATATATGCACAGGGTCTTAATACATTTTTTCATCTAACTGCAAAAGTACAGATCCAATCGCCACATCTGATGTGTCTGTTTGGACTACCAAAGGTTTCTGTGAATCGGGATGTTTTAGAATGGGCTCTGCCGTGAATAAAGAATTCAATTTCTCAAAAGCCTGCTGACACTCCTGAGTCCATTTTAGCGCCACCCCAGGCTTTTTAGCTTTCACTGGATCTGATTGATTTTTTGTTTTTAGGAGGTCAAAAGTAAAGGTAAAGGTTTCCCCCACACATTTGTGCAGTCGTGTCTGACTCTAGGGGCCGGTGCTCATCTCCGTTTGTTAGCTGAAGAGCCAGCGTTGTCTGAAGATGCTTCCACGGTCATGTGGCTGGCATGATGTACACAGAACGCTGTTACCATCCCACCGAAGTGGTACCTATTAATCTACTTGCATTTGCATGCTTTCGAATTGCTAAATCAGTTAGGGTTAAAGCTATCTGAGCGTAGTTGGGAATAAACGTCTGGTAAAAATTTGAAAACCCTAAGAAACTTTGTAACTGCCTTCGGGTTCGTGGGGATTCCCATCCAAATACATCCCTGACTTTAGCTGGATCCATCTCAATGCCCTGACTTGACACCCGGTACCCCAAATAATCTAAGCTCTTCTTATGAAATTCACATTTTGACAGTTTTGCATATAATTGAGCCTTCAACAGTCTCTGTAATACTTCCTGCACTAGTTCACATGCTCTTCCATTGTTTCTGTATAGATCAGGATATCATCGAGGTAAACCAGGACCCCTCGGTATAAAAACTCATGCAATACTTCATTAATTAAATTCATGAAGACCCCAGGGCCGCCCTTTAAGTCGAACGGCATGACCCGATATTGAAAGCACCCCAATTGACAATTGAAAGCAGTTTTCCATTCATCCCCCTCCCAGATGCGCACTCGGAAATAGGCTTCTCGTAAATCCAGTTCCGTAAAAAATTTCTCTGTTGACAGGTGTGCTAGCATATCCTTCATCAATGGCAAGGGATATTGATTGGACACACAGATCGCATTTAGACCCCGATAGTCAGTGCACAGTCTTAGAGAACCGTCCTTTTTTCTAAACAGTACAGGAGCGGCCATGGGAGAAGTAGCTGGTTCAATAAACCCTCTCTCTAAGTTTTTATCAATAAACTTTCTCAACTCCTGAGTTTCCTTATGAGTCATGGAGTATAGTTTTGTTTTAGGCAGAACTGCTCCTGGCTCTATTTCAATAGCACAGTTTGTTTTTCTATGGGGTGGTAATTGATTTGACTCAGTCTCATCAAAAACTTCCTTTAAGTCCTGATACTGTTCTGGGATATTTACTTCCTCCTTCTAAGAAGTCTCTATCCCAACTGCCCCTAACTCGATGCCAGTCTCTGAGTCTCCCTGAGTCAGTCCCTCATACGTTCCATCCGCAAATATCATTTCTCCAGAGACCCAATCAATGTGGGGGTTTCTCTCCCACAACTACTTTAACCCCAAACTACTGGCTGGTTTGAAATTGGAGCCATTATAAATTTCAAAGTTTCTTCGTGGGTTCCAATTCTCATTTTTACTGCATTGGTATAAAATTCTACTGGACCCCCTTTCATATCAGACCCATCCAGTTGGCAAAAAATAATGGGTACTTTGAGTCTATGTACCTTCAACCCCAATCCGGTTACTATGGCAGGATGGATTAAGCATCGGGAACACCCCGAGTCCAGCATGGCTAATAAACTAGCTTTGTCCCCCCCATCCAAAGTTTCAATGCTAATTCGCACTTGCGTTGTGGGGCAATCTCCACTTGCCAGTGGGTCAGTGCGCCCGTTGGAAGATGCATGCCCTCCGGCGCACTTTAGGACAGGCAGTTGAAGTTTCCAGCCAGCAAAAATTCCTCATCAGTCAAGTCGCTTTCTCCCTCAAAAGTCTCTGGACTTTTCTTCTCTCCAGCCACGGCAGCCAAACCCTTGCGCTTAGCAAGTATTGGTTTGTTGGTCTTCTCTTCCAATTTCTTCTTCAGGGGGGTTGTGGCTTGTAGACAATTGCTAATGCGATGACCTTCTTTTCCACATTTAAAACATAATCCACTCTTCACGCAATCTTCTTTTTCTTCTTCCCAGGGTTTCTGTTTCGGCTCTCGCTTCCCCAGAGGTGTGCCTCCCGCTGGCTTCCTCCCCACTGCTTGAATCTGCCGATACTTTATGAGGTGTAGTTTAGTGTTTTCCACCATGCCTGCTAGGTGGAGCCATTCCGATAGCGTCTCTGGATCACCTCGGCCAAGCGCCATCTCTAGCACATCTGGTCGCAAACCCATTTGGAAATATTCCACATGGAATGTCTCTGGCCAGTCGGGTAATCGGCTCACTAGTTTCTTGAATTCCAGTGCATACTCAGCCACTCTATGATGCCCCTGCCAGATATTCTGTAATCCAACTCTGGCTGTCATTTTAAATAATGTATTTTCAAACCTCTTTTGGAGGCCCATCATGAAAGCATCAAAATTGGATAGTTCTCTCGCCTATGCTTCATGCAACAACACCAACCAATCTGCTGCCTCACCCTCTAGGTAGCCCGATACATATCTCACCTTGGGTTCTTCACTGAGGAAAGATTCCTCAAACTCTTCCATGAAGCCTTTTACGTGAGCCATAAAACAGGCCAGTTTCTTCGGATCCCTGTCAAACTTCATCTTCAACTCACTCACTCCCTTAGGTTGAGTTTGTGCCGAAGCATCTGCATTTGCAATCTCCGTCGCTCTTTGCAGGACTCCTCTGGTTCTGACTCTTCTTCTTCTACTTTGCTGTCATCTGTAGGCTCCTCTTCTGCTGAGGTGGTAACAGGGCTTAGCGTTCACTGGCCAGGCTCACAAGTTCGGAGGTTCGAATCCCTAGCCCTGCGTGCGGAGTGAGCTCCCGCACTAGCTCCAGCTCTTGCCAACCTAGCAATTCGAAAGCATGCACATGCAAGTAGATGAATAGGTACCACTTTGGTGGGTAGGTAACAGCGTTCCGTGCATGTCATGTGGCCACATGACCGTGGAAGCATCTTCGGACAACGCTGGCTCTTCGGCTAACAAACGGAGATGAGCACCGGCCCCCAGAGTCGGACACGACTGCACAAATGTGCGGGGGGTACCTTTACCTTTTACAGCTTAATCGATGCCACTTGTTGGCTTACAGTCTACAGTTCATAATCCACTCGAGACATTTTGTTTTCTAGGGAGGCCACTCTCTGCCCTTGTGAAATGCGTTTCTTAGTTGCACATCGGGCCGCCTCCCCTCCCATGCCGCCTCCGATCCTCAACAATCAACTCGCTGTCTGTTTGGGTCTCTTGGTCTGAGATCTGTCAGCTGGGTCTACTTCCTCCATCTCTGGTTCCGGAACCAAACTTTTTTTCTTTTTGGTTCCCTTGGCTTCGAACTTCAGCTTCTTCCCTCCTTTCTGAGTCACCACTCCTTGGTTGGTGGTCTCTTGGGAGGTGCTGGGCTGTTCATCGGGAATCCCCTGGGCTTCCACCACTGACTCCTCCATCAGCTGTCCTTCTGACATCCAAAGTATTAATTGGCTACAATACTGATTCCCAACCGTAAGAGTATCCATGGGTTTCAAAGTACTCTCGGTTAGAATCGACATACATTAGATTTGGGTCTTTCTGTGATGACCCTGAGTTCAAATTCTCAACACACACTTCTCCATGCAGTTCATTTGAATTGCAGAAAAAGATTTATTAAGGATACATGTAACTCAAAGCATTTCTAAAGACCCGAATGAGGATTCCCGCCAAAAGCATACAGTTTAAAATTTCCGTCTCCCCCAACGGGCCAGTCCCTTCTCCAACCATGATGTCAACGTCCATTTTCCCACTCTGTGGCAACCCCCTCCTTTCTCCATCTTGCAGGTGCGTGACCTTGATGATCGGGAAAACAGTATCTAACAGTCCCTGGCTATTACTGGAATGCGCTCCCCCTCCCAAGTGCTGAATTCTCTCTCCAGCTGACACACATCTTTTTCAATGCCCCAAGGGTGTGCTAGTAATGGCAGGATGAGCATACATGCAATCCTGGCAGTTGCAGATGGTGTACATGTGACCGTGGGATGCTGCTACAACTGTCGTAAGAGCCGATTGCCAAGTGCCCAGATCATGATCACGTGACAGCAGGGGTGCTGTATGGCCAGAACTTTGAGGACTGGTTGTAAGTACCCCTTGTTCAGCACCATCGTAACTTTGAACCATTGCTGAATGAGTGGTCATTAACCGAGGACTCCCTGTAACTAACTGCAAGGAACCCCATTGTTCCCCGACATCTTTTCTGGGAAAGATATGGGACTTGAGAGGGGTTCTTCCTTGTTTTTCATGATCCCTACAGTTCTGTAACAATCATTAACAATCAAAACATTAACAATCTCAGATATGCAGATGATACCACTTTGATGGCTGAAAGCGAGGAGGAGTTGAGGAGCCTTATGACGAAGGTGAAAGAAGAAAGTGCAAAAGCTGGATTGCAGTTAAACCTCAAAAAAACCAAGATTATGGCAACGAGCTTGATTGATGACTGGCAAATAGAGGGAGAAAAAGTGGAGGCAGTGACAGACTTTGTATTTCTAGGCGCAAAGATTACTGCAGACGCTGACTGCAGCCAGGAAATCAGAAGATGTCTACTTCTTGGGAGGAGAGCAATGGCAAATCTTGATAAAATAGTTAAGAGCAGAGACATCACACTGACAACAAAGGTCCGCATAGTTAAAGCAACGGTATTCCCTGTAGTAACCTATGGCTGCGAGAGCTGGACCATAAGGAAGGCTGAGTGAAGGAAGATAGATGCTTTTGAACTGTGGTGTTGGAGGAAAATTCTGAGAGTGCCTTGGACTGCAAGAAGATCAAACCAGTCCATACTCCAGGAAATCAAGCCAGACTGCTCACTTGAGGGAATGATATTAAAGGCAAAACTGAAGTACTTTGGCCACATAATGAGAAGACAGGATACCCTGGAGAAGAAGCTGATGCTAGGGAAAATGGAAGGCAAAAGGAAGAGGGGCCGACCAAGGGCAAGATGGATGGATGGTATTCTGGAGGTGACGGACTCAACCATTGGGGAGCTGGGGATGGTGACGGCCGACAGAAAGCTCTGGCGTGGACTGGTCCATGAAGTCACGAAGAGTCGGAAACGACTGAACGAATAAACAAACAGTTCTGTAAATGAAAAAAGGCAGGGATAGAGTGTCAAATTACACATCCTTCCTTGTTTGATTTGCACAACTGGAGAGGGCTTCTCTGTTTATTTGGGAACTTCAGTGGAGGGCTAATCCGTGCCCACAGGAAGTTCTGCTTAAGACAAGGGAGATGCCACATTCCTGCTGGGATGGATTTTTAATATGGGAAACCCTGCCGTGGGGTCGGCTGGCCTGGGCGGTTGTGTGGGGGTTGGATGGTTCTTTGCCCATCGAAGTCTCTAGATCCGATATATGTCATTATTGTTTCTCTTCTTTTCCCCATGTGACTAACATCTCTGCAGAAAAAAAAATACTGCCGTATACCATATATTTTCCCTGAATGATAAAACAATTGAGCCTACAGAAGAATTCATTATGGAGAAATAATTCTACCGTATCGTGCCAATTGTCTGCATCTCTTCCTAGCAGCGCCATTACATAACATACGGCTCAATGAAATCCCATTGAGTTCAATGGAACTTTTGTTATGTTTGGTTTTGTGCCTTCAAGTCAGTCTTGACTCCAAGTGATGACCTGGAGGAGTCCCCGAGATTTTCTTGGCAAGATTTCCTAAGTACTTTGCCATTCCCTCCTTCCTAGGGCTGAGAGAGAGTGACTGGCCCAAGGTCACCCAGTGTGATGGATCTGATTCTCGGTCATTAATTCAGAGTCTCCCAATCACAAACCATCATAGGATGTGGAATAAGTCTTTATTAATACAGGTGATCAGTCCAAGGCAAAGATCAGACTGAGGAAAAGCCCACGCAATTGCTGTTACAAAAATACCCCCCCTCTCGTACCAGCCCCTCCCTAAATGCTCTCTAACAGCTCTTCTAACTCCCAGCTGCAATTCATTCTGCTAACAAACACTGATAGTGCCGGCCAAGCTGACCTTGGAGCTATTCAGACCGTCTCAACAAGTCTAATCAACATACCAAAATGCCACTACAAGCATGCTAATGTAAATACTACAATACCCATCAATTATACTGGAAGGATGCTAAATCCTGACACCCAGCTGGCTTCGTGCCCAAGGCGGGACTAGAACTCACGGTCTCCTGGTTTCTAGCCTGATGCCTTTAACTACTATGCCCAATTGTCTCTCTCAATGAAATTTACTCCTAGGTAAACAGCTGTAGGGTTCTTTATTTATTTATTCTTCAAATTTGGTCACTGCCCATCTCACTCAGAGCGCGACTCGTGTGACGACTGTTGTGCTTACCTGCTGGGGTTGCTAAAAGGTGCCATCAAGATTCAAGAGGAATTTAATCCAAACAGATAGTTTATATGAGAATGAGGGAAGGAAGATCTTCTGCTACTAGCACTCAGATTTGGAAGCATTGTGGTTTGTTCTCTTTTGCCTTCTGAACCTCAGCATGCACGCACGCAAGCACACATCAAAACCTTTAGATCATTGCAGCATTAAAGTTAGTGGATTTGTGTTAAGAACTGAACCCAGTCTAGTCCAGACAGTCTACATAGGGCGGTACACGAGGGATGGGGTGGGGTTAAAAAGGCCAAAACAGCAGCCGCAACCTCACAATCCAAGCCTTGCCCCTTTGGATCAAAGGACAGGGCTTCAACCATGTGGTTGTGATTGCCATCTTGACTGTTTTGACCTCCCCCCCATGGACACCCTTGTAACTATGGATAACACCACCCAAGCTTAGCTAGTAGACACCACCCAAGCTTAGATAGAAAACTCTATCTTCATCTGTCACTGCCTTTTGGTGCTAGCTTTTATTGCCACCCCCCCACCACAGCCACCCCCACCAGCTGAAAAAGGATGAAACCTTTTCATCCTAATGGGGACATGCAATGAAGGGTTGGGGATTTATGTCGTGAGAATTTTTTTTAAAAAAATCCATTCAATCGTGTCCAGTTTTTGGAGACTGCCTGGACAAGTCCCTGAAGTTTTCTTGGCAAGGTTTTTCAGATGTGGTTTGCCATTGCCTGCTTCCTAGGGCTGAGAGGGAGTGACTGGCCCAAGGTCACCCAGCTGGCTTCGTGCCTAAGGCGGGACTAGAACTCACGGTCTCCCGGTTTCTAGCTTGGTGCCTTCACCACGACACCAAACCGGCTCTTGTGGTGAGAATAGAAGGGGGGAAATATAGGACATTCTTTTCCCTTACAAGACAGTTTATTTATTTTAAAAAATAGAATTAAGAATGGGAAAAACATGGACAGGATATGCCAAAATCTTTAAACTTTAAAAAGAAAAAGCCATTTCTCTTTTGTGTAAGGTTGCATACACATCCCAACTTGATACCCATCTATAAATTGAGTTTTTAAACTTGAATTTGCAGAAGTTGATTGTGTAATTTCCCTCCTTTTTTTCTTTAATTTGATTCTCTTCCCCCCTCCTTCATTTTTCTTTTTGCTGTTGCTTGGGGAGGGGCAGAAAATTCCTGTTTTGGCATCCCCTGATTTTTATTTTTTTTTACATCACAGCTTCTCAGACAAGAAATACTAGCAAATCACTTCCATTAAAAAATCACCAGGTTTTTTTGAGGGGGAGGAGGCAGGAATAAGGGAATTTATTGTTTATTCGTTCAGTCGCTTCCGACTCTTTGTGACTTCGTGGACCAGCCCACGCCACAGCTTCCTGTTGGCCGTCGCCATCCCCAGCTCCCCCACGGTCGAGTCCGTCACCTCCAGAATATCATCCATCCATCTTCCCTTGGTCAGCCCCCCTTCCTTTTGCCTTCCACCTTCCCCAGCATCAGCTTCTTCTCCAGGGTATCCTGTTTTCTCATAATGTGGCCAAAGTACTTCAGTTTTGCCTTTAATATCATTCCCTCAAGTGAGCAGTCTGGCTTGATTTCCTGGAGTATGGACTGGTTTGATCTTCTTGCAGTCCAAGGCACTCTCAGAATTTTCCTCCAACACCACAGTTCAAAAGCATCTATCTTCCTTCGCTCAGCCTTCCTTATGGTCCAGCTCTCGCAGCCATAGGTTACCACGGGGAATACCATTGCTTTAACTATGCGGACCTTTGTTGTCAGTGAATAAAGGAATAATAACCTTAAAAAGGTAAGGACAACCTCTAAGAGGGATCAAGGAAACTCGCATTCCTCAGAGAGGGAGAAACATCCTTTGGTGACATTTGTTTTTCATCTTACTCCAGGCCATGAGCAAGACAGGCTGAAGCTCTACTTAGGCTGAAGCTGTTCTGTGTTTCGTGTTTTCTTCCTTCTCCTGATGCTGCCCAGAGGTATTTTAAGATCTGTCATATCTGTTAGATTATGCAGTGACATTTTTCTAACTGGTTTCTGATTCTCTGTACCACACAGCAGTGTTTCTCAACCTTGGCAACTTTAAGAGGTGTGGACTTCAACTCCCAGAATTCTGGGAGTTGAAGTCCACACCTCTTAAAGTTGCCAGGCTGAGAAACACTGTAGAGAATGGATAAGAGAAACAAGTTCAAGAAGACTCCAGCTGAAACAAAATCAGCAGAGCCAATGTGAGATCTTGAAAATTTTTCTGTGTGAAATGCCTGGTCAGTTTCTGGCTTCCATTTGCTTAATAACAAAGTCCTTCCTGATTTAAATGATTGCTGAAATTAAAAAAAGCTTAAAGGAAGAAGGCATAGATCTTACAGTAGAAGGGCTGTAAGTTCTGGTCAGTTCTGGAATTCAGGAAATCCGTTCCTGGCCTCAGAATTTTCTCCTTCTAAATTTATATCCTTTTGCATTCAGCTTGATTGATGGATAACGCAACAAATTAAATCCTGTGGACCTGCTGTCATTTAACATTTTTTGTATCCCTAGTATGGAATCCCTCCTCTTCTTCTCCTCTTCCTCCATCATCATCATCATCATCATCATCATCATCATCATCAATCATCATGCCTTTATGCCCATCATAAATAAATGTCACTTCCAGAGACTGTATCCATGATATTAAGGTTGCCTACTTTCCCATAATTGTGATGTGCATAATTTTTAACACTGCCTGCTGTCTACAAAACACCCAGTATGTATAAATTCATAAATCCATTTTATCTCCAGCCAAAGCAAGAAGGATTAGAAACCTATGGATATACATCCCCCCTACATTGCAAATTCCACAAAAAAAAAAACAGGAGAAAATGAATTGATGAAGCAGGGGAAAGAGACTTTAAAAAATGCTAAATTCCTTATTTTTTAAAAAAAATCAGAGTGGTCAGGAATATTAAGTGAAATTTCGCCATTTAAACTGCCATCACTTTTTTTTTAAAAAAAAAAATCTGAATACACAATTATATGAAACAGTTAAGTCCACTAAAATGAAGGTAATGCCACTAAATATCAGCTGCAAAGAGGCCAAAGACCAAACAGATGGGGGGGGGTTTGAAAGTTGTCCTCCTTGTTTTGAACATAAGCCAGTTTTTTTCCAGGAAGAACCACAGTCACCTGTAATTTGCGAACTTGTTCCTTCCTTCCCATTCCATCAGCTGCTCAAACAGATCTTGTAGGCTTTGAAAGCAGAGTCAAAGCGAGCTGCTAGTTCACAAATAATCAAGGTCCAATTAAAACAACATACAGTAGGCAAGAATGCAAATATCATTTTGATTCCTTGCAGGGTAAAGGATGGAAATGCCCAACTGTTTTTACTTCCAACAACTGATGGCAGTATATTAAAAATATCCATAACATCCAACTACTAAAAATATTTCTTGAGAAAAAAAAATGTCCATGTGTGGCATGGCTAGATCCAGACACAAGGACTGGCGTCTAAAAGGCCAGTTTCTGAATTTGGCCCCAGGTTTTGCCAAGACCTAACGCCATTCATTTTATTGTGTTCTTTCACTCCATCATTCCTGTCTGTCAAAGAATCAAACCGTGTCTACTTCAGCACAAACTTTTTGAGCTAGCAACCCTAACTAAACCTGTAAGGTAAAAACACCAATCTTCTGCGTATTTAGCACTGCTGGCTGGAAAAAGGATTTATTCATTCCTAAGGATCAGAATGAACCTCCTCATTCCTTCTCAACACCAAAGAAATAATCTGCAAAATTAGGCAACCTTTGGAAAGGCTGAGATGTAACTTTAGGGAAAGCAAAAAAAAAAAAAGAATATTAAACCAGAGACACATGCAAAGAGAGGGAGGGAGGGCAAGAACAGAGACAGACCCTAAATGTCCCTAACGGTTCATTTTTTCAATGAAAAACCAGAAATATTTCCAAAACTGACCTACCCTTCAGATGCATCTCTCACTCAGAATCTGAAGCAAGGGGGAAAAAAATCTCTTTGCAACACACCACCTTCTAAAAGTTTATGTAAGCTGCTCAGAGCTCTCCCACCACCACCACCTTTTTCTTTCTTTCCTTCTTTCTTTTTTAAAGAGCTAATTGATGAAATAAAGTTAAAGAGGAGAGGAGAGCCTCCCTGCTTGGGGGCTGGTTGGAGGGGGGACCAAGGAGCGAGCTATAGAGTCCAGTTTCTGCCCACAGTTTTGACCAGTCAGGACTTCAGAGCTGATTAACATTTTGTTTTTGTCCAGATTAAAAAGTGGGCCCCCTCCATTCAAAGTCCTGGCCTTCTCTCCTTATTGTGAAAGACAGAGGACACCCCCCCCCCCGCCGCCGCCTTTCCCTCCTGCCCACCCCGCTTTGGACGGTCTGCTATTAACATTCCCTTCCTTTGTGGAGGTGTTTCTCTTTCTTTTCCCCACGTTGTTAAGAGTCCTTCAGGCTTGGCTCTTCAAGAAAGTGTTTGCAAAATTACACCTTTCTGCCCGAACCTCCAAAAGGAACCAGAGGGCTATAGTTAGGAAAACATTATTGGGGGCTTTAATTCAATTAAAAAATTGGCACCTTTTTTTCTGATTTGGGGAGGAAATGCATACATGTTGCAAAAGGAAAAATAGGGAGATGCTATCCATGGGTGGATTCGTGTTCTTACTGCATGGCTAGAAATGGGGAAGGAAGGAAGGAAGGAAGGAAGGAAGGAAGGAAGGAAGGAAGGAAGGAAGGAAGGAAGGAAGGAAGGAAGGAAGGAAGGAAGGAAGGAAAAAGAAAAAGAAAAAGAAAAAGAAAAAGAAAAAGAAAAAGACTATCTGATATCTGCATATATAAACATGCCAATGACTGCAGCGTCACAGTTGGTATACTCGGGCTCTTTAAAAATAAATAATTAAAAGTGTGCAGCGGCATCTTCGCAAGATCTAAATAAAGAGCACTCTGTGTTAATGTATTCTGGAGCACAAACGTACGTGTCAATAAAAGCCCACGCGGGCTCGAGTGTGTGTTATGCACGCACGGAGATGAAGAGGAAGGTTTTGTAAGATATTGTTCAGAGGGTGTATTGCCTCTACGGGAGCAAACAACTGCATGGGTGCTTACAGTATGTGATTTATTAATGCATGCATATATTTTGCTTTCAATATGCATGTGTATGTGCATGATATAGATGCCTACATGAAATCAATCACACAGTGACGTACAGTAGGTGAATTCATTGTACATTTTGGTAGTGGGCACTGTACATTTCCATTACAGATCCTGACTTTGTTGTTTGTAATTTGGAACATACATACACATATTGTACATTTATACATTTGTAGATGCTCATGCATAAATGTATGTGTATATATGCAAATATGGGCTTGTGTATTTATCTGCATAATGCACCAAGCTGACTCTTTTTTGCCCGAGTGATGTGCATACAATACTTCATTCTATCTGAGTGTAAATTGTGTGTAAATTGATCAACCAATACTTCCTTACTTGAGCAGAAATTTGTGGGAAAGCCCACTCCAGCAAGGGGAAAAATTAACTGCAAAAAACCACCTGAAAATATACAAGAACCCCAGACAAATTGCTTTCTCTACTACCTCCCATTCCTGCCAAGGTATATTCACCCCATGGCTGTTGTAACCAACGCATCTGCAAAGGTTTGAGCCACCAAGCATACGAAAAATAAATAAATCCGCAAAGACAAAGAGGGCAGCAGCTCCTGATCCCTGCTGTCTACGGGTGAGAGCTTCTTGGGGACCCCCGTTGTGCCAAGAGGGACCTTCAACATCAGCTCTGAAATTGGTGTGATTTGCCTGGGAAACCAGCAGTCATCAGCCAACTGGACTTGACAAGATGAGGGGTGGGGAGGGGGGGACGGGGAATGTTCATAATGGGTCCCCAAAGTGGGGGGGGAGGAGGAGAGAGAGGGAAGGAGAGAGAGAAATCAGTGTGGTTGGGCCTTTGGAGTATAACATCCTTGCTGTGTTCTACTCCAGCACGAAGCTGGAGAAGAAGTGAAGGAAACAGAGGATAAGATAGCTTCCATTCCCACTCTTTCAACCTGTCTTGGTTTTCCTTTCCTTTCCATCTTTTTTTTTAATATACAGTAATGTCAAATCTGAGCCTTAGTGCAAGATGGGTAGCCATGCCAAAAAACAAACACCGTTCCCTGCTGAACTGATGCTGATGCCCACAGCTGACACTGAAACTTGCCAGGGCTATGGCATTTCTAAGGCTGGGTTCACACAAGACACTTAACCTGCTTTATCAAATTAGCCCATTGGCTGGGTTGGGGTAGGCCATTAACAGTAAACTAAACCAACGTGCTAGGTTGGTGCAACAAAACACTAAGTCAACCCTACTCAAGCTTTGCATTATGCATGAATGAAGCCAAGGGGTCTTTATCTGGCTTGATGAAGCATGTTATATGAATGCAACTGCATAGTAATAAAGAATGTTTCAATATTCTTAGTTTCCAACTACATAATGTGTCGGGGTAATTTTGTCAAAGAAAAGTTGAACCAGATGAGCACCCTTAATAAGGGCAAAGGGCAAATCCAGGACAAAAAAAGGAAGGAAGTTGTCCTCTTCTTCTTCTTCTTCTTCTTCTTCTTCTTCTTCTTCTTCTTCTTCTTCTTCTTCTTCTTCTTCTTCTTCTTCTTCTTCTTCTCCTCCTCCTCCTCCTCCTCCTCCTCCTCCTCCTCCTCCTCCTCCTCCTCCTCCTTCTCCTTCTCCTTCTCCTTCTCCTTCTCCTTCAAGTGTTTTTTATTCTTAGCTAATGGAAAACAAGGGAATAATGTTCCTTAATCATATAGGTTGTTTGTTTTTTAAATGTTTTATTGGTTGAGAAGCCCATTGTAGGTAACAGCCCATTGCAATCTTGCCTGATCTTGAAAAAGCTAAGCAGGATCAGTCCTAGTGAGACTTTGGATGGGACAGCACCAGGAAATCCCAGGACTATATATATGGATGTATATATGGATATAATCCCAGGACTATATATATGGATATATACTTTTCCATAAGTAGAAACCGTTATAGATGTTGCATAGAAGATGAAACCATGTCTTCATTGACCAAAATTTTATTTGGATATTAAAAGGATTTTTCCCCCTAGATATAAGTTTGGGTACAAGTTATACAACTTAGTTAATAATAAGTTTGCTTAGATAACGAGTTATCACTAGTGTGCAAAATAACTTAAAATAATGAAAAGATAAGACCCTGCACCCAAGCAGTTTGCAATCTACATTTAAATGGAAAATAGGGGGGTGGGCCAGGGAGAAAGGGGAGCCCAGGAGGGAGGGGAAGGGGAGGCCCAGGTATAATGAATCCAGACAAGTGGGATTAATGCACTTTCTCTTGGATTTTGTTGTTCAGTTGTTCAGTCGTGTCCGACTCTTCGTGACCTCATGGACCATAGCACGCCAGGCCTTCCTGTCCTCCACTGTCTCCCGGAGTTTACTCAAATTCATGTTCGTTACATCGGTGATGCTATCTAACCATCCCATCCCATGCCATCCCCTTCTCCTTTTGCCTTCAGTCTTTCCCAGCATCAGGGTCTTTTCCAGTGAGTCCTCTCTTCGCATTAGGTGGCCAAAGTATTTGAGCTTCAGCTTCAGTATCTGTCCTTCCAGTGAGCAGTCAGGGTTGATTTCCTTTAGGATTGACTGATTTGACCTCCTTGCAGTCCAAGGGACTCTCCAGAGTCTTCTCCAGCACCACAGTTCGAAAGCATCAATTTTTTGGCGCTCTTCTCTTGGACAATCGGATGCAAAAAAGGATAGTAACATGAGTGCCACCTTTTAGATCAGCTGAAGGAAATTTACTGGCTTGAGTAAGCAGAGACAGTATTGAGAGAGATCAATAGGTTTGGCAATTGGAACATGTCTGCCAACACGCTCAGCACCAAGTCTGCTAGATGGACGTGGAAGGGCTTTTTGATCTCCCCCCAAATAGTTGCAGGTTGGAGTTGGTGACTCCAGGAACAGTTTCGCAAACTGCAGGAAGCTGTTTCAGATCTGCACCATGTCTACAGTCCCATCTCTGCCTTAATTGACAAGCCTTCAGGATCACATTCACATGCTGGAGAAGGGGTGGGTGGAAAACCTCTAACAAACTTTGACTAGTGCTAGATAATCGGCTTAATCTCTATCCCCGCCCCCCCCCCCCCAGCATTTGACATTTGCAAATTCCCGGCAAGGTGAGAGGGAGGCTGTGATATTGCTCTTGGATCCTAAAGCAGCCCCGGTTCACACTCAAGACAGAGATTTTCCAATTATGGATCAGCAAAGAACATTTCTGGGAGAGACAGGAAGCAAGTCAAAGTCAGAAGTTGGTGAAAATAAATGGGGCATTCTTGCAAATACAGGCAATTCAGCAGTTTGGGTTTTTGACAGTTCCCCTCTACGGTTCTGAGAAATCCCCTGAAGACAGGGGTGTCTGCAGGGTATAGTAAAAAAAAAAAAAAGTCAAGATGGTGGGCACAATAGAGCAATTGAAGCTGTATGGGTGTCCCATGCCTGTCCAGATGACCTTTCAACAAACAGTATTTCTGAGTCTTCCTATACCAGTTTCTGGACGGATCTGTGCAAGTCAGACATTTGCGCTTGATGCAGTTCCACATTTACCAAGAAGCATCAGGAGGTGAGGCGGCAGCAGCCACAGACATGGCTGGAGCATTGGTGGAAAAAAGATTAGAAGTGAACTTGACTAAACATGGTCGCAGGCTCATGTTTAACCCATGCTATGGCAATAAAGGGCGTGGTGGCTCAGTGGGTAAGACGCCAGGCTTGTCAATCGGAAGATCGCAAGTTCGGAGGTTCGGATCCCTAGCCCTGCGTGCGGAGTGAGCTCCCGCACTCGCCCCAGCTCTTGCCAACCTAGCAATTCGAAAGCATGCAAATGCAAGTAGATGAATAGGTACCACTTCGGTAGGTAGGTAACAGTGTTCCGCACGCGTCATGCGGCCACATGACCGCGGAAGCGTCTTCGGACAATGCTGGCTCTTCGGCTAAGAAACGGAGATGAGCACCGGCCCCTAGAGTCGGACACGACTGCACAAATGTGCGGGGCGAACCGTTACCTTTACCTTTATATGACAATAAAGGTGACCAAGTCATCCTACTTCTCTACCCTTACTGCATCAGCAGACTCTACCCCAACAGTCTTGCATAGGGCGAGCCATCCCTGTTGGGTTGCAAGAGCTGGCAAAAATCTAGCCACAAAATGCTGCGAAATTTTGAGGCAACATTACACACACACACACACACACACGTGCACGTGCACACACAATGCTCAAATTTACTTAGTTCTGGATCGCGTGGACAAGATCTACGGAGATGACAGAGGTAAGGATTTGTAATGTTAGCTTGGATTCTTTTCATCCTATAGGTTACAAGGATGGGGATTGGATGCTGGGCAGGATGAGCTCCACCACATGTAAATTTGGACCATGCCTCTCCTATATCCTTTGGGAATAGGGTAGATGTATGACTGGGAAGTTATCAGGGCCTGCCTCATAAAGATGTCTGCCCTAGATCTAGCTGCATTGGTCAACTGTTGTCCACACCCCTCCCTCCCTCCCTCCCTCCCTCTTTCCTTCCTTTCTTCCTTCCTTTCTTCCTTCCTTCCTTCCTTCCTTCCTTCCTTCCTTCCTTCTTTCCTTCTTTCCTTCTTTCCTTCTTTCCTTATTCTTTCCTTATTTCCTTATTATTTCCTTCCTTCCTTTTTAGGCCAGGCCAAAAACAAAACAAAATGGGGGGCCCCAATCACCCTGTCCCAAGGCATGGGAGAGCAACCAGGTCTTCAATAATTTCCTGAATGACAGAAGAGCGGAAGTCGCATAATCTCTGGAGGGAGATTATTGCAGAGGGCAAGAATTACAAGAGAGTACAGAAGTTTGTGGAGAGAGTGATCAGACTGTAACAACAAAACACCCTGGAGTCCGGAGATTATCTGGATCTCTTTCAGTTGGGATTGACCCCTGGACACTGGACAGAAGCCATATTGCTCATGTTGGTGGATGACCTGCAGCAGGACCTGGATGGGGGGAGTATGTGCCTCCTGATCTTTTGGGATCTTTCAGAATCATCAGTAATGGTGTCCTTCTGGGCTTCCTATGGGGGTTGAGAATTGGGGGCTCCCATTGGTTCTAGTCAGTGGGGAGGGAAAAGACATCTACTCCCTGGCTGTCCCAGTGCTGGCGGCTACAGAGTTCTCCCTCTCCTCTGTGGTTGAACATTTACATGGAGTCACTGGGAGAGATTATCCTTCGGTTCAGGGCATACTGATGTTCAGAGTACTTATGATACATCAGAGTACTTATGATACCTAAATATATCTTTCCACCTGCGCCAAGCTACTTACACAGTAGAAGTCTTAACCTGGTGCATGGTGCATGGAGACTGCAAGGAGGAAAAGAAACAGGCTGAAGCTGAGTCCCAGCAAGATTCAGTTGCTGTCAAGGAATCATCTGATATTCTATCTCCTCCAGTGATGACCATGGATGGAGTGACACTTCACCTGAAGGAGCAGGTCTGCAATTTGGGAGTCCCCTTGGACTCATGGACGATAGATAGATAGATGATAGATGATAGATAGATAGATAGATAGATAGATAGATATAGATAGATAGATAGATAGATAGATAGATAGATAGATAGATGATAGATAGATAGATAGATGATAGATAGATAGATAGATAGATAGATAGAGACAGTGGCTGGTGGCAGGGTGGAAGAGCTTTGCTTCACTTTGATTGACATGCCAGTTGCCACCCTTATCAACTCTTCTTTAGATTACTGCAATGAACTCTACATGCATCTGCCTTTGAAGGCTATAATTCAAAGGTCTAATTGAAAGTGCTGGTTTGGACCTATAAAGCCCTAGATGGCTGGAGTCCTGGGTATCTGCAGGACTATCTGCTTCACGTCAAATACTGGTAGGAACATTGAGGATTCCTCCCCATGGGCAATTCAGTGTAAGAGATTGTGGGGAGGCTGGGAAAGGAATGGAAAGGGGATTAGATACGTATAACCCATCAAGAAACAGAAGGCAAGTCTATTGGCAGTTTATTTCATAAATGGCAACGCCGCCCAGGTAGAGAGTGTAATGGTGTGTGGGAATGACCTTGGGAGACCGGAGGAAGAGCTGCAGACTAGACAACCGTCATGCAAAAGGTATCTCAACCCACAGAAGGAAAAGGGGTGTGGGAAGCATCTCAGAAGGGGCCCTCCCCTGTTCTCTGGAAAGTAAAAGTAAAGGAGAGGAGAGGTGCTTTCAGACTTGCAAGTTTCTGTTACTGTAACCTTACATTAGAGGTAGAGTTAGTACTCATGGTTTGTGCTTCTTGTCTGGACCACCTTAAAGGGCTGACAGACAGAAACCCAGGAAGAAACGTTTCAAAGCATTCCAAGTGTTAATGGACTTATTCACTGAATAAGGGTGGGAAATTTCTCTTGCCAAAATTCTGCATTTGACCCCAGAGCAGCATTAAAGATACCACAATGAAATTGGTGTGGTTCTTGCTTTCCTGCTCTTGACTATCTGTGTGCGGCTTCACATTCAGAGGAAATCAGGAAAACGGTGCTTTTTGTTGTGGTGCCAACCCTCTGGAACAACTTCACACTACAGATCAGATGGTGCCCTTGTTCCTGACGTTCAGGAAGGTGTCTTCAAATGGAGCTCTTGCCTCCTTTGGGGCACTGAAGGATAATGTTCTGATTGTTTATGTTTTTCATAACAGTTTCATGATCATCAGTGGTTTGATTATGCATTGTATTGTTGTGTCCAATGTATTGTTTATTGAAGATAATTATTTTAAAGGTAAGCAAAGGTAAAGGTTTACAATTTTATTGTAAACCGCCCAGAGTCCCCCTTGGGGGAGATGGGCGGTGATAAATCTAATAAATAAATAAATAAATAAATAAACCCCCATAAGTCCTTTGGGAGATGGTGGTATAAAAATATAACTAATAAAGTAATTCAACATTTCTCAGCTGTTTGTAGCCTGTTAGAAAGAGCAAAGAAGAATTGGTTCCATGGAGGAGGCACAATAGTACCAAAATCTAGGGTAGCTTATATTACATCCCTGTTTTTCTCCGTCCCCTGGTTTCATGGAAATGGGGAATAAAATGGATGTTTTAGGAAGCGAAAGTAATAGCATCACATAACCCTAACCCTTTTTCAGTGACCACAGTTTGCCTTTGACTGGATTGCCCCATTTCTAAATAATTTAGAAATGCATTTAAATGATATTTTCACCCACAGGCACTACCTACATAATACAGTCGGACCTTTAAAAAAATAATCACAGGATTAGACAGGCTGTGAAAACAGCAGAATATGATGGAATTCTCTCTCTCCCCCCCCCCCCTCCAATAATTTGGTCTGTGTTTTTCTTTTTCTGCCCTGCACTAAGAAAAATCTAAAAACATATTTTTACACCCTCACTTTCCCCCCCGCCAGATGGAGCTCAGTTTTAATCTGCTGCCAGATTTTCTTAAATGTTCATCCCTTTTATTCTAGGTTCTCTTGATTCCTTCTTGCTTATGACGTAGTGGAGTTTGGATGCCTTCTACAATTTTAGGCTGTGATATAATGTTGTAATGTTGATCTTGCCTTTTATTTAACTTGGGTTTAGATTGTTATTTATTGGAGCTGTTGTTCCCTGCCGCGGGCTGGCTTCCTTGGGAACGTGCGGCATATAAATGAACTAACTAAATTAATAAACAGTACAGTAAATAAAAATATGGAGGCCTGAGATATTAAAATCATATTTAAGGAGGATATTTCACAATTCTTCTGGAGGAGGCTGAGATCAAGGGAACAAATTGAACCCAATTGGAAGGAGTTTAGGTGCCAATCAAAAATATACCCTGTAAGGGGGCTGTGGCAAACCACTTCTGCACTGTTGCCAAGAAAACAACATGGATATGTCTATTTAGAACCCAGGAGTCAGCTGGAGACCCTGGCTGGTCTCAAAAAGCTGAGTTGCCTAGACTGGGAGATAAAAAAGAACCTCAGATGAAAGCATTCACAAGCCAGTTCCATGTTGCTGCCTAGCAAACAAAGTTAAGCTTTCCATGAAGGTATCAGGAATCTAGTTTGTGGGTGGGGGTGTAACTTATGAAGCAACTCCTGGGGCAAAGACTGAGATTTACTAACCCCAGGAAGCCACCAGAGCCCATGCCCTGTATGATGATACAGGGGTGGGTCGGTGAAAGCTGCAAGTTGGTGGCTGTAGGGCCATGATCCAAGCCATCGTACATCGTAGGAAAGGGATAGGGTTTGGCTCACAACTCCAGGCATGCCAGCTTGCAGCCAGAGATACCCACAAGCTTTGCCTCATCCAATGCAGGCAAACGAGATGCAACCAGGGGGTCTGTAGGGAGGGGGTCAAAAAATTCAAGATGGTGGCCACAACCACATGGTTGAAGCCCCACTCTTCCTTATGTGCCACACATAAGGGCGGGGCTTTGATTGCATAGTGTGGCCAACACCCAAGAAGTCATGCTATATGGCCTTTCGTCCTCTGTAAACCTCAAGGTCCCCTGGAATCCCGATTCCCCTTCCAGCCTTACCAGAAAGACCATTTGGAATAAATGAAGTTGGGCTTTTTGCTTATAAGGGTAAAGGTTCCCCCCGCACAGTTGTGCAGTCGTGTCCGACTCTAGGGGCTGGTGCTCATCTCCGTTTGTTAGCCAAAGAGCCAGCGTTGTCCGAAGACACTTCCGCAGTCATGTGGCCGGCATGACACGCGCGGAACGCTGTTACGTTCCCACCGAAGTGGTACCTATTTATCTACTTGCATTTGCATGCTTTTGAATTGCTAGGTTGGCAAGAGCTGGGGCGAGTGCGGGAGCTCACTCCGTCAAGTGGGGCTAGGGATTAGAACCTCCGAACTTGCAATCTTATCTTCAGATCGACAAGCCTGGCGTCTTACCCGCTGAGCCACCACGCCCCTTTTGCTTATAACCCATTTAATAAATAATGGTTTATACTGTATCTATTTTGCACCCTTGGCCCCATATAGAAATTGCAGCAAGGGCGCTTCTGTCCCAAACGTAAGAGATGCTTAAAAGGAAACTTTTCTTCTTCAAATGGAGCCAGATCCACTTAGCTTTCTTGGCAATAATACAGAAATGGTTGCAACTTCTGGGATGATTTTTTTTCCTACTTTGCCCCCAGCTCACAACACTGGGGGTTCTGGTAAGTCTCCCACCCACATACTAACCAGGTCTGATCCTTCTTAACATTTTGAGATCAACCATGTCAGTCAATTGCTGCTCCTCAGCTGAGCCAGAAATGCTTACTCCCTCTTAAACAATCTGCCCCATGTTGGCAGCATTCACACAACACATTTAGCCCAGATCCTGGATTAACCCATTATTGTTCATCTATAATTAAATAATCACTAAGTAATCTGAACATGCCTAGCACAAAACCACAAAAGTCCTAATGGAGGTTAAAACTAGTCATCCTAACTAGCCAGTTTAGCATGCTGTGTGAACCCAGATAGAGGAAACCAAAGGGGCTTTCTTGCCTGAGTGAACAAGGCCAAGGTGAATGAGACATCGACAGCCAGAAGCCACTTGAAAGTTTTCTGGGGCAGAGAACGAATAAGGAAGATAACCTTGACAGAAATACAGTATGTAGGAACCATTACCTAGCCAGAAGGGGATGAAGTATTTTTAAAGTCCAGAATGTCCAGTTAACATTGAGAAGAAGCTCAGACATACACCTCCCTAATTCACTGAACTATAAGAAGAAGGAGGAGGTACAGCACCACCAGACTTGCAATTCTATTACTGTACAACCATTCTCAATAAAAGTAGTTTTAGCCCTCCTGTGGAGTTGATTTCCTGGTCTGGTCTACCTAGTGAGGCTGACAATCCCTTTGCTCCCATCTAGTGGTTATCTGAACTTCTGCAACCTATACATCAGGGGTCCCCAACCTGTGGGCCACAGCCCACTAGTGGGCCGCGGCCTGTTAGGAAGTGGGCCGCGGGGCTCCCGCCTGCAAACCCCGCCCCCCCGGTGTGTGCGATTACCCTGCCCCCGGTGCACGCGATTGGCTCCCGCCTGCAAACCCTGCCCCCCCTGCCCGTGGAAAAATTTTCTTTCACGACAGGTCCCTGGTGCCAAAAAGGTTGGGGACCGCTGCTATACATGGTAGTTGTAATAGAGTTATCCATGGAGATCAGGTTATAATGTAGAGTAGTGTTTTTCAACCTCAGCAACTTTAAGACCTGTGGACTTCAACTCCCAGAATTCCCCAGCCAGCATGCTGGCTGGGGAATTCTGGGAGTTGAAGTCCACAGGTCTTAAAGTTGCTGAGGTTGAGAAACACTGAGGTGAAGGGATCAGGGCCAGAAAACAGGTTTCTGATGCCTTCCATTTAAAAGAACTGCCTGCTCCCAACATACTGTAGTCTTCATATCCGAAGGCTTTGTTGATTTATGTAGTGAAGAGTTTCTGAACAGTAGTACAGATTCCGTGCTCATTTTAGAGTAGTTGCAGTTTTGAAAAATGAAACAAAACCCAATAAAAACCCTTCTTGTACTTCCACTGCCACTGAAACCGTCCAAGACAGCCCCCCAGCCAGCAGCAGAAATCAAAGGCAAAGCCATCTAGCATTTCCAAGGAAGAAGTTCCTGTCGCCTACTCAGTGGATAAGAGGGGAGATACCCCATAGAAGCCCATGTGTTCATGGGCAAACAAAATTAAGAAAGCCCGAATTTCCAGCACAGCACAGACGTCCAAAACAAGCCAGCGAGGACGAAAAACCTGCAGTGTTGGGATCTCAGGGTGGGTGCTGATCTGTGGGTTGATGAAAGGGATGAGTTTCCAGAAACTGGGAGAAAAGGGAGATGATGATGATGATGATGATGATGATGATGATGATATTTGCTTTTTAAAAAATGTATCGGAATCTGTCTGGAAATGGGAAACGCAAGCACCGGGCCAAATAAGGGAGATTTCAGCCATGCCACTGCAAGAGTAGCCTGCCAGGAGGAGGCATTCTTGTGGCTTGGCCAGTTTTGGGGAAGGAGCTACTACAGAGATGTGAGCGGCTGGCTATTGTGCAGTGGTGAGGCAGGGAGGAGGGGCTGGGCAGGGGAGCCTGGTCCCCCTCCTCCCTCCCTCCCTCCCTGCCCCCTCCCTCCCTCCCTCGCCCCCCTTGGCTGGATTTGCTGGTCAAAAGACCGTTAGGAGCGAGGCGAATGAATGCGCCTGAATGGGGACGGCGTTTCAAAGGGCCCAGCTCTTTTCTTAAGCGCGGCTAGGCCGAGATCTCGCAGCCTTAGGAACAGCCCCGCCAGCCCGCGAAGAGGGACGGACGGGGACCTCTGGAAATCTCAAAAAGGGGGGAGGCTAGAGAAGGTGAGTGGGGGGGTGGGGTGGCGAAACTGATCTTTTTGTATTGCACTTTGGAGGGGGGATGCAATTACCGAGAGGTTGAGGGAGAAAGAAATTGGGGAGTCATCCAGGGAGGTGTGGGGGGGGGAAGCTTGGAGCCCTCTATCTTAGGGGGTGGGAGAGATTCTGCCCCCCCCCCCGCGAAAGAGAAGAGCCGCCTAGATTTTGTTTGGTGGTTTCGGCCCAAGGGCTTGATGTTTGGGGGGATAAAGCCAAGGCGCGCCTCGATTGGGAGTGCAAAGGCTGAATCGAGACCGCGGCGAGGAGGGTGAGAAGCGGGTGCGTGAAAATGGATGCCTACATCCGTGCATGCGTGTTGAAATCTGTGCTATTTAAGACTACAAGAGTGCGTCGTTGGGGAACATGTACTTATGCTTATGTGTGCACGCCGGGGTGTATATATGCTTATATATGCACGCATACAGGCACGCACCTGCGCGTGCAACTTGGCAGTTACTAATCTGGGGAGAGGTATTGGTCTGGAGAGACGGAAGCGGCTAATTTTAATCGGAATTGTGCTTTGGGATGGTGCTGGTTAGGACACCCCCAGCCCCCCAAGGAGAAATCTTGCTTTCCGTCAGATCAGAGAGATTCAGAGGAGTTTATTGCTGATAAAAGACCGACGAAAGAATTCTGCTTTTTAAAAAAAATTCCTCCTCTGAAGCCGGCTGGAGAGATGCCCAGCGGGGGCCCGCGCGGGGGTGGGGGTCTGCGCGGGGCGCTAGGTCCCGCGCGGGGCTTTCGCTAGCGAGCCAGATTTTTTTTTTTTTTATGGCGGGATCGCTGGGATGGTAGAGTGCCCGCTACTATGGGTTGCTGGGAGGGGTCGCGAGAAGCTTGAACGCGGTCCCCTCGGTGGGAAGGATTGCTGGGTTCGCGCAGCAACGGCCTCTTTGTCTGAGGAACAGTTGGTGGTCGGGTAGAGGATGGAGAGGGAAAAGAAGGAAGGAAGGAAGGAAGGAAGGAAGGAAGGAAGGAAGGAAGGAAGGAAGGAGAGGGAGAGAAGAAGAAGCGAGGGGAAGAGAGGGAAAAAAGAAAAAAGGAATGAACAAGAGGGGGAGAAGGGAAGGGGAGAAAGAGTGAGACAGAGAAGGAATGAATCAGAGGAAGAAAGGAAGAGGGAGAAAGAAAGAGAAAGGAAAAAAGAACGGAGAGAGGAAAGTCTTCCGCTCAGCTGCCCCCTCCATTGTAAGAGGAGCGCACCCGAGGAATGCCGCGGCCTGGGGCCGGGAGGGCGAAACGGCTGGGGCGCAGCGCTGATCTAAACGCTGGAGGCGATGCTGGTTCGAACCGACCCTAAAACGGAGCCCACAGCGTCTCAGGTGGGTCAGCATCCCCTCCCCCGTTCCCTCACGCCCCCATTTCAGCTTCCATCCCCGGGGATGCTTGACCCCATTCCCGGGCGGTGATTTTTTCCGCCCTCCCCTTGATCAGGTCGCCTCGGAAGGGGGCGCCCGGGTCTCCGAGCGCCGAGGAACGAAACGCACAAGCGCGGGGGCGAAGGGTTGCCCGGAGGGCCTCACCTCCACGACGGGGGAGGCTTCCGTCCTCCTCCCGCCCCCACCCCCCACCCCCGACCGTTCAGCCGAGGGCCCAGTTTTCCCATCCGCGCCGCGCGGCCCACAGCCCATTCCGCGCGCGAGGCCAACAGATCCCCCCTCCCTCCAAGCGAGGGGTCTAGGAGGGGGTGGGGGCGAATTGTTCCGTGGAGTTTTTCCATCCACCGGCTCTCGTGGTCCTTTCGTCCTGGTTGGTGGGTTGCGCCCATTAAGCAGATTGCAGCCAAGTAACCCCCCCCCCGCCTTCTTCTTCTTCTTCAAAAGGAGGAAGGGTCGGAGGTGTGTCGGCAGGGAGGCCGCCTAACAGCTATGGCCACGATCCGCCCGAATCTAAGTCGTTTGAAGACCAACTGGTTTCCATGGGAGAGTTTAGCATATTATTATTATTATTATTATTATTATTATTATTATTATTATTATTTCTTGTACGGATGCGTCTGGTCAGATGTACTCGGGATGAGAAGTGATTTTTTATAGTGGCCATCCCCTAACATGCTTCTCGCGTCCCCAGCTTGGGGGGGAACGGGGGTGTAGCCGCCCAAGCGGTCCGGATCAGGTCAGGGAAAGCTGCTAGGCAGGTGAATCCGAGGCCAGGGAATGCAGGCAAACAGGCCGACGGCCCCGCAGAAAGCGCCAAGCGGGGTGCCCGGCTTCGCTTGGACGAAAAAGGTCTTCCGAGGTGAAGGGGGGTTTCAACGAGTTTAGCGTTGGGATCGGAGGGTGTCGCTCGGGGACTTCAGGGAAACCTCAAAGGTTTTCGTTCTGCGGTTTCTCCGAGGTTGGCTTTGAGATTTCAACGAGAAGGGGCTCGCTCCGTCCCGGGGTTGAGAAGAATTCATCTGGGTTCTTCTTAAGAAGGGAGCCGCGGCGCCCTGCTCGTGCGGACTTCGTTTCTTTATTTGGGGAGAGGGGAAGGATCCCCCTTTCCTTGGTCATAGGGGCGTAGAAAGGGGCGAGGGTCCCGCCCAAGGAACAGGGAGAGGAAGGTTGTTTAAAAAAAATAAGGGAGGAGGCACAAGGCGGCGGAACTGGGAATCCGGCCGGTTGGAACGGCCGGGCCGCCGGAACTACCATGGACAGCGAAGCTGCGAGCCGCGGCGTTTCCGCGCCCCCTCCTTTGGACCCCCCCCCCAACTCCCTCCCCATAGCTGTTGGGGAACGAGGTGACAAGGAGGAGCGCGCAAGATCCCAGGTCCTGAAAGGGCTCTCCCCCGCAAAGACGCGGCGGAACCAGAGGGAGCTGGGGTCGCCCCCGCCCCCAGGGAATATTTTTTTTCCAGCTCCCCCCACCCCACCCCACACCCCAGTCTTCCCGGCGTCTTTCTCTCATTTGTGGCTTTGGGAATCTATTTGCCAGGAAAACTAGAGTGGGTATTTCGAAAAGGGTTGAGAAGGATGGGTCGCTTTCTTCCAAAATACTGTATGGATTCTTAACGGAGTGATTTAAAATCAGAAAACATTTAGAAGGGAGGGAGGGAAGGATATCTCAACAAAAAATATGCTGAATTTTCATTAATTTTTCGTGTCAAACATCTCGCGGCTTTTTTACTCGCGCGTAAGCTCCTTCGTGCTGGAAAAGATTTCCTCCTCCTAGGAAGAAACTGTGCTGAAACCCTGCAGCCTTTCAGTGCAGGTTTCAGACCTTCAACTGCCGCTCAGCCAAATCAACCGGACCAGAAAAGATCAACCAGGAAGGCGCTTTCCCCGAACGGGCCCCACCGGCCTCAAGGGAACCCGAGAAGTCGGAGGGCCCAGAAAATTTGCCCAAAACTGGATTATACAGTAAAATCACGGGCAGGACACGTGGCTGCTTTAGGCACATTTTATTGTGTATTTTTGCCGGGATATTCCTACCCCTTGCTCCAGATGTGTTGGGGTACATTACGGAGCCCTTCCTGCGGACGGCGAGTGTTGTAGTCCAACATTGGTTGCAAAAGATTTGTGGGGGAGGAGAGACAGAGAAACTGGGATAGGATTTTTATTTTCCCCAGCCAGCCTGAGACCCAGCGGTGAATAAGCGATTGTAGCGCGGGTGTGCCTAATACCAGAATGAAAAGGCCCCAAACTGACCCTTCCAAGGTGTCCGGGAATAGATTCTTCTTGGGCCTGGAGAGTGCAAACGCGTTTCCTTCTCTTGAGCTCTCTTGCCCCCTTGACTTGTGGACCGGGACAGAGAAAAGAAGGAAGGAAGGAAGGAAGGAAGGAAGGAAGGAAGGAAGGAAGGAAGGAAGGAAGGAAGGAAGGAAGGAAGGAAGGAAGGAAGGAAGGAAGGAAGGAAGAAAGAAAGAAAGAAAGAAAGAAAGAAAGAAAGAAAGAAAGAAAGAAAGAAAGAAAGAAAGAAAGAAAGATAGATAGATAGATGTCTTCCAGGCCGGGAGAAAGAAGTGTGTTCCTGGGTCATTCCCGCACACTTCCACCAATCGGACCGCCACCTAGAGAGGTGACCCGCCTGTTTTAAGAAATCCAGGCGCCCCCCCCCCCGCCCACAAAAGCACACAATAGGGGTAGATGCCCCCCAATGCACCACTGCCTCCCATTTCCAGCCTTCCCACCCACATTTAGCACCAGGGAAATAGGACCGGCTTCTTAACGTTTTTTTTAATCCTCCGGGTAAGCTTAAGCCTTGGCAACTAAGATTTTTTCTTCCACCCCCCGCCCCCGCCCGATTTGTCTTTTGTTGTTCTTCGGATCTGCCTTGGCAGCCAGAGTCTTGCATCAGCTTTGTGATCTTTTTTTGTTGTTGTTGTTGTTTTGTGTTTTTTAAATTTTCAGCGAGGAAAGGGCCTGGCGCGGCTTATCCTATAGGACTGCTCGGGTCGTTATTTTCCTGGCTAAGGATTTCAAGGGGAAAGGTTAAAGAATATATTTTCTACCTCCCCCGCCTCCCCCCCCCCCCCCCGCGCTTCTGATGACAAATCCGAAGAATAAATTAGTCACATCCCTGGCTTCTTAAGGTGAAAGGGAAAGAGGAGGTCTTCCTCACTCCAATGGGGAGAAGTCGTTCCCCACCCGCGCTGTTTCACAAGAACGGAAGAAACCGGTGTTTCAAAACCTTTAAAAATGCGACAAGTAACGCCAGTGTGAACATTAATATACGGGGATGATTTAATCGGGAGAATCCAATCAAAGCAGAAGTGATCTCTAAAAATCGAAAAGGCCAACCTCGTTTTGTTGCTTCTCTTTTTGTCTGCAAGTGGATCTATTTTACGCGCGCGCGCGCGCGCGCACGGGATAAACCCCAAGGTTCCAAATCTTTGGAGCTTAGGGCAAGGTCTTTTAAATATTCGAATATTTCTTCTGCGCTGGAGAAAAAAACCCCCATAAAACTTGGAGAGAGAGCGGTAAAGGGTTTTTTGAAAAGTAGATTCATTGTCTACCGCCGGATGACAAAAGGTTAGCCGTTATTCTCCGTCCTGAATAGAAAGGAAGAGGAACCAATTCCAGAGAAGCGAGGAGATAATTATTGTTTGAGGAGCGTCGTCTGAAGACAGAAGCAGGCAAGAGATTAAAGAAGAATGGGGGCCGGGGGCGCTTGCAATGCAAAAGTCCTGGCTGAGTTCGCAGCTTGTGGCCCTGGCCGGTTCCGGGGCGCGGGACTGTCCTTCCTTCCTTCCTTCCTTCCTTCCTTCCTTCCTTCCTTCCTTCCTTCCTTCCATCCATCCATCCATCCATCCATCCATCCATCCATCCGGCGGCGGGAACCCGTTGAGCCCGCCGCGAATCGTGAATCGGCGGGATCTAGCGACACGGGCCTCCCCCGTTGAAATTGAAATTAACAGGGCTTGCTCTCGCCAACCCTTTTCGTGGGGCTGGATCCCATGGAAAACAACGGGGCCGGCTTCTGAGTCGGGGCGTCGAGGTTGGCCCTGGGAAGGCACGGGAGGGGATCACGACCGAGGAAAGAGGCCTGGGGGTGGGAGCTTTCGGGCCCAGGGATTTCAACAGGAGAAACGGAAGGCGCGCCGGGGGAGGGTCGCTAATGTGTCTTGGGGGGGAAGAATTTTGGCAGGATCTAGTCCTCCGCGGTAGATCTCTCTCTCTCTCTCTCTCTCCCTCTCCCTCTCCCTCTCCCCCTCCCTCCCTTCTGTCCCTTTCCGTCCCTCGATTTGGCGAGGTAATCTGGCCATTTCCCTTACCTACGAGGAAGACTCCTGAATCTCAAGGGCAATGCGGACGCGGTTCCTAAGTGGGGATCTCGTCTGGATAGATATTGGGAAGCATTTGAGCTACCCGGTGGATCTGGTTGTAGTTTTGCCTACGTTTACTTGGACGTAAGCTCTATTGAGCAAAAGGCGTAAGCGCCTCCGAGAAAACGCGTTAGCAAATAGGGCTATGATGCAAACACAGTAGATATACGCGTGTGAATGGGTGCTTGTATGCGTACAGTAAGGATCTAACTCGGTTGTGTGTACGTGTGAGCGAAGACGCGGGCATCAGAGCGTCGAGGCGGGAACGGTGTGAGTATCCTCTGACTGTGTTCTCACAAGCAGCTTGATCTGATGAGTGAACCCTTTGGGGTTCACACGGAACCCTAGACTAACTCAACCGGGTGAGTTCACCCCTCAAAAAGCCGCCCCAAATCTCAACCGAGGTTAAACAAATCGAGTTGAGCATGCGGTGCGAACGCAGCCCCTAGATTGCAACCGACTTGACTTTGAGGTTTGTGTGAACCCAGCCGGTCTGGGCCTGGCCCAGAAAGCAGGGTAAACGAAGCCCGGCGTTTTCCCGGTGTTTCTCGGACTCTGAGCAGGAGCCGGCTGCGGGGGGGTCCTCCTGTCGCCGGGGCGGCATTCGGTTTCCCCGATTCTACGCCTCGGGAGAGGGAACCCCTCGTCAGGGCCGCGGCTGCGGGGTCTCGGGCTGAAGTGACCCGCGCGTCACCTCGCGGAAGGGGCGGACCGGGTTCGGGCGGGGGGAGAGGTTGCGGGTCCTTCGGAAGAAATGCGGAGCCCTGCTCTGCCTCCCCACCCCCAGCTTATGCATTTATTTCCTCTCCTCCTTCCTCCCCCCCCCCGTTCCCTCCTTTCCTTTCCTATTTCCTCCTCTTCTTCCTCTCTTCTCTTCCTCCTTTCCTCCCCTCTGAGTTCGCCTTTCAAATATCAAGGTTTCCCCCCGGCCTTCGCGGGACATCTGCGTTCCCCTGCAGCCTTTCTCTCTTCTGCCCCCAACACTGGCGTCCTCTGCCCCCCCCCCCCCCACATCTTTCTCCCCAACCTGGTGCCTTCCATCTCATCCCCTCCCACATCGGCGATTCCCCCCTCCCCGGCCGCGCTCCATCTCTTCCCCTCCCACACACATTGAGGACCCCCGCCCGCTGCGCCCTCAACGCCATGCCCTCCCTCCTCCTAACCCGGGAGCTCCATCTCTCCCTCCTCCCCAGCGACCCCCGCGCGCCCTGCCCCTACGTTTCCCTCCCCAACCTGATGGACCCCCTCCCTCTCTCTTCCTTCCTCCCCCTGACGACCCCCCCGCACCTCTTCCCAACGTGGTAGTTCCCCCCTTGCCCCCCCCCCGTTCCAAGAGCATCTTTAACAGCCCGAGGCGAACTTGGGTCCGGCCATGACGTCATGGCGTCCCGATGTAATCTCTGGCGCTGCCCGCCCAGCCGGCAGAAGCGCTCCGAAGTCGGGCGGGAGAGCGAGAGCGCAGGAAGCCGGGGAGCGGGGGGCCGGGAGGGCGGGGGGCGAGCGCGAGGCGATTTTTCCGCTTGGATCAGCTGAACCCCTCGGCCTGGGGGGTGCCCCTCCCCCCCGCGCGCCATCCCCCTCCCGAGGAAGGTGGAAAAATCAGCCATTCGGGGAAGAGAGAGAGAGAGAGAGAGAGAGAGAGAGAGAGACGCCTAGGGAGCCGGTCCGCGGAGCGCTGGAGGAGAGAAGGGGGAGCCGGGGGGAGGGGAAAGAAAGAAAGAAAGAAAGAAAGAAAGAAAGAAAGAAAGAAAGAAAGAAAGAAAGAAAGAAAGAAAGAAAGAAAGAAAGAAAGAAAGAAAGGCTGGAGGCGCTGTGCTGGAGAAAGAGGAGCAGAGGACCAGCTTTTTCAAGGTCTCTTCTCTCCACGCCCCCGTCCTTCTTCCCTTCGCTGCACCTTCTCCGCTGACCTCCGTTCTTCATTAAAATCGGACTTAAAAAAAAAAAAGAGGGGGGTCAGAAAGGGCAAAACAGCAACCGCCCCACCAACCCCAAGCCGAACCGCTCATGTTTTTCCTTCCCGTTCAAACGAAAGCACTCCGAAGCGGATAAAAGAGGAAGCGAGACAGAGGGAGACGCGGCCTCTCGGGTTCCAGTCCGCGGGCAAGGGCGGCCCTTGCTTTGAATTCGTATTATTCCCCTGGATGCGCCCGAAGAGAACATTTGGACCGGATCCTGCTTTCGCGTCCCGGAGGCGTTTCTAAGTGGAATGAATCAGCGACCAGAGACCGCCTGGAAAGAAACGCGGGGGCATCCTGAACGCTCCCCCCGCCCCAATCGGAAGCCGTACGGGGCCTTTCGCGTGCTCGCTGCGGGTGTCCCCGAGCTGTTTGAGCCAAGGGTTGCGTGCGTGTGCGTGTGAACGGCTTGAAGCGCTTGCGGTGGGAGCGGCGCAGCGCCTGGTCAGGAATGCGGGTCCCCTCCCCGCCCCCTTGTTCCGCAAAGTCCAGATGCGCGAACCCCCCTTCCCTTCCTAGCTCTCGCGGCTAGTGGGTCGAGCGGAACCTGCGATTCCAACCTGAAATCTGCTGGCGGAGCTTCCCCGGGACGAATTGCAGGGCGCAGCGTTAAAACCGCTTTTCCTGAGTTGCGAAGCGCGGGCTTAGCGGGACGCCGGGGATTCTGGCGCGCCACTGCGGAGGGATGCCGATTCTGCGGACGGCGGTGAGGATAAGGAGGAAGCGTTTGCTTTTCGAGGAGGCTTGGAATTGCTCGCGCATAGCTGGGGACTGTTTCTTTGTTTCCCGTCCGCACTGATCAGAACGGACCATAAATATTTGGTTTCTTCAGGGCTGCAGATTTTGATCACAGAGAGGTGAAACCGTGCTTGGAGGGAAAGGGAGAGAGGGGGGGGGATGAGCGAAGGAATAGTATTTAGGGCAGCCTCTGAGATAAAATGCTGCTGGAATCAAGGCTTGGTGGCGGTTGTTTCTGTTGCTGGTCATCCAGGACCACTCTGTAATTCCACAGCAGGGTTTGAATTGGAATTATTGCAGAGAGGCGTCTGTGTGTGTTCTCTGCGTGTGCACACACACACACACACACACACACACACACACACACACTTCAGGAAAGAGCCCAGTGCTGGTCTCAGAAAGAAAGAAAAATTTTCTGGCACAGGCTTGAAAATCCAGTGTGTGTGTGCATACCCTTGTATCAGTATATAATTCTGGAGCTTTCCTTTCCTTTCCTTTCCTTTCCTTTCCTTTCCTTTCCTTTCCTTTCCTTTCCTCTCCTCTCCTCTCCTCTCCTCTCCTCTCCTCTCCTCTCCTCTCCTCTCCTCTCCTTCCCCTTCCCCTTCCCCTTCCCCTTCCCCTTCCCCTTCCCCTTCCCCTTCCCCTTCCCCTTCCTCTTCTCTTTCTTTCTTTCTTTCTTTCTTTCTTTCTTTCTTTCTTTCTTTCTTTCTTTCTTTCTTTCTTCTTTCGCAACAGGAAGGAAGGAACGCGGTGGGGGTGGGGAGAGAGAGAACGAATTGTGCTTTTAAAATAATGCTTTACTGTATCGGTCAAATTGCAGCTATTTGGGGTCAGCCTGGAGAGAAGAACTGGCAATTGGGGAAAACAGAAGCCATATTCAGCTGGGGGTGGTGCGAACCGTAGCTGGGCACACCAGGTGCGGGGGCTGCAGTGTGAGGTTGTCTCGCTCACTGCAGTGGCGTCTGAGGAAGGTCCAATGTGTGATTCTCGCGGCACGTGATTATCCGTGCTGCCCTCTGCGGGCGCAAGAAAGTGAGCCATCCCAAGCGTGTGCCGCGGTGGGTGTGAAGGGATCTGTTGCCTATTTTGGTGGCTGCATCGGGGATCCAGCTTGACGGGGGGTCACGAGGAAGCGACTGCTTATAGAACCAGGAGCCGAGCACAGCGGTGAGGACAGGGCTTGGATTTCTGTGGGCACGTGAGAGACGCGCCAAAGTCATGTTTGCACACTGAGGAGCGAGTCGTGGTTTCAGCTCACGTTTGTACTGGGAAAGCAGTAGAGGGTGCCTTTCTGCGTTAGTGTGGAAGGGCATGCAGATTCTGGGGTGTGCATATGGGTGTGTGTGTAAATGGATGGAGGGGATCAGGCCCACAGCTACAACCCGGTTCGGCCTTTCCTCTATTCCACCCCCAACCCATCTCTGAGCCTCGCCTCCCGCCACTCGCCCACTCCTCCTGGGCCCTTCTCTGCGTGTTCACAGCGGACCTTGATTTAATGTCCATACAATTAAGGCACGCGGTGAATGCCAAGAGACCGGTTCCCTTGACAGCCCAGGTCAGATCAGGGTGCCACCCCCTCCCTCCCTTCCCTCCTCTCCCCCACCCCTTGGGGGAGACTTGGTTGACGTCCAAGATGAGAGCTGCGTCCATACGGGATCTCCTCAAAGGCCGGAAGGGGTGAGGAGAAAGAGCCACCAATGGTCGACCACTACCACCCAAGATTCAAGGGTCTGAGAGGAGACGAGAGAGGAAGGGAGGGTTAAGATCCAGCAGCTGGATTCATACAACCTCCCAACCCTGGTCTAATTCTTTTCTGTTCTGGGTGTTGTGCAGACCCACCCATCTGGTTAGTTTTTTTTAATTTAATGCAGCGTGCCAACCCAGAAACATGGTTAATTCAGGAGCATAGCATCAGGGCAATCCAATGTCACCTTGCAGGACTGTCTTTGATAGCCCAGCGAGATACCCCTCCTCCTGGTTCTTTTGAAATGAACATAATAGAAGTTCGAGGATGTGAACTGCATAGACTCCTCTCATCGATTTCTCACACCCTGGCCTTCAGAAAGCGGATGCACTACAGATCTTTTCTTAACTACTGCAAGAGATCGCGTATTCTCTGGATGGGGTAACGCTTTCCCCTTGCTCTGGCTTTTCCACCTTCTCAGCAAACAAGGCATTTTCTAGCAGAATAAATTCCTTTTGATAAAATGCCCATTTTGAATAAATATTTACCTCTCAATATGAGTCTTTGGCTGTATTTTTGTTACACGAATGGTTCTTTTTTATAATTAAAAGCATCACCAATAGGACAGCATTACTGTTGCTATTTTTGTTGTTGTTATTATTCCACTAGAAAGTATTCCTGTTTAAGCTGAAAACAAACGAGTGGGCAGTTTTAATTTACTTCACAGGGCCTTATCTATCATCGTCATTACCACTGCTGTTGCAACCGATTTCTTTCTTTTTTTTTCTTTTAAAGCCTAAATAGTTGGACATAATGTCTGCTTCCTTTTCCTTTAGCACATACCGCCCTGGTAATAAAAAAAAGACATTAAATATAATATATCTAATTCAGGACTGGAAATGTTTTAATCGTTTTCTGTTGTTTCCCTGCAGGTGATTAAAATGGCTATAGTGACATCTTGCTCTGATGAGTTGCAGTTAACTAAAATGTATTTTTATCTCGTTTTCATTGTAAGCAATGTGCTTGCTTACCAATTTTTTTTAAAAAAATTATCTTGAAAGTGCCTACTTATTACCCTGTTTGTTAATTAGCTTTCAGCTAAGTCCAGAATTCTGTTATCAAATGCAATATATATATATATTTAATTAGGATGCAGATAACTCTGTGTGTCATGATCTTGATCCGCTCAAGCGTTCCAAAATTACTGATGGTTTGCAGTTCCGCATACACACATCAACAAGGAGTAAGATCCATAAAAATCAAAAGATCTCAGTGTTCTTACCTAAATATGGAGTGGGTTGTTACTGTAATTTTTTATATTAGGTGACTGCAAAATTATTTTGCAGGTTCCCTGTAAGGCAATATACTAAAAAGTAAAATGCCGAGATATGTTATATGTGACTCCCAATGTAAAATTTTCAGTAAAAATGTGTTTTTTAAAAAAGAAAAAAGTCTTCATTCTGTGTACATAGTTAATTCCACAGGATGTCTTTAGTAGCTCCTGGTTTAGGCAGATTAGCATGCACAAATTCAAGAATGATGGATCTATCTATTGTATTGACTGTGGAACCTCCTTACTTAGAAGCAGTGTACCTGTGAGGGCCACATGCTGGGAAAAAAATAATCTATTTGCCCAACTTTTTAGAAAACCCAGGGGCCAGCCCAGCACTGTTTGAAACCACTGGAATAGACAGGCGTTAATTTAACAAAACCCTTGAACAATATTGTTAGTGTTTGAGGTTGGTGGGGTTTTTTTCCCCATGCATGGTAAACATTTTCCCCCAAAACATTAAATGAAAATGTCAGAACAATTAATTCACATTAAGTCATTATTCCGATTAAAAAGAACATTAGAGGCATCTGCCGCAACTTGTACGGTATCAATCTGCACCAAACAGTGCCACCTGCTGGCCAGGCGTCAGTAAGACATAGATTGAGTTTTTTGCATACCAAAATTGTCTGCATTGGCGGTTTTTTGCAGTTCCTACTGTTTGTGATAGCACAAGGTTGGGAGATTGTAACACGGATGTTTTGTCCTCCCAGAAAATAAAATCTTACAGAAATTTAGGAGCCTGATTTCTGCTTTTTCTGCCCTCCTCTTGGCACATTGATTTATTACCTTTATATAAATATTATATAATATAATAAACATTATAATTTTTATAAACCAAAGGTTCTATTTCAGTGCCCTTATATATATGCTACAGTCCAGTTCAGCATGAATGCAAGCATCAGATTTTACTTTGTCTCTCTCTTTTTTAATTTTTAGCACTGCACTTCAATTTGATAGGTTATGTGTACTGTACGTCTGCCTATCAGTCAGTGAAGACATCCAGAAGACTTGACAAATTTGATCCAGGTCAGTTTGAATATAGAGTGGCCATTTAGAACTCTTATTTACATAGATTCCCATTCACTTCAATGGGCAGCAAACTGTAGGTCTTCCAAGGAATTACTTCCCTGAAGTATATATGGCCGCCTTGCTTGGGGCCAAGGAAGAAATAGTCACTCTTGGGGATGGCTAATACCTTAGAGAGCCCCTCTTCTACATTGGATTGAGTTAGATCTTTTTACTATTCTTGCCTCTTGGATTTAAATCTTGTTTTACAATTTAGTATTTTTATATTGTATGTATATTTTATGTTTCTTGTTTTTATTATCTTATTGTAAACTGCCCAGAGTCCCTCCAGAGGAGGGAGATGGGCGGTGATAGAAGTTTGATTAATAAATAAATAAATAAAATAAATAAATATATAAAGATCTTGATATAGCGCCTTCACTCTGAATTGGAGTCAATAGGTATAGTCAGTTATAAGTTCCATGGAAATCAATGGGTCTTTAGTAATGCTTAAACCATAGGTTTGTTGCTACCAATGGATTGGAACAGGACTAAGTTGTACTTAAATAAGACTGGATGACCTCAGCTGGACCTTGGTTGATCAGTGGATCTACACTGAGGTTGTGTTACCTAATGGTTGCATCTCAACAACATCCTAAGCTCAGTTGGTATTAATCTTGGTTACTTTTGTTCCTTGGTTTATCATGTGTGAACCTACCACCCTTGGTTAACTTGTGAATCAGGCTATTATGCAAACCCAGAAAATGGGTTGATGTAATAACTAGATGAAAGTCCAAGAGGCTTTAGCTACCATCCCTTTTCTAGAACATCTGACCCTGGCCTTAAATGTAACCTTCACAACTAGTGATATATACAGTTAAATGTGTATGTATATACACGCACATATCGGAGGGAAGGGGGGAGCTATATGTTTGTAGCCTGTCCAAGAGAAGGAACCACGGTTAAAACTGGTAGTCAGCAGTTTCCTATTCTAGTCAAAAGAGGTGGTCAAGGAAAAGCCAATAGCTTGTCTAGAGTAGTATACTCATCCTCAGCTGCTCTGAGTAGATGAGCTTGTCTTGGGCTGATGGCTTTGAGACCAGGCTCTGTTTCCCATCCATCTACGCCAAATATGATGTTATTTAGATGGCGCAAGTATCTGGGGAAAGCATCTCATCAGAGAAGTATATGCTGGAGAAAACGGTGCTGCTGAAACCAAAACTGGAGATGCTTCATTGGAATCCTACTGACTACCACATGAATACACCTCTAACACCTTGGTATCAGTCAGAGCGAATGAAGACTTGCTTTGAATTATGCCCAAGCTTCCTTGAAGCCATCAAATAAATATCCCCATATTTTTCAAAAAACCCAATTATTACACATCTACAAGCTTTTTGAATTTTAAAAGGACATCTATCATGCCTCCAGATAAACTTAGAGTAGAATGGCTGAGTTCACAATATATGTTAAGCTAGACTACCGTGGTGGCTCAGCGGGTAAGACGCCAGGCTTGAAGATCGCAAGTTCGGAGGTTCAAATCCCTAGCCCCGCGTGACGGAGTGAGCTCCCGCACTCGCCCCAGCTTTTGCCAACCTAGCAATTCAAAAGCATGCAAATGCAAGTAAATAAATAGGTACCCCTTTGGTGGGTAGGTAACAGCGTTCTGTGCGCGTCATGCCGGCCACATGACCGGGAAAGCTTCTTCGGACAGCACTGGCTCTTCGGCTAACAAATGGAGATGAGCGCCGGCCCCTAGAGTCGGACACGACTGCACAAATGTGCGTGGGGAACCTTTACCTTTAGACTACAGTTGGGTTGGATGATCTGTATTTCATCAAGTTGTAGGAATTCAACCATTGTGCTTGCATGTTGTATGAAAGGAGATGTTGTGCTAAGTCATAATTTTCTCCCCTTTTTGGTATATTATCTTGTGTTTTGTTAAACTACCTGCAGACTTATCTAGCATTTTCAGACTTGGGTTTCAAAAATTATGACGACCATGAGATGGCAGCAGAGATGAAGAAACCTTCAACTATTTTCTGCCACCTAGTGGCCATTGGATTTTGCAGACCAGATCTGGTAGCTCCAGATTAACCGGTACTGTACACTCAGCCAGCACATATCAATTTTAAAGCTGGTTAGCATCACACCAAGGAAGTTTCAAGTCAGATGGTTCCTGGCACTATCCATCAAAAGGTAGTATCCAGCAATTCCATACAGTCTACTTAGCTGATTTTCTGTGGCAAGAATGAGAAGTTGGAAGCCATGGTAGGAAAATCATATGAGGATGTCTGAGGGAAACCTGCCCTCCCAGATTTTGCAGACAAGTTTAGGCAATTACAAAATAAAAACAAGTATGGAAACTCCTCCAATGGAAAACAGATTATGGTGGTTGATGGGGTGGGAAGAATGCTGAAACTTGGGGAGACTCAAGAGGAATGAAACTCATTTGCCATGATCCCATGAGACACCTAAGGTAGTTATTGAATTAACTTATTTTTTGAGGTCACACAATACACTGAACAATAAGCTACTGTCACCAAATAGGCTACATTGGTACAATGTGAGAAGCCATCAAAGAAAAACAAAACCTGATGAAGCTTATCATTAACCAGGATTAGCATGTTGTATAAATGCAGCCATTTGGACTTTATCTGACCTGATTAAGCAAACACAATCTTGGAGACCGAAGGATCTGCAGAAGATTCCACCAATTTGACTTGGGAAAATGCCATTCATTATGAAATGTCTTCTGTGTAAACTTCCCATTGAAATTAATCCATCTACCCCGGTATCGCCTCTCCTTTTTAACTGGTTACTTGCAAATTCCAGAAGAACCCAAAGGACATTTAAGATAAAAGTAAGTTAATTGATTCAAACTGAAATGGCTGGTTTGGGTTGATCTTGTTGGACTCTGCTTACCCTATTTTTTATGGAAATGATAGCTTGAATATATTTTATTTCAGGGATCTGTCTCACCGTTGGCCTTCTTTCCCTTTTTCTTATTGACTAGAATTCCCATAATTCAAGTTTATCAAAAGTATATCACATACCAATGACTCCTAAAAAACAGCAACAAAACATAAGCAACTTTAAGTACCTAAGAACATGATAATGTCAAGCTTTCTTTGCAATCAGAAATCTTTTGTCTTCCAGAAGTGGACGGTAGATCTATCTTTCATCCACCAATGGTTTACTCCATATGCAGTCTGAGAAACAAATGTTGTTATTCTAATGTTTTCCTATTTTCCAGTCCTCTACAGTGTTTCTCAACCTTGGCAACTTTAAGCTGTGGGGACTTCAACTCCCAGAATTCCCCAGCCAGCATGCTGGGGAATTCTGGGAGTTGAAGTCCACACTCCTTGAAGTTGCCAAGGTTGAGAAAAATTGCTCTAGAATTATATTTAACAACGCACAGTGAAAAATCATATATCCCTACAATGGTTTTGACAATGTAATCTAACAGGAACAATAATAAAAAGGCATTTCTAACATTGTGTAAAGCAGTGTTTTCCAAATTTGGTAACTTTAAGATTGAGCCAGTTTGGTGTAGTGGTGAAGGCACCAGGCTAGAAACCAGGGAACCATGAGTTCTAGTCCAACCTTAGCCACAAAGCCATGGGTGACCTTGGGCCAGTCATTCTCTCTCAGCCGTAGGAAGGAGGCAATGGCAAACCACTTCTGAAATCTTGCCAAGAAAACTGCAGGGACTTATCCAGGCAGTTGCCAGGCATCAATGCTGACTCAAAGGCACACAAAAAAAATCTGGGAGTTGAAGTCCACCTACTGTATCTTAAAGTTGCCAAGTTTGAAAAACCCTGGTGTAGAGCCTCTTGGCTAACAATTGCATTCAGTGATGTGGTTACTGTCATTGCACAAGATGGACGCCAGGTCTGCTAACCAGAAGAGCTGAGCTGATGGGATTGAGCCATTTGTACCAGGAATTTAAGGAAAAGTTTGTGGAATGGCCTGTTGATCTTGCTGGATTTCAGAGAGAGGGTTCTCCTGCCACAAATGCAAAGATCTCTTCTAAGACCTCCATGAAAGGTACCTGATCTGAAAGGAAGAGACATAAAGAAGGCATCAAAAGGGGATGAGTAGAACTTAATCTGCTATCTCAGTGACTCATTTCTGATATCACAGTTGCATTAAACTCATCCGAAAAATATAATAGAAAGGGAGGGATGGAGGGAGAGGGAGAAAAAAAACTAAAAAAAACTCATTTTTATCATAAATGGAACAATTCCAAAACATTTAACCAACTATTTCCAAGTGTTCTTCCTTGCCCTTGTGTTGGGGGGGGGGGAAACTAATTCATACATTGATAAATGACAGGTATCAACAATCCATTACTGCAGATCACGTTGAGATTTTACCTTCCAATATTGCATGCTATTTTTTTAGTGACTCGCCATATCCAAAAAGTCTACAATCCTTGAAGTCTTGGTAAATTCAAATCTCAATCAGTTCTAAATCCTGATAAAGTCTAAACCCTAACTATATCCAAGACAGTATCTTTGACAAGCAGCAAACAGTCCAGTCATAGTAACAATTCTGTTGATTTCCAGCTGGAAATGCAGCAATAAGAGGACAAAGCCAGAACTATGTGAGTTAATGTTCCCATCCATGAATTTCCAACAGCTAGGGGATTGCAATCAATCTTATTATGAAACCAACATTTTTGGGTTGGAAGAAGAGTGATGCTTTTCGCGCACCTCTCGTTTACCCTAATTTTAAAAATTCCAAGTTAGCTTTGGAAATCCTCGCCACAAAGTAGTTGAACTTTGTGGCTCTTTAAATTATAGAATCCTAGAGTTGCAAGGGGCTTATTATTCTATTATTATTATTATTATTATTATTATTATTATTATTATTCTGCTCTATGCAAAAATTCAAATTAAAGCTTTCATGACCCGGAGTCTGGAGGAACACACTTTTGGAATTCAGATGATGCCCCAAGCATCATCTTATCAAAGTCCACTGTTTAGGTAAATTTTGGGCTCAGTAGACCGATTCAGTACATGGCACATTCCGGTTTTCCAATATTCTTTCTTGCATGCTTCCTTACAGCTTTTGCTAATGTCATCTCTCCAGGCATTTTAAGAAATCAGATGGCCATCTATCAAGAGTACTGTACCAGCAGATCTCCTGTGTGTACTGTTTCCTAACTGGATGATCTTAGGGAGCCCTCCCGACTCTTCCCAACTGTTGTAATAATTCTGGATTTTCTTTTGAAACCATGACTATTTCTCTCCTCCAGCCTTTCTTCTTTCTTTACTTCAGAATTTACTTTTTGAGATGCTAAGCTTGTGGGCAGGAAGTTATATTTCCTCTCATGTGGTTGTTACTTTTTTTATTCCATACAACAAGAAATGATATTATTGGGTGGTGTATTAGGAAGAAGACGTGGCTTTGTTTCTTTCCAAGCTTTGTTGCATTTTGCAGAAGAACGCCATGCAAAGGAGAGATCCCCCCATGTGGTCGAATCTCCTACATGCTTCCCCTCAAATAAGTCCACTGTTAACTTTTTGGGGCCAGGACCTTTCTCCCAAATGAAGAATGCACCCCTCTGTGGGGAGGGAGTCAAAAAAGTCAGAATGGCCACCATCCTTGCTCAATCGAAGCATTGCAAATGCAACATATGGGAAAAGGGAACACGGCTCAAATTGAGCACACATGGCTGCCATCTTGACTTGTTTTGACCCATCCTGACAATGCTGATACCCCAGACTGCAGACAAAACAGATACACCCATCTAGTTGCTGTAATTCCTACTCAGGGCAGACCTCACATTCAAGCATCCCGGCCTGATGGCTGTCTTGCTCCTGCTTGGACCCACCCAGTGAAGGGATGTCAGCCTTACCAGGTCGACCAGACAGCAAACACAGATTAGCTAATTCTATGTTATTGTAAGATTACATAAACAGAATTTGCAAGTCTGAAAGTATCATTCTCCTCCAGTCTCCTTTAACTAAAGGTAAAGTTTCCCCCCGCACATTTTGTGCAGTCGTGTCCGACTCTAGGGGCCGGTGCTCATCTCCGTTTGTTAGCCGAAGAGCCAGCGTTGTCCGAAGACGCTTCCACGATCATGTGGCCGCATGACGCGCACGGAACGCTGTTACGTACCCACCAAAGTGGTACCTATTCATCTACTTGCATTTGCATGCTTTCGAATTGCTAGGTTGGGAAGAGCTGGGGCTAGTGCGGGAGCTCACTCTGTCACGTGGGGCTAGGGATTCGAACCTCCGAACTTGCGATCTTCCGATCGACAAGCCTGGTATCTTACCCGCTGAGCCACCACGCCCCAAATCCAGTCTCCTTTACACCCTGAGAAACTAGGGAGGGTCCCTTCTGAGCCTCTTGCCCTGCCCAATATCCATCTGCAGGCTATGCTGCCTCTTATCTGACCATTCTCTTGGCAGCATCTCTTCGCCCCGTCTCCCAAGGTCTTTCCCACACGCCATTACAAAGGGAGTAATCAATTCCATTGTCCAAACTGTTGGAAAGTTTATTTATTCGATTTTTATCCCACCTAT
>JALMGJ010000003.1:120768856-121031356 GCA_023362775.1 Charina bottae
GTCTCCCACCTTCCCTTTTTGGGAAAGGTGGTTGAGAAGGTGGTGGCGCTGCAACTCCAGAGGTTTCTGGATGAAACGGATTATCTAGACCCTTTTCAGTCAGGTTTCAGGCCAGGATATGGGACAGAGACTGCATTGGTCGCACTTATGGATGATCTCTGGCGGGAGCGAGATGGAGGGAGTGCATCCATTCTCGCTCTCTTGGACCTCTCAGCAGCTTTCGATACATTCGACCACAGTATCCTTATGGGGCGGCTCAGGGAGTTGGGGGTGAGCGGCATAGTTCTGCGCTGGTTCACCTCCTTCCTGCAGGGCCGTTCCCAGTCGGTGGTAATAGGGGAGGAGAGATCCGACCCTCGACCCCTCTTGTGTGGGGTGCTGCAGGGTTCGGTTCTCTCTCCTCTCCTATTTAACATCTACATGAAGCCGCTGGGGGAGATCATCCGTCGCCACAGGATGAGGTATCATCAATACGCTGATGATACTCAGTTGTATATCTCCATCCCAGGTGAAGTAAGTGATGCAGTTGACACCCTGTCTCAGTGCCTGGGGGCTGTAAGGGCCTGGATGGGGAACAACAGGCTTCAGCTAAACCCTGGTAAGACGGAGTGGCTGTGGATTGATGGCCTCTCGGTTTCCAGGAACTTATCATCTTTGACTCTGGATGTGGTGGCACTGCCCCATTCAGATTCAGTGTGGAACCTGGGGGTCCTCTTGGACTCACGACTCCTGCTTGAAGAGCAGGTGGCAGTCGTGGCCAGGAGGGCCTTTGCACAACTTTGGGTTGTGCGTCAGTTACACCCCTTCCTGGATCGGGAGGCCCTCCAAACAGTCACTCATGCCCTTGACATCTCCCATATAGATTATTGCAATGCGCTCTACATGGGGCTACCCTTGAAGAGTATCCGGAAGCTTCAGCTGGTCCAGAATGCGGCCGCATTGGCTGTTACAGGTGCGATAAGATCAGCTCATGTAACACCACTGCTGCGCGAGCTGCATTGGATACCAGTTTGCTTCCGGGTCCAATTCAAGGTGTTGGTTATCACCTTTAAAGCCCTACATGGCATGGGGCCAGGGTACCTGAGGGACCATCTCATCCCGATTACATCTACCCGCCCCACCTGGTCATGCAGAGAGGGCATGCTTCAGACCCCATCAGTGAAGGAATTTCATTTGGCAGGGTCCAAGAGACGTGCCTTCTCTGTGATGGCACCCGCCTTGTGGAATACCTTGCCCCCGGAGGTGAGGCGGGCACCTTCGCTCCTGGCCTTCAGAAAGTTCTGCCGCCTTGCTTGGGACAAAGGAGATAATAGTTCCTCCTGGGGGTGGTTAGCCCAGTAATATCCTCCTTTTTAAGATCTTCCCATCCTCTGGATTTTTATCTCATCTATTTATTATTATACTGTATTTTTATAGCTTTTTCAATATTAATTTTAATGTTTGTAAACCGCCCAGAGTCTACTGTCGTGGAGATGGGCGGTAATAAATTCGAATAATAAAATAAATAATGCCATGCATGTCAACCCAAAGTACAACTTTTGGGGTTCTGTTGGAAATCCCAAGTTATGTGTATATGAATTGGAGCCATAACCTTGCCGAGGATCCCCTACAGTTGGGGGGCAGGAGAGAACCCCTGAAAACATCCTATATGTAGGACTTAAATATTTTTCACGCCATGAAAGCCAAAGAATTTCCCAAATTCCCAACTGCCCAGAGTCCCCAGGAGATGGGCGGTGATACAAATTTAAATAATAAATAAATAAATAAAGAATTTCCCAAAAGTTCAACCTGTTCCTTTACACCAGTATTTTTCAAACTTGGCAATTTTGGGATGTGTGGACTTCAACCCCCAGCATGCTGGCTGGGGAATGCTGGGAGTTGAAGTCCACACATCTTAAAGTTGCCAAGGTTGAGAAACACTGGGTTAAAAAATCAGGGTAGAAACCAGGAGACCTTGAGTTCTAGTCCCGCCTTGGGCATGAAGCCAGCTGGGTGACCTCGGGCCAGTCCCTGTCTCTCAGCCCTAGGAAGGAGCCAATGGCAAACCAGGAGATCATGTGTTCTAGTCCTGCCTTGGGCATGAAGCCAGCTGGGTAACATTGGGCCAGTCACTCCCCCTAAGCCCTAGGAAGGAGGCAATGGCAAACCACTTCTGAAAAACCTTGCCAAGAGAACTGCAGGGACTTGTCTTAAAGTTGCCAAGTTGGAAAAACTCTGCTTTAACCTTCACCAAAAGTTGCCACCACCACCACCACCACACCATGCTTCATGTTCCTGCCCAGTAGCAGCTGCCAAGAGTGTATGACGCAGTCCTATCCACTCAAATGTCAACTGAAGAGCAACTATTGCTCCAGGCTGAAATGCCAATATCCATATATTAAATAGAACAGCCAAAGACTCATCTGTTTAAATACTGAAAATTCAGATGACTGCATTCCAAAGCTATCGTCAACTCATAAGGTGAAATATGTCCTTCTTCGGTATCCAAATAACTAAATCAATTACAACCATCTTGGTCATAAATGCATTGCTTGGAAGCAAATCTTTCTGAAATCAATAGAATTCAGTGCGGAATTCAGTGCAGATCCAGTGCGGAATCTGGGGGTTCTCCTGGACTCACGACTCCTGCTCGAAGAGCAGGTGGCAGTCGTGGCCAGGAGGGCCTTTGCACAACTTCACGTTGTGCGCCAGTTACGCCCTTTCCTGGATCAGGAGGCCCTCCGAACAGTCACTCACGCCCTTGTCATCTCCCGCATAGACTACTGTAATGTGCTCTACATGGGGCTACCCTTGAAGAGTATCCGGAAGCTTCAGCTGGTACAGAATGCGGCGGCGCGAGCAGTTATGGGTGCCATAAGATCGGCACATGTAACACCTCTGCTACGCGAGCTGCATTGGTTGCCAGTTTGCTTCCGGGTCCAATTCAAGGTGTTGGTGATTACCTTTAAAGCCCTATATGGCATAGGGCCAGGGTACCTGAGGGACTGTCTCGTCCCGATGACGTCGGCCCGCCCCACCCGTGCATGCAGAGAGGACATGCTTCGGACCCCCTCAACAAGAGAATTCCATCTAGCGGGGTCCAGGAGGCGTGCCTTCTCTGCGACAGCACCCGCTTTATGGAACATCTTGCCCCCGGAGGTGAGACTGGCCCCTTCACTCCTGGCCTTTCGGAAGGCCATTAAGACCTGGCTCTGCCACCTGGCCTAGGACGACAGAGGTGGTAGTGCCTCCTGGGGTTGGCTGGCCCCGTAGGTGATCTGTGCTACGGTCCTCAAGCCATCTTGGATTTTATTTATTTTATTTTATATTGGATATATTTTTATATATCTTCTTTTTGCATTGTTTTTAAATTTTTTAAATTTTAAATTTTAATTATTGTAACCCGCCCAGAGTCCCTTGCATGGGAGATGGGCGGGGAATAAATTAATTAAATAAATAAATTCACTGCAACCTAGTGCTGGCTTTCCAAGATAATACAGGATATAGGTAGTCCTCACTTAATGACCCTAATTGGGACTTGAATATATGTTGCTAAGCGAAGTGGTCATTTTATTTATTTATTTATTTATTTATTTATTTATTTATCCCGCCTTTATTATTTTTATAAATAACTCAAGGCGGCGAACATACCTAATACTCCTCCCTCCTCCTATTTTCCCCACAAGAACCACCCTGTGAGGTGAGTTGGGCTGAGAGAGGGTGACTGGCCCAAGGTCACCCAGCCGGCTTTCCTGCCTAAGGCGGGACTAGAACTCTCACTCTCCTGGTTTGCCACTTGCTCCTTCCTAGGGCTGAGAGTGACTGGCCCAAGGTCACCCAGCCAGCTTTCCTGCCTAAGGCGGGACTAGAACTCTCAGTCTCCTGGTTTCTAGCCTGTTGCCTTAACCACTAGACCAAACTGGCTGTAGTTTGGCAGCTGTTGGCCCTTTGCAAGGTTGTACAAGGCCTCCGTGATGCCACATGAGCCCTTTGCAATGCCACACAAGGTCTCCCTGAGGCCTCAGGGAGGCCTCGCATGGCATTGCAGAGGCTTCATGCAGCCTCACGAAGGGCCAGCAGCTGCCTCAGCCAGGCGCGCCTTGTCAGCAGTGGGAGGAAGAAGACGGTTAAGGCCAGCTGGGGCCGGCGGGGGGCGGCATGGGTAGGCAGTGGTGGTGGGGTGCAGGGCGACCAAAGGAGCAGAGATTGGGGGCAGACAGGCAAGTGGGTGGAGTTGAACTGCACGCTGCAGTCGTAAATGTGGGTGGGCTGCCAAGCACCTGAATTTTGATCACATGACCGTGGGGTCACTGCAACGGCCATAGCTTCGAGGACCAGCCGTAACTACCATTCGTTCAGCACCATAATAACTGAATGGTCGCTGAACGAAAGGCTGTTAAGCAATGAAAAAAGGGCACAGCAAATAAGGAAGAACTTAGGATGCTGTTCAAAAATCGAACTCATGCTCAGGATTGGATATAATAATTTATACATCACAAGGTGGAGGTTTTCTCTGATGCTAGGTAGCAAATCTTCACACATGTGCAGAATACACAGCATTTTTTTGTATGTACAGCAGATGGCATATGCAGAAAACTGTTTTCCGTTGTTGGATTGATGGGCGGCTGTGACCACAAGCTACCACCCAACTTGGCTGTTTCTTACATTGCTGTGATTGGTTGAAAGATTCCAGCCTGTGAATTTACACATGATTTAAGATCTTAGCAGGAGAGGCAAAGATATGCCAAGGCTGTAGAACAAGGAATGTGTGTGTGTGTGTGTGTGTGTCTGTGTGTATGTGTATGTGTATATATATATATTCTGATGGTGCAACAAAGTACCATTGCTGCAGGGAAATTTAAAATTACAAAACTGCATCTACTAATATTGTCAAAACTCTGTCTTCTAATGCCACACCACTTACCTTCATCATAATAAAAAAGGAACAACTGGAAGAGACACATGAAACCATCAACAACATCTTCAAAGGAATAAAATTTACAAGGGAAGAAGAAAACAACAACACACTACCCTTCTTGGACATCCTCATCAGTAGAGGAAATGATGGCATTCTAGAAACACAAGTCTACTGGAAATCTACCCACACTGACCAAGTGCTCCACTACCAAAGCAATAACCCAACCTCCCACAAGAGGAGCTGTGTAAGAACACTATTCAGACGAGCACAAACGCACTGCAGCAACCCAGAACACCAGAAAAAGGAAACAGACCACTTATATAGCATCTTCCAGCAAAATGGATATCCACGCAACTTTATTAAAAAGTGTCTGACCACTCAACCCACCACATCAAAACCAACAGAAGCTATGAAAAGGATTACGCTGCCATACATCAGGAACATCTCAGAAACTACTGATAGACTGTTACAACCACACGGCATCACCGTAGCACACAAACCAACCAAAACCCTTCAGAACATCGTAAGTAATCCAAAAGACCCAGTAGCCCAAGAAGAAAAAACAGGAGTTATCTACAACATACAGTGTAAGGACTGTAACAGCCACTATGTAGGACAGACGGGCAGAAGACTAGCAGAACGCATCCACGAACACCAACTAGCAGTCAGAAGACACGATGAAAACTCCTTAATCTCTCAACACATGGACAGACTGAACCATACTTTCAACTGGGAAACTGTGAGCATCTTAAACCAAGCCAAATCCAAAAATGCTAGAGAATTCCTGGAAGCTTGGCACTCAGACAAAGCAGCCATCAACAAACACATAGAGGTAAACAACATTTACATACCATTCATAAGAGACAATAGAAAAGCCAGAAGACCAGAACACCTCCTTGCCAGCAATCATCACCCAGATATGCAAAGATTAACACCAGGATTAGCACCAGAGGAACAATTAAACAGTACAATATACCCTAATCAAGGAACTATTAACTCAGTCAATCAACCAAGTAGCAAACAACAGCCCAATCAAGGAACTCCTAAGGGGAGAACAACACCTCCACCAACACAAGCAGGACAAGCCATAGTATATAAACAGAGAGGAAGTCCCACTCCCTTTTCGCACTGAAGATGTTGCCTAGCCTGGCAATGAAACATTTGCAAGAAAACAACAAGGCTCAGAGAGCACCAAGGACTCCACAAGCAAACAGTACATTATACCCTAATCAAGGAACTCTTAACTCAGTCAATCAACCAAGCAGCAAACAACAGCCCAATCAAGGAACTCCCAAGGAGAGAACAACACCCCCACCAACACAAGCAGGGCAAGCCACTGTATATAAACAGAGAGCAAACACCACTCCCTTTTTGCACTGAAGATGTTGCCTAGTCTGGCAATGAAACGTCTGCAAGAAAACAACAAGGCTCAGAGAGCACCAAGGACTCCACAGTTCAACCCTGAGCTACAAATATTCTCTTCGATTGGTACTTCAACTCCCAGAAGTCCACACAGCTTGACGTTGCCAAGGTTGAGAAACACTGTCCTAGGATAACAATCTATTCCAGGACTAAACTGCCTTCTAGATTGTCTGTTATTTTGCTTTTTGTCTTCATTGTTATTTTGTTGTTGTTGTTGTTGTTGTTGTTTTGATATGAACTCTTGTGGCTTTTACGATGATGGTTTTATTTTGGATTGCTTACACTGTTTTCTTACCAACTGCTTTGGGCTTCTCTAGGCAAAAGAACAGGATCATCTACATAGAAGGTATTCCATGCCAAGATTTTCCCTTTGGGATTTACTGGTGCCCTGACAGGCTGCAAATAGCAGCAACATCCGCAGAAGGGGCCACAGGGGGGTGCAAAACAGCAAGATGGCATGGAGCATCAGAATGCCACTGGGAAGCCCTGGATGACTGCATAGATCTCCAAGGGAAGGCTTTGCTTGACCTGCTCCTGAAAGCCACGTTGCAAAGCTTTCTCATTTCTAAGAGGAAACTGAAGCCGTGTAATTTTTTTTTTTTTGCTTCTCCCATTACAATGTTCTCAGGCCGATATAATACTTGGCAGAGGCTTCCACACTTTACAGAAGTCTCTCCCGGTTTTGCAAATGGTAGTTAAAGCTGAAGAATGATGGGACATCACCTCTTCACCTTGATAGTACACATCCGGGCCTTGGCAGACAAACTGCCAATGACCATCAAGGTCAATGAAAGCTGACCCACACGGGTCCAGTGATGGTGTACTGGAAGACAGGACTGGGTCACCCAGACACACTCAGATCAGTTATCACATAACTAAATAACCTTTTGGGAAATGTTAAAGACTCTTTCTCTGAGCCTTTGGAACTCAAGGTGTTGGGTCCACAGCTGCTATATTTTTAATCCAGCTTTTGTATGTGTGTGTGTGTGGGGGGGTGTTATGAATTGTGGTTTCAGTCCAGTTTTGTACATTTTTATGATTTTAGATTTCACATGTCAAGTTCAGGATCATAAGCCATGCGAAGTCTACAACTGTGGCAAGGTAAACATTTGTGAAAATCAGTCAACCAACCAACCAATAAAATAACTCTGCATCTCATCTCTTTGAATTTGTCAGCCTTGCGAGGTGGTCCAGACAAGAAGCACACCCAGAAGTACTAGCACTAACTTTATTGTAAGGTTACATTAACAGAATTGTGCAAGTCTGAAAGTACATTTCTTCCCCCCTCGCCTTTACAGTTGAAGAATTTAGGGAGGGTCCCTTGTATACCCTACCCATTTCTTCCTTGCTTCATTTTGTCCTCACAACAATCCAATGAGGTAGGAAGGTTAGGTCAGGTTAGGCTAAGAGAAACATTTGGCCCAAGGACACCAACGGAACTGAATGGGTGAATAATGATTTGAACTCACACCAATCCTGGTCTCTCACTAATGCACTAGACTAGTTGAAGAAGCTAGGGAGGGTCCCTTCTGAGATGTTTGCCACACCTACATTCCATCCGCGGGCTCAGCTGTCCTTTATGTGACCGTTGTCTAGTCTGCGGCTCTTCCCCCTGTCTCCCAAGGTCATTCCCACAGACCATTACACCTGCATAGGTATCTAGAAGAAGCCACAATGCCAATGCTGTTATGCACATGATGCCATCTCACAGATGACATTGAAGAGATGTCATTGCATGGACATCATCACACAAACATCTCTGCAGAGTCATTATGGATTTGGGCAGCCTATAGGCAGCCTATAGTAGGGCAGATAAGAGGCAGCTGAGTTGGGCTCAGCTGCCTCTTATCTGACTATTGCCTAGTCTGTGACTCTTCCTCCTGTCTCCCAAGGTCATTCCCACATACCATTACAGAATTTCACTGACATTTTCTTCTCCTTTGAAAAGAAACATGGAAGCAATTTTCCTCCACCCCCAGGACATAGGGAACAATGTAAAGATCTCCGGCAACTTTCAGGAAGACCAGGAAGATAAAGCAAGGATAGAGATGAAATGAGCAATGGCTCAGCGGGTAAGATGCCAGGCTTGTCGATCGGAAGGTAGCAAGATCAGCAGTTCGAGACCCGAGCGCCGCGTGACGGAGTGAGGTCCCGCACTAGCTCCAGCTCTTGCCAACCTAGCAATTCGAAAGCATGCAAATGCAAGTAGATGAATAGGTACCACTTCGGTGGGATGGTAACAGCGTTCCACGCGCATCATGCCGGCCACATGACCACGGAAGCGTCTTCAGAGAGCGCTGGCTCTTCGGCTAACAAACGGAGATGAGCACCGGCCCCTAGAGTCAGACACGACTGTATGGGGGAACCTTTACCTTTTAGAGATGAAATGCCTACTAACAGGTCAACTTGGAATGAATATTTGGAATATTACGGTTCCCAGGTTTACTACAACTCTAAACTAGAATAACATTCTTTAAAACTGCTGTAGTCAGGGAAGCATCTTACAGAGTTTGTTTAGTCAATAAGGCTAATTGTAAACTTATTTTTAGGGGTGCATTTGATGTTTTCTAATTCAAAAAAGGAGAACAAAGTGCCTTTGGCAGTTCAAGAAGAAATGGAAGCGGTTATTGTTGTCGTTACTGGATCTTTCATCACTCTAAAAGCAGACAAACATCTCTCGTTACATTCCCTCTGGAAAGATTGGCAAACCACACACTATTTAAGTTCTGGTTTTCTTGTCTCTGGAATGCCACTTAGGTCTCAGAAGACCACCCTTCACTCTCAAAACGCAGCTCGCATTTCTACATTGCCTTTGTCAGGCTACAGTTCAAGAGAAAGATAACCCATTTAAAATTTTATTTTGGGGAGCTGGTTCTCAAAAGCCCAGAGAGTAATATACATGAGAGGTACAAGTGTCTGCCATAGATGACTGGAGTGTAGTGTGGTGGAGGGTGGAGATGGGGAAATGACACTCCACTTATTTCTTTTTCTATCCAAAGTAGGTGTAATAAAAGTTCCCTAATGGGAGCTGAGGCATTATGGAGTTTGATGCGCAGGCAGGAGGATGCAGCAATGAAGACTTTATCTGAATGCACATGCACAGCTGGATTGTAAATTGAACCACCGCAGTCATCTCCCCCACCCTGATTTCTCCTCTCCCCCATCACACCTCGCTCCCCCTCCAAAAAGCTTGACGGTTTGCATTAGAAACATATGTCTCCCTTCTCAGTGAATTGACAATGGCTGTTTTCCCACCACCCTCTTCACCTGATTTCTGCATTACAGGTAGTCCTCGCTTAACAACCATTTGTTTAGTGATGGTTTGGACTTACAACAGTGCTGGGAAAACCCGACTTATGACCATTCCTCACACTTATGACCATCGCCGTGTCCTGTGGTCACGTGATCACCATTTTCGACCTTCCCAGATGGCTTCTGGCAAGCAAAAACACTGGGGAACCGCATGGGTCACTTAATAACCACATGGTTTGCTTAACGACCACTGCAAAAAAGGTTGTGAAATCAGGTTGGATTTGCTTAATGACCGCTTTTCTTAGCAGCCAAAATTCTGGTCCCAACTGTGGTTGTTAAGCGAGGACTACCTGTAACCCATTTTCTGGCTTGGTATAATAGATTGAACTACATGCTATTCAAACACGCTGAGCTTACCCAAAATGCTAAACCCCCAAATAAACGAAGCCAAAGTCCACACCAATCAAGCTTAGCATGTTGGGTGAAATCTGCCACTAACGTCTTTCACTGGCCATCATTGATTAGTTGCACACATTTTCCACCGATCACCAAAGTTGCAGCCTGCAGTTTCAAATGACTTGCTTCATTCGTGTTGCTGAAGGTGAACTCTGCTTTGGGAAGCTGGAAATATCTCCCCAAACAGCCCAGCAGCTCTTCAGCTTAAATTTCCTGGACTCTAATCCAGTGTTTCTCAACCTTGGGAATTTTAAGATGTGTGGACTTCAACTCCCAGAACTCCCCAGCCATCCGAGAATTCTGGGAGTTGAAGTCCACACATCTTAAAGTTCCCAAGGTTGAGAAACACCGCTCTAATCCCACTTAATAACAACTCCATTATAATGGTCCTTTTTAGCATTTTATATAATTGTATCTGGCTCTATACTGAAGCTGAAGCTCAAAGACTTTGGCCACCTAATGCGAAGAGAGGACTCACTGGAAAAGACCCTGATGCTGGGAAAGACTGAAGGCAAAAGGAGAAGGGGACGGCAGAGGATGAGATGGTTAGATAGCATCACCGATGTAATGAACATGAAGTTGAGTAAACTCCGAGAGACAGTGGAGGACAGGAAGGCCTGGCGTGCTATGGTCCATGAGGTCACAAAGAGTCGGACACGACAAACGACTGAACAACAACAACAACAAATCTGACTCTATAATTGTATTTGTAACTGATCCTTCCTTCAACATGTTTTGGCTCGTATACCCTACCCATTTCTTCCTTGCTTCATTTTGTCCTCACAACAATCCAATGAGGTAGGAAGGTTAGGTCAGGTTAGGCTAAGAGAAACATTTGGCCCAAGGACACCAACGGAACTGAATGGGTGAATAATGATTTGAACTCACACCAATCCTGGTCTCTCACTAATGCACTAGACTAGTACTGTAATATGATTGATTGATTATGTGCTATCAACTCGTTGTCAACTCTTGGTGACCACAGAGATAGATTTTCTCCATGATGATCTGTCCCTAACCTGTACTGTTGATCTGTCCCTAACTGTAGTGTACCACATGGTTAAACAGTCAATGTGGGAGGGGATCAGTGTTTGTGGGAATCCAAAAGGGGTCAACTGACCTAGTCAACTAACTCCAAAGGGATTAGATTTAGCCCCAGAAAGACCCACTCTTAATGCTATTGTGGAAACATCAAAACCTGTTCAATTGATCAATTTAGTCTAGATTAAGCCTACCATAACTGGACTGTAAAAATCTGGATGACCCCAGGATGGCACCAATGAGTTTAGAAAAACCTAATTTTTTGCAATCATCTAGTAGCTGTCCAGAGTTTGGCAACCCAAATAAAGTAGGCTTAGATGCAAGCAGCTAACGACAATCTTGCAGAGTAGAAGTGTCCAGAAAAGACTTGCACATACAGCTTAATTAACGTTCAGAAATAAAACAGTTTTCACACATTAGTTAGTTGGAGAAAAATAAAGATAGCTTACATTTTTATTCAGTAGATCTTGGTTACAAGCTGTTTCATGGTAGAAAGGCTTAATCATCTCCGGTCTGCGTGCAAGCGAGATATTTCGGACAAGACCCACATAGCCATGTGGCCCTCCTGTGTGCATGTGTGCTTAGGAAGAAGGGAAGATGGAGAATGGCCCTGAAAGACCCAAGAAGGAGCAGGAAACAGGAAGCAGGTGACCCAGGCACCTCCCACAAGTAGAGATACGCTTCAGTAGAAAGGTCCTCCCCTATGCTTGTGAGACAATGCTGAGTTGACTTCCGATAATCCTAACACATCTGTCCTCCATTGTTTCTGCCAACCCCACCAGGTCTAGCAGGGACAGCATGCCCCAGGTCCCCTCCATCAAACAATATCATCTTGTTAGACCCTGGAATTATGCCTTCTCTGTGGCTACACCTGTCCTGTGGAATAGCATCCCTCTAGAGATCTGGATAGCCCAGACCCTGTTAGCCTTTCATAAGTCATTAAAGACCTGGCTGTTCCCCTAGGCATTTGGGCCCAGAAGTTAGGTGAGCTCTGCAGGTGTAATGGTATGTGGGAATGACCTTGGGAGACAGGGCGAAGAGCCACAGCCAGGGCAATGGTCGGATAAGAGGCAGCTGAGCCTGCAGCAGGAATGGGAGTGTGGCAAACATCTCAGAAGGGACCCTCCCTAGTTTCTTGGACTGTAAAGGCGAGGGGGGGAGATATGTTCTTTCAGGCTTGCAAGATTCTGTTAATGTAACCTTACAATAAAGTAGAATTTATTACATCTGGCCATGCTTCTTGTCTAGACTACCTCACAAGGATGATAGCAGGTGATGTGGTTCTTGTTTTGGGGATTGTTTTAACCACGATGTTGTGGGTTATATATTATTATGATGGTTTTAATCTTTTTTCGCTGCCCAGAATCACTGCTATAAAATGGGCATCTCTATAAATCATTCAAATAAATAAAGGCTGGAGTTAAAATCGCTGGAAGAAACATTAACTATCTCAGATATGCAGATGATACCACTTTGATGGCTGAAAGTGAGGAGGAGCTGAGGAGCCTTATGACAAAGGTGAAAGAAGAAAGTGCAAAAGCTGGGTTGCAGTTAAACTTCAAAAAAACCAAGATTATGGCAACCAGCTTGATTGATAACTGGCAAATAGAGGGAGAAAAAGTGGAGGCAGTGACAGACTTTGTATTTCTAGGTGCAAAGATTACTGCAGACACTGACTGCAGCCGGGAAATCAGAAGACATTTACTTCTTGGGAGGAGAGCAATGACAAATCTTGATAAAATAGTTAAGAGCAGAGACATCACACTGACAACAAAGATCCGCATAGTCAAAGCAATGGTATTCCCCGTAGTGACCTATGGCTGCGAGAGCTGGACCATAAGGAAGGCTGAGCGAAGGAAGATAGATGCTTTTGAACTGTGGTGTTGGAGGAAAATTCTGACAGTGCCTTGGACTGCAAGAAGATCAAACCAGTCCATACTCCAGGAAATCAAGCCAGACTGCTCACTTGAGGGAATGATATTAAAGGCAAAACTGAAGTACTTTGGCCACATAATGAGAAGACAGGATACCCTGGCAAAGATGCTGATGCTGGGGAAAGTGGAAAGCAAAAGGAAGAGGGGCTGACCAAGGGCAAGATGGATGGATGATATTCTGGAGGTGACGGACTCAACCGTGGGGGAGCTGGGGATGGCGACGGCTGACAGGAAGCTCTGGCATGGGCTGGTCCATGAAGTCACGAAGAGTCGGAAGTGACTGAACAAATAAACAGCAACAACCATGTAACACAAGAGTCTTTGCCAGATTGATAGGACTTCCATTCTCTTGCTCAGCTTCGGTTTCATCTCCAGATAAAAGGAGATGCAACACAATAGTTTGGCAGAGGAGTTGAAGAGACTGATTCCTTTGTGAAGCGTGCCTAGGGAATCTGTTGAATTTATGGCACAGTGAAGGTGAAAATTTGAAACTGAAGCTCAGAAGTGATACACTATACCATCATATTTCTTCTCAAGTCCCAGAAATGCTGGTGTGCTCCACCTATTTCTTAAACACACACACGACTCATGCTCAATAAATCTGGTTGAGCATGGGGTTAATCCTATAAATAATTCTGATTAAAAAACGGAACCCCCTGTGGAAATCTCCATCATGGGCTTGTCATCTGTGGAAGAGAAGGATTTAATCTCTCCCCCCTTTTCCCTCTTGCCCCACACAACTTGCATTAGATGATAGCAGGGTGGGTAACTGTGGTTGAAAGAACATATATTACAAACAGCTGTTTTTACCTTGAAATGACCTTTCAAAATCTCTTTGCCTTTTTGTTTTCTGCATCACTGCTCCCCAAAGGATTTCCCATATACAGACTGAACACTAATTTCAGTGCAACACCTCAGTGGTCAGAATTTACTGTGGGTTTTCTCTTTCAGGTACATACTTTTGAAAGCATTTAAGTTTCTCCAAAAATCTGGGAGGAGGATCGGTCTACTTAAAAGTTTATCCAAATGCCTGGGCTGAATACTGGATGTTGGTGGGAGAATGTACCTGCAACGCATCTACACAGTTATTATTTATTTATTATGTATCTACAGGTAGTCCTCGCTTAACAACCAGAATTTTGGTTGCTAAGTGAAGTGGTTATTTAGCAAATCCAACCTGATTTTATGACCTTTTTGGGGCAGTCGTTAAGCAAATCACCATGGTAATTAAGTGAACCATATGGTTGTTAAGCAAATCACATGGTTCCCATTGATTTTACTTGCCGGAAGCTGTCTGGGAAGGTTGAAAATGGTGATTACGTGACCGCAGGACGCTGCAACAGTCATAAGTGTGAGGACTGGCCGTAAGTCGGTTTTTCAGCACTATCGTAAGTCCGAACCATCACTAAATGAATGGTCTTTAAGCCAGGACTACCTGTATTACATTTCTAAAAGGTAAAGTTAAAGGTTTCCCCTGCACAGTCGTGTCCGACTCTAGGGGCCAGTGCTCATCTCCATTTGTTAGCCAAAGAGCCAGCGTTGTCCGAAGACGCTTCCACGGTCATGTGGCCGGCATGACGTGCACGAAACGCTGTTACCTTCCCACCGAAGTGGTACCTATTCATCTACTTGCATTTGCATGCTTTCGAATTGCTAGGTTGGCAAGAGCTGGGGCAAGCGGGAGCTCACTCCGCACGCAGGGCTAGGGATTCGAACCTCCAAACTTGCGATCTTCCGATCGACAAGCCTGCCGTCTTACCCGCTGAGCCATCGCGCCCCCCATTTCTACATTACATTTCTACCCCTCCACAATCCTAGAGGACTTAGAATCGTCCCAATCTGCATTTGTGCTTAAATTTCAAATAACAGACTTGCTTCCATTAGGCTTTCCAGAGCGCTGAAAATTAAAACTGTTTGTTGCAAAGTTTAGAATTTAGCAATCTTGGCTATGTTTATTTGTTGTTGTTGTTCAGTCGTTCAGTCGTGTCCGACTCTTCGTGACCTCATGGACCATAGCACGCCAGGCCTTCCTGTCCTCCACTGTCTCTCGGAGTTTACTCAAATTCATGTTCATTACATCGGTGATGCTATCTAACCATCTCATCCTCTGCCGTCCCCTTCTTCTTTTGCCCTCAGTCTTTCCCAGCATCAGGGTCTTTTCCAGTGAGTCCTCTCTTCTCATTAGGTGGCCAAAGTATTTGAGCTTCAGCTTCAGCATCTGTCCTTCCAATGAGCAGTCAGGGTTGATTTCCTTTAGGATTGACTGGTTTGACCTCCTTGCAGTCCAAGGGACTCTCAAGAGTCTTCTCCAGCACCACAGCTCGAAAGCATCAATTCTTCGGCGCTCAGCCTTCCTTATGGTCCAACTCTCACATCCATACATTGCTACTGGAAAAACCATAGCTTTAACTATACGGACCTTTGTCGGCAAGGTGATGTCTCTGCTTTTTAATATGCTGTCTAGGTTTGCCATAGCTTTCCTTCCAAGGAGCAAGCGTCTTTTAATTTCATGGCTGCAGTCACCGTCTGCGGTGATCTTGGAGCCCAAGAAAATAAAATCTGTCACTGCTTCCATTTCTTCCCCTTCTATTTGCCAGGAAGTGATGGGACCAGATGCCATGATCTGGGTTTTTTTAATGTTGAGTTTCAAGCCAGCTTTTGCACTCTCCTCTTTCACCCTCATCAAGAGGCTCTTTAGTTCCTCTTCACTTTCTGCCATTAGGGTGGTATCGTCTGCATATCTGAGGTTGTTGATATTTTTCCCGGCAATCTTAACTCCGGCTTGTGATTCATCCAGCCCGGCATTTCTCATGATGTACTCTGCATATAAGTTAAATAAGCAGGGTGATAATATACAGCCTTGTCGTACTCCTTTCCCAATTTTGAACCAGTCGGTTGTTCCATGTCCGGTTCTAACTGTTGCTTCTTGACCCACATACAGGTTTCTCAGGAGACAGGTAAGGTGGTCTGGTACTCCCATCTCTTTAAGAATTTGCCACAGTTTGTTGTGATCCACACAATCAAAGGCTTTAGCATAGTCAATGAAGCAGAAGTAGATGTTTTTCTGGAACTCTCTTGCTTTTTCCATGATCCAGCGAATGTTGGCAATCTGATCTCTAGTTCCTCTGCCTCTTTGAAACCCAGCTTGCACTTCTGGTAGTTCTCGGTTCACATGCTGCTGAAGCCTAGCTTGTAGGATTTTGAGCATAACCTTGCTGGCATGTGAAATGAGTGCAATTGTACGGTAGTTTGAACATTCTTTGGCATTGCCTTTCTTTGGAATTGGAACGTAAACTGACCTTTTCCAATCCTGTGGCCACTGTTGAGTTTTCCAAATTTGTTGGCATATTGAGTGCAGCACTTTAACAGCATCATCTTTTAGGATTTTAAATAGCTCAGCTGGGATACTGTCTTCTCCGCTAGCTTTGTTGTTAGTAATGCTTCCTAAGGCCCACTTGACTTCACTCTCTAGGATGTCCGGCTCAAGGTCAGTGACCACACCATCGTATTTATCAGGGATATTAAGATCTTTCTTGTATAGTTCTTCTGTGTATTCTTGCCACCTCTTCTTAATCTCTTCTGCTTCTGTTAGGTCCCTGCCTTTTTTGTCCTTTATCATGCCCATCTTTGCACAAAACGTTCCCTTGATATCTCCGATTTTCTTGAAGAGATCTCTAGTCTTCCCCATTCTATTGTTTTCCTCGATTTCTTTGCATTGTTCATTTAAGAAGGCCTTCTTATCTCTCCTTGCTATTCTCTGGAATTCTGCATTCAGTTGTTTATATCTTTCCCTTTCTCCCTTGCCTTTTGCTTCCCTTCTTTCCTCAGCTATTTGTAAAGCCTCATCAGTCAGCCACTTTGCTTTCTTGCATTTCTTTTTCTTTGGGATGGTTTTAGTTGCTGCCTCCTGTACAATGTTACGAACCTCCATCCATAGTTCTTCAGGCACTCTGTCTACCAGATCTAATCCTTTAAATCTATTCCTCACTTCCACTGTATATTCATAAGGGATATGATTTAGGTCATACCTGATTGGTCTAGTGGTTTTCTCTACATTCTTCAATTTAAGCCTAAATTTTGCAATAAGAAGCTCATGATCTGAGCCACAGTCAGCTCCAGGTCTTGTTTTTGCTGATTGTATAGAGCTTCTCCATCTTTGGCTGCAAAGTATATAATCAATCTGATTTCGGTATTGACCATCTGGTGATGTCCATGTGTAGAGTCGTCTCTTGTGTTGTTGGAAAAGAGTGTTTGCTATGACCAGCGTGTTCTCTTGACAAAACTCTATTAGCCTTTGCCCTGCTTCATTTTGTACTCCGAGGCCGAACTTGCCTGTTATTCCGGTTATTTTTTGACTTCCTACCTTAGCATTCCAGTCCCCTATGATGAAAAGGACATCTTTTTTTGGTGTTAGTTCTAGAAGGTGTTGTAGGTCTTCATAGAACCGGTCAACTTCAGCTTCTTTGGCATCAGTGGTTGGGGCATAGACTTGGATCACTGTGATGTTGAATGGTTTGCCTTGGATTCGAACTGAAAGCATTCTGTCGTTTTTGAGGTTGTACCCCAGTACTGCCTTTCCTACTCTTTTATTGACTATGAGAGCTACTCCATTTCTTCTAAGGGATTCTTGCCCACAGTAGTATATATAATGGTCTCCTGAATTAAATTCGCCCATTCCTGTCCATTTTAGTTCGCTGATTCCCAATATGTCGATGTTCAATCTTGTCATCTCATGTTTGACCACATCCAGCTTACCTTGATTCATAGTTCTTACATTCCAGGTTCCTATGCAATATTGTTCTTTACAGCATCGGACTTTCCTTCCACTTCCAGACACATCCACAACTGAGCGTCCTTTCGGCTTTGGCCCAGCCATTTCACACTTTCTGGAGCTACTCGGAATTGCCCTCCGCTCTTCCCCAGTAGCATTTTGGACACCTTCCAACCTGAGGGGCTCATCTTCCGGCGTCATATCTTTTAGCCTTTTGATACTGTCCATGGGTTTTCTTGGCAAGGATACTGGAGTGGTTTGCCATTTCCTCCTCCAGTGGACCACATTTTGTCAGGCTATGTTTATACAACATGCTTAATCGGGTCAGTTAACACCTAGAGAGTGCTTGGTTAACATTTGGTTAGGTTTCTTTTGATCTGGGCTTACCTGTTGTTCAAACTGGGCCATTTGGTTCATTTGTGGTTCAGTGTATCACGTGAACTGAGAATATAGGTTCATTCGGTGACTGGGTTAAGCATTTTGCAAGAATGCAGCCAAGGGCATAACTCTGTCTCTCTTGCAAATCTTTGAATTTTTAAAATTCATTAATTTTTAAACTTTTAAAAAATTAAAAAATCTTCCCATGTCTGAGAGCCACAGAAAAGCATTACATTATAACAGGTATATATTGTCTCTAATTTTATGTTCTTTTTGTATGTCTTTCCTCTGTTGTATGCTGCCCAGAGCCTACAGATTGGAGTGGGCTGGAAAAACTTTAGATGAATAAATAATCTTCAACACTCCCTGGTCGCTTCAGTGACCACCAAAATGTTTACAATCCACCTTTTGAAAGTGAAAGTTATAGCCCAGTGGAACCCCCATACTTCAAAAAGTTTGGAAAACTTTATAAGGTTGGAGAACTTGGAGAAGTCGTGGTAAAATCAGATAAATATGTACAGAATTATATCTCTTTAGGCTAAATTATAAATAGAAATGGACATTAAGGAGGTAGCCTAAAGCATAAAGGAAAGATGCAGATTCGGATGAAAATGTTGGCAACAGAGGTGTCAGAACCAGACCTTCATTATTAATAACTGTTATTTCTTTAAGCATAATACGTGTTGCACAAATATTTTGATAACTGGTTGAGGAGGGAGGCAAAGACTTAGTCTCATTATAGCTGATGTATGATACACACAGCATAGACTCTGGGCTCCTGTAAGCCGGGTTGTCTACAAGGAAATGTCACTGAAACATTTGGAGTGAAAAATGACAGTTTCCCTAATGATCACTGTGTCTCCTCCGCAATCAATAAAACAGACCATTAAATCAGCGGTATTAGCTCCCATGTAATGATTACACTGAATTTTAATCCTTCACATTGCCAAGGATGAAGGTCATGGCTTGGCTGAGCCAAGGTCTAGGGCTTATTGAAAATAAGAAAAATGCAATATTTTATACCACCTTATGGGCGCTGTGGCCTAATCATCATTGGCGATCACTCGTAGCCGAGTAAGATTGTCTTCCAAAAGGTAAAATTTTAACGGTGGATCCGTAAGTGGCTGTAAAGGCCAATTCTGGATCCGCACAACCTCCCACAGTGGGGGCATAGGTTTCCGGGTGGGAGACGGACATGATGAGGGTTTGCCTGACGTGCCTTCCTTTTAGCTCTTTTCTCCCTTTCGCCCTGTACTCGTGCTTCTTCAAAGTCCATAGCACCATTAATAAAGGCTGACCTCCAATTGAAACGCTCATGAGTTAGGGCTTCCCAGTTCTCAATGCTGATATTACATTTTTTTAAATTAGCTTTGAGAGTATCTTTGAATCTCTTTTGCTGTCCACCAATATTCCGTTTTCCATTCTTAAGTTGGGAGTAAAGTAGCTGCTTTGGAAGACGATGGTCAGGCATTCAAACAACATGACCGGTCCAGCGAAGTTGATGTTGGATGATCATTGTTTCAATGCTGGTGGTTTTCGCTTCTTCCAATACGCTAACATTAGTCCGCCTATCTTCCCAAGTAATTTGCAGAATTTTTCGGAGGCAGCGTTGATGGAATCTTTCAAGAAGTTGGAGGTGGCGTTTGTAGAGGGTCCATGTTTCACAGGCGTACAGAAGGGTTGGTAGTACAATGGCTTTGTAAACAAGCATTTTGGTCTCCCTGCGAATGTCCCGATCCTCAAACACTCTACGCTTCATTCGGGAGAAAGCTACACTCGCAGAGCTCAGGCGATGCTGAATTTCAGCGTCGATGTCGGCTTTTGTAGATAGATGGCTGCCGAGATAAGAAAAGTGATAGACATTTTCTAGTGACACACCTTTAAGCTGGATTGATGGCGCTGCGGAGGGATTGGTTCGAACTTGCTGGTAAAGCACTTTGGTTTTTTTAATGTTAATCGAGAGGCCGAGTTTTTCATATGCTTCTGCAAAGATGTTTAGGATAGTTTGAAGATCTTCCTCGGAGTGTGCACAGACTACGTTATCATCAGCATATTGAAGTTCTATAACAGAAGTTGCAATTACCTTATTTTTTGCTTTCAGCCTACTAAGATTAAAAAGCTTTCCATCTGTTCGATATATAATTTCTACACCAGTAGGAAGTTTCTCTTCAACAAGGTGCATAATCATAGCGATGAAGATAGCGAATAAGGTTGGAGCAATAACACATCCCTGTTTAACGCCGGATTCCACTTTAAATGGATCGCTTTGAGAGCCATTGTTATTCAGGATTGTTGCCATCATGTCGTCATGGAGTAACCGCAAGATGTTCACAAATTTATCAGGGCATCCGATTTTCAGAAGGATGGTCCAGAGAGCAGTACGATTTACAGTATCAAAAGCTTTAGTCAGATCAATAAACGCCATGTACAGAGGGCGGTTTTGCTCCTTGCATTTTTCTTGAAGCTGTCGTGCAGTGAAGATCATATCCACTGTTCCCCTGGAAGGGCGGAAGCCATTTTGCGTTTCAGGGAGGATGTCTTCTGATACAGATAGGAGACGGTTTGCAATGATCTTTGCCAGGATTTTGCCTGCTGTGGCTAGAAGGGAGATGCCGCGATAGTTTCCACAGTCTGTTCTATCACCCTTTTTAAAGAGAGTGATAATTATGGCATCCCTAAAGTCTGCTGGAATCTCCTCCCTCATCCAGATTTTTTCGATGAGCTTATGAAGTTGTTGTGTAAGTTCAGGCCCGCCTTCTTTAAAGACTTCAGCAGGAATCCCATCAGGTCCACTAGCTTTGTTATTTTTCATTTGTTTAGTGGCTTTGCTGACTTCCTCCAAACTAGGGGGTACTGCAAGCTCATTTCTTATTTGTTTTTGTGGGATTTGCAAGAAGACTTCATCAGCCACAGTGGAGTGACGATTAAGGAGATTGTAGTAATGCTCTTTCCAGCGCAGTGCAATAGACTCTTTGTCCTTTAGAAGTTTAGCACCATCTACTGAGCGTAAGGGATTTGTACCATGGTTTGTTGGTCCATAGATGGCCTTTATGGCATTAAAAAAGCCCCGTGCATCATGAGCATCTGCAAAATGTTGGGTTTCTTGGGCTTTTTTTATCCACCATATGTTCTTAAGTTCTCTAGTTCTTCTTTGGACTTCTGCCTTTGCACTGGCGTAGATTTTTTTCTTAACGGCACAGTTAATATCTTTTTGCCATATCTGGAAGGCTTTCCTTTTCTTGTCAATAATATGTTCAATCTCACTATCGTTCTCATCAAACCAGTCCTGATGTCTCTTAGTCTGGTATCCGATAGTTTGTTCACAGGCTGAAATAATAGAAGTCTTCAATTTAGTCCAGTGTTCCTCAACATTTTCAGGAAGTTCCATAGGCAGATGTTCCTTGAGAGTTGATTGAAAGCAAGCTCGTTTGATAGGATCTTGAAGGGTCAGTGTATTCATTTTACGCCTTGGTTTTCTTCCTTGGAGCCTACGATGAGGGACAATCTTTATGGCCATCGTGGATCGAATTAATCGATGGTCTGTCCAGCAGTCATCGGCGCTCGTCATGGCTCTGGTGAGAAGTACATCACGGCGATCTCTAGCACGGACAATTACATAATCTAAAAGATGCCAGTGCTTCGACCGTGGGTGCTTCCATGATGTTTTAAATTTATTTTTCTGGCGAAAGAGTGTATTAGTAATGACAAGGTTATGCTCTGCACATTTAGTCAGAAGTAAGATTCCATTCATGTTGCTGTTGTCAACTCCTTCTTTCCCAATGATCCCTGGCCACAAATCAAAATCACGCCCAACTCTTGCATTGAAATCGCCCAGGAGGATAATTTTATCCTCCTTTGGTATCTCTGATAAGATGGTGTCCAGCTGGGTATAAAATTTTTCCTTGATATCCTCATCTGCATCTAGTGTTGGTGCGTAAGCACTTAGGATAGTTGCCTGTTGGTTTTTGGCGAGTTTTATTCGCAGAGTTGAGAGTCGTTCGTTAATCCCAGTGGGAACTTCTGACAAGAGCTTCACAAGGTCGTTTTTGATAGCAAAGCCTACCCCATGTATTCGTCGTTCTTGTTCAGGCAGTCCTTTCCAAAAGAAGGTATAACCTCCTTTTTCTTCCTTCAACTGTCCTTCTCCTGCTCTTCGAGTTTCTTGGAGTGCTGCTATATCGATATTAAAACGTCTCAGCTCCCTTGCAATAATGGCAGTCCTACGTTCAGGTCGTTCACTATCCATATTGTCTTGCAGTGTCCGTATATTCCATGTTCCAAAATTCATGTGTTTTTTACGACCGCTAGATGGTGACCCCACTGGTCGCGGTAATCCAGTCAGGGAGAAAATGAGGCAGACTATGTTTAGGGCACCTTTTCTAGCCCCCTCCCCATATGGGGTGAGCAGAGTGGATCCTAAATAGGGCTGCTCAGTCGTGGATACAGCTGCCGAACTACTCAACTGCCTCGATCCTTGAGTCAGGGCGACTGAATCTGTATCCACCGCCCATGTGCTGGTCCATGACTAGGAGCTTCCAGATTTCACAGTCCTGCCCCCGTTGCCATTCGTCAGTCGCCATGGGACTTTTGGTTGTTTTGGGTTTGGTGTGGTTGGAAGACGCCTGTGCGTGAATTTGTTTTATGTGTGGAGATCGGTGCACAACGATCAGCACACAACCTTCACAGAAAAAGGCTCTAATCCAATGGCATGGATACCATGACAATTGGTGACCTTTTGTCTGCTGCAGCCTTCATCCGCCTTCACAGCCGTTGTAACAATACACCTTGTTATCTTCCGCCTGTTCTGCCGTTGAGGACTTTCTTGGATCGTTCTTTGTCTGGTTCCTCCCCCTGGACCTTACCGCCATGGGTGACCCTGCCAGGAGTACATGACTCCCGACGGCTTCGCTCACAGGGTTCATTGGGAACACACAAGCCCACTCACCACAACAAGGTGACGATCCAGCGAGTGAGATCAATATATATTGATAATCAATATGCCAAGACAAAGGTAGCTTGCTGGATGCTTTGGGGCATTTTCAGGCTGATCAAAACATTATTAACCTAAAACTCATTTCACCATCCAGCCCTAAACACTCTTGATTTATTTGGGGGATCTGAGAAACCTAACAAGGAACTTTATTGAAAAGTTAAGGAACACTGTGATATCTAATACAGCTTTCTGATTTTATATGGGAGGAGGAGAATGGGACCTAAAGCTAATGCTGCAAGTGGTCCTCGGCCACCATTAATAGCCAGAAAGCCATTGGGATTTTGTGTTCCTGAAATCCAGTAGCCAATCACTGATTTGACTGATAATCTCCTCCCCCACCTTTTTTTTAAAAAAAATCTTTCAACAGATCTCAGAACTGTAGCCTAGAGTCAACCTAATTTACCAATTTAGAATACAACATGCCCAAAACTACTACAAGATGCTCATCAGAAGCTTGGAAAGAAATGAGGTAAGGGACTCAGACCTTGTTTTCTGTCCATCAGCTGGATACCTCTCTGAAAACTGAACAGAATGGGACCAAATTTGGTGTGGGCAGAGAAACCAGGAAACGATAGATCTAATTTGAAAATGAGCCAGATCCAGAAAAAAGGTTCACCAATGTAACTGTGTGGGAGACGCAGCTGGACAATGTCTTGAGATGTTACTGATCGCTCCATTCTAAGTCCCCTTCTCTCCTCCCTCCAGGTCACATGACCCAGAGCTGGGCATGCACAGCCCACCCCATGTTTACCAGTGCGTGTAGACACACTCAGTTGCAACACATCTGTTGCAACACAGAAACACAAGAGGATGCATAAAGCATTACTTCATTAAAGTAAAGGTTCCCTCCGCACATTTGTGCAGTCGTGTCCGACTCTAGGGGCTGGTGCTCATCTCCGTTTGTTAGCCGAAGAGCCAGCGTTGTCCGAAGACGCTTCCGCGGTCATGTGGCCGGCATGATGCGCGCAGAACGCTGTTACCTACCCACCGAAGTGGTACCTATTCATCTACTTGCATTTGCATGCTTTCGAATTGCTAGGTTGGCAAGAGCTGGGGCGAGTGCGGGAGATCACTCCGTCACGCGGGGCTAGGGATTCGAACCTCCGAACTTGCAATCTTCTGATCGACAAGCCTGGTGTCTTACCCGCTGAGCCACCACGCCCCTATTATTACTTCATTACAAGGGGGAAAAAACACAGATGTTTCCTAAGGCCACTGCTGGTCAAGGGCCTGGAAACAATTCCAGAAGAAGTCTTTTCCCTATCTTGTTTTTAAAAGAGTACAGGCCTTGTTGAGCAGAGAGCTGCAGTGCATTTTGAAACGCTCCGGGGGGAAGCGACTGGAAAGGTGGCATTTGGAAAGCATTCCTTATCAGAATTTAGCAAAACTTCATTCCCTTTGTGTCATTTGCAGAAGCAACCTTCCAGCTGACCACTAATTTATGAATAATGGCAAAAACTGCAGGGAGGGAATTCCTTGTGAGGTTTGTTTGATAAAAGAGTCACTCAGGGTTGTAGGAAATTGTGCTCAGTCAAGGATGTAACTACATTCCTGTATTATATTTACCCAGGACTTCACTGGGTAAATTCTATTTACCTCTTCTTAGAGACCATGGTAGCAAACAGACCATGGGCTGAATTCAACAAAGATTTTGAAGAAGTCAGACCCAATCTGTTTCTCCCCCAGAGCTTATCAGCATTTATTCTCCTTTATTTCTTTCCTGCCAGGCCTGCTTTGCGTAATATTCCAATATATGCCCTTCAGTCAGATTTTTGATGGCAAAAGAACAAGCTAGATGAGAACGTCTTGCCTCTTTCAGACCTTTTTCAGGACGCAGAAAGCGTGTTCATTTGAGCATCCCATCTCTCTTTCCTTCTCACTGCATCCTATATCAGTATCACTTTTTTCTCCATATTTCTTCTTGTTGATGTTCAGGATAGTCAATGCAAAATAAACATGGCTGTATGGGGTGGGGGAACCCAATACTATAGTTCCCAGTATATTTTAAATTATTAGTTTTACTTCCTTGGATGATAAAATGAATCCATCTGTCATTTTAAATCTGTATCATTTCAAATAGTGAAGCTACCTTCCATCCCTCAAAAGCTGTTTGAATATGATCGATGATGGTCTTCGAACCTGCTGAGGTTGCAACTTGAGATGCAGCAAATCCCAGTGAAAAATAAAATTCCCTTGTCCCCCCCACACACACAAAGAAAAATCAAATGAGTTGCTTGTACTGTACCACATCAACCTTCTCTGTGTCCTTATTGCATCTTACGGATGATCTCTGGCGGGAGCGGGATGGAGGGAGTGCGTCCATCCTGGCTCTTCTTGACCTCTCAGCGGCTTTCGATACCATCAACCATGGTATCCTTTTGGGACGGCTCGGGGAGTTGGGGGTGGGCGGCATAGTTCTGCGTTGGTTCACCTCCTTCCTCTGGGGCCGGTCCCAATCAGTAGTAATAGGAGATGAGAGATCTGACCCTCACCCCCTCATCTGTGGGGTGCCGCAGGGTTCGGTTCTCTCACCTCTCCTATTTAATATCTATATGACACCACTGGGTGAGATCATCCGTCACCACGGGATGAGGTATCATCAATACGCTGATGATACTCAATTGTATATCTCCATCCTGGGTGAGGTAAGTGATGCGGTGGCTGCCCTTTCTCAGTGCCTGGAGGCTGTGGGGGTCTGGATGGGGAACAACAGGCTAAAGCTGAACCCTGGTAAGACAGAGTGGCTGTGGATTGATGGCTCTTCCGGATCTGGGAAGTTATCATCTTTGTTTCTGAATGGTGTTGCACTACCCCATTCGGACTCAGTGCGGAACCTGGGGGTCCTTCTGGTCTCACAACTCCTGCTCAAAGAGCAGGTGTCAGTCGTGGCCAGAAGGGCCTTTGTGCAACTTCGTGTTGTGCGCCAGTTACGTCCTTTCCTAGATCGGGAGTCCCTCCGTACAGTCACTCATGCCCTGGTCATCTCCCATATAGACTACTGCAACGCGCTCTACATGGGGCTACCCCTGAAGAGTATCCGGAAGCTTCAACTGGTCCATAATGCAGCTGCGCGCGCAGTTATTGGTGCCCCTAGATCAGCACCTGTGACACCTCTGCTGCACCAGCTGCACTGGGTGCCAGTATGCTTCCGGGTCCAATTCAAGGTTTTGGTTATCACCTTTAAAGCCCTACATGGCATGGGACCAGGTTACCTGAGGGACCGTCTCATCCCCATAACTTCAAACCGTCCCACTCGATCGTGCAGAGAGGGCATGCTGTGGACCCCGTCGGTAAGGGAATTTCACTTGGCGGGGTCCAGAAGGCGGGCCTTCTCTGCAGTGGCACCCACCCTTTGGAACATTCTGCCCCCGGAGATGAGGCAGGCCCCATCACTCCCAGCCTTCAGGAAGAACTTAAAGACCTGGTTCTGCCGCCTCGCCTGGGATGGGAACTGGAACAGCTCCTCCTGGGCATGGCTGGTGCCATAGAGCCCTTTTAAATACCATCTTATTGCCTCCTGGATTTCATATTTAATTTATTAGTATTTTATGATGATTCTGTATTTGTATGGTTTTTTAATTTTTATTTATTTATTTATTATTTCAATTTATTCCCCACCCATCTCCCATACAAGGGACTCTGGGCGGGTTACAATAATCAAAGGTTAAAACTATACAATAACAGTCTCTAAAAATACAATATAGATAGATAAAATCCAAGATGGGTAGGGAATCGTAGCATAGGTCCTATTGCTACGGGGCCAGCCAACCCCAGGAGGCACTACCGCCTCTGTCGTCCCAGGCCAGGCGGCAGAGCCAGGTCTTAATGGCCTTCCGAAAGGCCAGGAGTGAAGAGGCCAGTCTCACCTCTGGGAGCAAGATGTTCCATAAGGCGGGCGCTATCGCAGAGAAGGCACGCCTCCTGGACCCCGCTAGATGGAATTCTCTTGTTGAGGGGGTCCGGAGCATGCCCTCCCTGCATGCACTGGTGGGGCGGGCCGACGTTATCGGGACGAGACAGTTCCTCAGGTATCCTGGCCCTATGCCATTTAGGGCTTTAAAGGTAATCACCAACACCTTGAATTGGACCCGGAAGCAAACTGGTAACCAATGTAGCTCGCGAAGCAGAGGTGTTACATGTGCCGATCTCCTGGCACCCATAACTGCTCGCGCCGCCGCATTCTGGACCAGCTGAAGCTTCCGGATACTCTTCAAGGGTAGCCCCATGTAGAGCGCATTACAGTAGTCTATACGGGAGATGACAAGGGCGTGAGTGACTGATCGGAGGGCCTCCTGATCCAGGAAAGGGCGTAACTGGCGCACAACTTGCAGTTGTGCAGTTTTTTTGGCAACTTAAAGAAGTGTGGACTTCAACTCCTAGAATTCCCCAGCCAGTACAGGTAGTCCTCACTTAACAACTATTCATTTAGTGATGGTTTGGACTTACAACGGTGTTGGAAAGAGTGACTTACAACTGGTTCTCACACTTATGACCGTCGCAGCACTCCCACAGCCACCTGATCACGATTTGGGCGCTTGGCAGTTTTTATTTATTTTAACTTGTAAACCGCCCAGAGTCCCCTTCGGGGGAGATGGGGCAGTAATAGAAATTGAAAAATAAAATTAAATAAATAAATAAAAATCTTGTTTGTTTGTTTGTCTGTTTCTAAGCAAAAAATAAAACAAACTGAAGCAACTCTTCCTATGGGGGAAGTTGAGACATCAGGCCACCTTTCCTGCTCGAAAGCCTTGAAGCCCAAGAGATGTCGGGTAGGGTGATGCAGGAATTTCTGCCAATGGGGAAATGGATCACCCACAAACTCCACAGAACTGCATCACCCCCGCCCCTGAAAAAAAATACTCTACACACTTGTTTATTGAGTTTCAATTATATTGTAGATGTAAAAGAAACCTGTCTCCATCAAGCTGAGCTCAACTCTTGGTGAATTGATGGAAATGTCCATGTAGTTTTCTTGGCAGCAATATATTGTTTGTTTGTTTGTTTGTTTGTTTGTTTGTTTGTTTGTTTACTTTCTACAGCCCTGGGATTTCTGGGGGTCTCCCATCCAAGCACTAACTAGGTCCAACCCTGTTTAGCATCCGAACCCAGACAAGCTTGGGCAAGTGCTCAGTTTTCAAGAACAAGGGACACACTGTGGGATTGCAAAGGTCTGGTGCTGCTTTCCAACTGGCACAGAGTCTCTCGTGAATGTGATCACCTTTGGACAGGTAACTGGGTAACTGCCCTCTGCAAAAATTACATATATACCTGTCAGGCTCTCCCTTGTTGGTGTAAGGAATGTTTTTTTGCAAAGCACACAGAAGGAGTAACCCAAGAAATTAAAGGCATGAGATAAGAAAAAAGAAAAGGTATCTAAATATGCTTCACACCAACACTATTCATTGTATATCCGTCTACCTTTCTATACTCAATTTTTCCATATCCATACATTGATTCATACACTGACTTTTGTTCTTTGAACATCAGAAAGAGAGATCTCAAATGTACCCAACCTCAAATTTCTCCCCCTTCTTCTATACCAGCGTTTTTCAAACATGGCAACTTAAAGAGGTGTGGACTTCAACTCCCAGAATTCTCCAAGCAGCATACAGATAGTCCTTGCTTAATTATCACAATTGGGACCAGAATTTTGGTTGCTAAGCAAAGTAGTCATTAAGTGAATCTAACCCATTTTTACAACCTTTTTTGCAGTGGTTAAATGAATCACCGTGGGCGTTAAGCGAACCATGTGGGCGTTAAGTGAATCACGTGGTTTCCCCACTGATTTTGCTTGCCAGAAGTCGGCCTGGAAGGTTGAAAATGGTGATCGTGTGACCACGGGACGCTGCGACAGTCATAAATGCAAACCGGTTGCCAAGCGCCCAAATCGTGATCAGGTGGCTGTGGGAGTGCTGCGACGGTCATAAGTGTGAGAACCAGTTGTAAGTCATTCTTTCCAACACCGTTGTAAGTCCAAACCATCACTAAATGAATAGTTGTTAAGTGAGGACTACCTGTACTGGCTGGGGAATTCTAGGAGTTGAAGTCCACACTTCTTTAAGTTGCCAAGTTTGAAAAACGCTGTTCTAGACCCATTCATTTTTCCTTCAAATATTCATTCTGTAAGTCAATCCTACATAAACAAAACAATTCAATAAACTTTCTTGCTCAGTGATGAACCATTAATTGAGCACTCCATTTATTCTCATCCCTACTTTACTTTCAGCAATATTGCTTTTATTGCATTCAGCAACCAACCTTCAGCCCCACACAAAACATTTTATAAAGCAAGCCTATTCACTATCCTACATTTTCTCTAAGTCTATAAAAGTACAATAAACCTTCTTTCTCACATTCATGTATTTCTCAATGACCTGCTGAGGAGCAAAAATCAGATCTACGCATCTCCTGCCTGGCCCACAGCTGCTCTGCACTTCTCAAACTACTCACTGTCCCCTCTTGTATCTTTTCAATCAGAATTCTGCCAGACACCTTCCTACACACACTTAACAAAAGATTCATTCTCTTCTTCTTCTGCTTCTTCTGCTTCTTCTTCTGCTTCTTCTTCTTCCTGCACAACCCAGCTACAGGGAGAAGGCTTCATACCAGAATGATAGCACAAAATCAGATACCTAATCTTCCCTCATACACTCACACAATTTTCCCGCAATTATTTCCCCAATGGTGCTATTTCCATAGTAAAAACTAAGCAAACCCTTGGAGAAAACATGCTGGCCGGGGAATTCTGGGAGTTGAAGTCCACACGTCTTCAGGTTGCCAAGGTTGAAAAACACTGTTCTAGGAGATGCAATCTTTGCAGGATTAGAAATTGCTTTTTGTGCAAATAAAACTTGGACCATTTTCAGAAGCAGCCAAATCAAATACAGCAAAGATGCCCCACCTTTTGGGCGTTGGGACTTGTTTTGAGCTTTCAGCAGGAACATCCATGGGGTCAAAGAAATCAAGATGGCAGCCATGATCATGTGACTATAGCCCTGCCGTGTGTGTGTGTGTGTGTGTGTGTGTGTGTGTGTGTGTGTGTGTAAAAAAGCAGGTGGGGCTTTGATCACATGGTTGTGGTCACCATCTTGGTCACATATACCGCAGATGCTCTTGGGTTTGAGACATTATCACGGGCAGCACCAGAAATGGCTGCAGTTGTGCTTGGAGAAACAAACACACAACACATCAAAATAAGAGGAACAAATGCCCAGTGACCCACCCATCCATGAAAATAGAACAAACTCCCCATCTAGTGGCATGTACATGGGGAAGGGGGTTCAAAATGGACAAGTTGGTAGACATGGCATCACAATTTTCCTGCTCATTTTGAACCCCTCCCAGATTCCAATATCCCATCCCTAATCAGGCACACAACCCAAACAGGAAAGATGCACCCACATGTGCAAAAAGAGACTTGCACATGCTCCCCCCCCCCACAAAAAAAATTCATAAAAACAAACTAATGCTAGATAGTGAGAATGAAACTCTACATCTCTAGGCTGCGTGTACCTTTCCTTCATTGGGTTAAACTTAAAATTAAAATTAAAGTTAATGGGTTTTTTTTAGACTGGGTAGATCCACTTAGAAAAAAATATGGATGCTGCTTAAAAAGGTCTTTTAAAAAAATCTCACTCTTGCCCTTGCTCCATCCCAATTTTTCCCCAAGCATTTTGCAAGTCCCCTTGGGCAACTCTCAACCCCCAAAGTAGTCATGTGTGTACCCAATCTAACCTGGATATTAAAAATGTACTGCAGGGATGTCCACAGGGAGGTGGTCAAAAATGTCAAGATGGCAGCAGCAACCATGCAATTGAAGCCCCACCCTTTTTTACCCGCGTTGCAATGCAAGCTTTCAATTACCATCTTGACTTTTTGCCCCGCTATGGATAGTCCATATCTATCTATATATATCATATATCATATATCATATATCATATATCATATATATAATTAATAATAATTAAATATAAATATTATATCTATATATAACAGCATTCCGTGCGTGTCATGCCAGCCACATGACCACAGAAGCGTCTTCGGACAATGCTGGCTCTTCGGTTAACAAACGGAGATGAGCACCGGCCCCTAGAGTCGGACACGACTGCACAAATGTGCGGGGGGAACCTTTACCTTTATGGATAGTCCTGGTATACTGTATATTTTACTTACACCCTCTTGGCTTCCCAGTCATCAGCACCATGGGTTCCTTAGGATTAGTCCTTATCTTTACAATATACTAAAAACAAACATTTGCATTTTGCACCTGATAAGTTTCAGTAAATGCAACCAGTAACCAGCAAACTGGGCCAAAGTCTTTTTAAAAAAATAGCTTGGGTGAAACTCAATTAAATTTAGGCAGGAATCTTGGATTGCAGCTTCTTTGGTTCAAAAGAAGTAAAAGGAAACTCAGTTGTTGCAAACCCAAGCTTTTAGGATCAATGGGGATTGAAAATTTGTTCTTTTCTTACCCAAACATATGACATTTTATAATATGCCCCGCTTTTCTGAATAACCAGTTTTGAGGAGATGGGGATAGAGCAATTCATTTCAATTTCTTTTATGCCTCATCATTTATTGAAACATTTTAATTATGACAATCAGATTGTAAGGGCAGAGGGAAAAGTATTACCAGGAGTGTAAAGCATTACATTAGAACATCTCAACTGAAAAATTAATTTTTCACCTTGTGAATAATGACTAGATATCTTGCAATTGGACAATTGGCATCAAATCTTTGGGGCATAATTTATCACAAATGAATAAATGAGCAGTGGATCAGCTCTTCACTGTGTTCCATCCGGCCTTTGTTGCACCTCATAGATCATCCTCTGATTGTTCCTTGTTAATAACTGCCAAAATTTTAATTCTTTTTCCCCCCCTCTTTTTTCCTTTGTAATTCCCTTCAGGCACACAGAAGACTCAAGAAAAACTCTTGCCATTAACTGGAGACCCCAATTTCTGATGGGATGAAAATTTGGCTTTGCATGAAAGCTCAGGACCCCAGTGTTATTAGCATGACCCCTGTCATTACTGGACTACAATTGCTATCATCCTGGGCCAATGTGGCTGAAGGTCAAAGAGAAGGGGCATTGCAGTCCAACAAACCTTGGGAGTGTAGGAATTCTGGGATGGTAGTACCAGAACTCCACGCAGCTTCTTATTAGTATATAGCAGAGTAGAAGCGTTCCCATAAACTTGCACAAGGCTTAATCAGTTCAAAACACAAAATAAACACACTTCACACGTTAATGTAAAGTTACATAAAAAAGAGTTTACAATTTTATTGTAACTCACAGTTCCTTAGTAGAAACGGTCCATGCGTGCGAGCAATTGGTTCTGACCAAACCAACAGTCTTCACTAATGTGGCCTTGCTGTATGGAAGTATGAGAAACGTGGCAGCAGCCATAGCTGGCCCAACCTCCTTGGTAGGAGATCTGAGCAGAAAGAGAAAGAGAAGAGAACAGGAAATAGGAAACCGGGATTCAGCCCCTCCCACACAAAGCAAGTAAGATTAGGCTACAGCAGAGGCTGCCTCCTCCTCCAAGCTTGTGTGAGACGTGCTTGGTTGAAACCCGATCTCTAACAGGGAGCACTGCCCCAGGTACAAGATTGCATGGGCCGACAAGGTGAAAGGCAAAGGACGTGCAGGGTTGAACAAGACATGGAAGTGTTGATAAAAATGTAGTGGGTAGGATATGGAATCAATGCTTGTCAAAAGAAATGAAGACAGGCAGCAAAGCCCACTTGCCTTGCACTGATGATATTACCTTGCTTAGCAATAAAGCATCTGCAGGAAGAGAAACAAGCTCAAAGAACAACAAGAACCCAACAATTCATCTACAGTACTTGCTCTAACAATTCCTCATTTATATTGAATTCTCAGTCAGGACCACATGAAGAAGCTTTCTCATCAGGATGGATCCATTTCTCCCAGCCTGGCACCAGTCAGATGTCTTGGGACTACATCTCTCAGAATGAGGTCCCTTGGAAGGGAGGGGAAGGCGCAGCTGCTTGAGATAATCCAGAATTAGTCACATCTCTTGGGATGGAGCACCAGCTGGGGTTCAAAATAGTCTGCTCCTTCTCCCTCCACTCTGCCTCTAGCATTCTTTTTGTTCCCTGGATCTTCTCCCTTACTAGGGAGCAAGGACCACAAGCCAGACAACACTGGCTAGCTTGTTTGCTGTGAGTATGTAGAGCAGAGCTTTCCAAACTGTGTGTCGCGACACGTTAGTGTGTCGGCTGCAGTGTCTGGGTGTGTCGTAGCTGCTGCCGCCTCCGAGCCCTGCCAGGATTCCGCGCAGGTCCTAGTGCCTGCCTTGTGCCTTGCTGCCTCCAAACCTGCCCTGCCAGGATTCCGCGCAGGTCCTAGTGCCAGCCTTGTGCCTTGCTGCCTCCAAACCTGCAAAATGTGTCGCAAAATGATGCCCTGCTGTAAGAGTGTGTCGCGAAATGATGCATGTCTAAAAAGTGTGTCACCAACATGAAAAGTTTGGAAAGCTCTGATGTAGAGTGTCTTGATTTCCCTGTGGCCTCTAAAGCCCATCAGCACCTGGGGAATCAAGACAGACTTGCTGAAGCAGTCAGTAGGGCCAGCAAAGAGGACAATATGCAAAGGGGGAGTCGGGGCAGGTGAGAGACCCAATGAGTGCATTTTGACCACAGCTTTCTAGTCCTGGCAGCAGATCCAGGAGAGATGGCCAAGCTTAAAAGCATCAGCTGCAACTTACCTTGGAATCATTCATACTGACAACAGCAGAGCTCTTCTTCTGACTCCACGCTTATAAGCTGGTTGTTCCCAGCCTTTCCCTTCCCCAGAGTTCGCCCAAGCACTCAGAGCACAGACACTCGCACAGAGTGCTCGCAACAAGCGTTGCTGCCAAACTGACTTCCATCAACATTTCTCTGTTGACTTGGATAGCTCCCCATTTGGGAGAAGCAGCCAATGAATGCAGCTGCCTCCAACCAGCAAAAGTTCTCCAGTGGGCCATTGCAATTGCAGGTCTGCAGAACCCTAACATCAATCTGTGCATAAGCTGGTATTCTTCCAGCATTGGCTTGGAATTAAATTCAATTTATTGTGGGTTCATTGCATTGGTCTTCTGGATAAGCCAGATGTTTGCAAAGCTCTAACGTGTGAGACTTTTTCTTTATTCTGGTAATTTTGCAGATGGCTTGCTGGATAACAACTGAACATCTTTGCTCTCTCACTGAAAGGCGACAAAGAAGAAAATAACCCTTTAGGGTTATTTCTCATTCAACCATTTTCCCTCTCCAATTTGGCCCTTGCGTTCATGCGTTTCAAAGAGAATCCACATGATATGATCAGATCACAGAAATAGATGGTTAAGTTGAGCCACCAAGTGATTCATATGACTTAGCATCATGGGTGGACTCAGCTACTGTAGTTTGCAAACCCTTTTATATAGAAAACAGCCAAACTGTGGTTCCTTCAAATAACTATGGTTAAACAGATGATGGATGAGCGTGGATGAACCAGCCACTGTCTTCTCTTTGTTGTCTTGTTGCATTTTTTTCAGAGTAGATTTGTGATAAATACTGTGTGAGCCACAAAATACTCTTGCAGTCTTCCCACACTTTGAAATTTTCCAATATATTTGGGCTACAGCTCCCCAGCTTCCCACAGGGCCCAGCAATCCATCTTCCATAATGGCCCGCCAAGTAATTATGGGAAGCATTCAAGCAGGACATTAAGTATCTATATTCAGAGAAATGCAAATAATGATATAACTGCCGTCCTGACTAGGAGCCATGGGCAGTTTCAAGTTGCTTAGCTAATTCCCATTTATTGTGGTTAATTCCACTGTTTTATTGTTCATGATTGAAAAATATTTTTATCTGTGGGGAGGAGGAGCAAGAAGTAGATGAGAATAAAGAGGGTGGCTAGACCCAGCCTGAGAAACCAGGGTCCAGCTCTGATGTCTTAGAAGAATTGTCTTCTACAGTACTGCACCACAGCTGAGATCCAGAACTCAGACCTTGATGCAAACACGCACGCTTCAAGTCTGTCGATATGGCACTACTGAGTATTTACTGAGTATTAAAGGTACCTTGGAAGCAGTACCTCCCCAGAAGTAGAGTGTCACTCCCACTAAGCTGTTTCTCCCCAATAGTCCAACATCTGAAATTCAATCGAAGTGACACCAATTCCGTTTTCAAGGAGAACATCAGGCATTGCTTTGAAGTCCTCAAAACCCTTACTGATGGGGAACCAGAGGAACTGTGGAATGAAATCAGAGAAAGTGTTAAGGATGTTAAGACTCTCCAGAAAATAATGGATGGCCTTTATGTAATAAGCAGTGCTACATTTTGGCCATCACTGGGACACTATATTACATCCTGTGTTGTACTTCTCAAGAGCTGTAGCAAAATCTATTGCAAGCTAGCAATAGATTTTGATTCAACTAGATTTCCAGAATGGATAAAAATGCAGGTTTTATTGCCATATTAAATCAAAAGCAGAGTTTCAGATGATTAAATAGCAACAGGCAGTGGTGGAATACCTGTTTCTTAAGGAATGATCAAGCTTGGTGGCCCCTTGTTGGATATGTCTATAAATTACAGGTTAACTGTTTTGAGAAATATAGGCATGTTAGCCATGAAGCTGCCACAAATATAACCATCTTGTGACAGAAATCAATCCAGTGACAATTGATTCCCTGCTGAACTAACAACAGAGAATATTTTTCTACCTTTTTCTTCTGAAAACGATAATTCTGATTATGGTAGTACCAGAACTCCACACAGCTTCTTATTAGTATATAGCAGAGTAGAAACATTCCCATAAACTTGCACAAGGCTTAATCAGTTCAAAACACAAAATAGACACACTTCACACGTTAATGTAAAGTTACATAAAAAGAGTTTACAATTTTATTGTAATTCACAGTTCCTTAGTAGAAACGGTCCATGCGTGCAAGCAAGAAGGTTCTGACCAAACCCACATGCTTCATTATTGTGGCCTTGCTGCATGGAAGTATGAGAAACTTGGGAGCCATAGCTGGCCCATCCTCCTTGGTGGAGATTCAAGCAGAGAGAGAGAGAAAGAGAAGGGAACAGGAAACAGGAAACCGGGATTCAGCCCCTCCCACACACAGCAAGTGAGATCAGGTTACAGCAGAGGCTGTCTGTGTGTGAGACGTGCTTGGCTGAAATCCTATCTCTAACAAATCTTTGGGGGCTAAGGCACCTTTGGAATTTTATGAACATATTATGGGAACTGTTCAAAATGATGGTTCCAGGAGACGTGTCTATTCATAAAATTGCTGCCATTTTATCTTAGTCGAATGAGTCTCTTGAGATGCTCCGTACTATCTCATTGAGACTTTAGAATCATAGAATTAAAGTGTTGGAAGCCATAGATCACGGACTCTAACCTCCTGCTCAAAGCAAGAATACAAATTAAGGCATCTCTGACAGATAGCTGTCCAAGCTTTGCCCAAACACATTCAACAAATGGAAGCCCACCACTTCTCTGGATAATTGGCTTTCCTGTTGAAGTGCCTTTGTCACAATTTGGTTCTTACCCACCCATCAAGCCCAGAATCACCCACCACAGGGCCAGAAATTTCTAATATGACTTTAAGTCAAATAAGTGTTTCCTTCTTAGAATGCAATTGCTTCAGTTCATTACACACAAACACACACACACTGATTGATTGATTGATTGATTGATTGATTGATTGTTCATATTTCTATTACCGCCCATCTCCCCAAACGGGGAAATTATACTTTACAGATGCTGAAGCTGAAGCTCAAATACTTTGGCCACCTAATGCGAAGAGAGGACTCCCTGGAAAAGACTCTGATGCTGGGAAAGACTGAGGGCAAAAGGAGAAGGGGACGGCAGAGGATGAGATGGTTAGATAGCATCATCGATGTGATGAACATGAATTTGAGTAAACTCCGAGAGACAGTGGAGGACAGGAAGGCCTGGCGTGCTATGGTCCATGAGGTCACGAAGAGTCGGACACGACTAAACGACTGAACAACAACAAAAAAGTAAATTATATTTACCAAATGCTATTATTAAAGTGGCCAGGCAAAATATAAGGTGATGGGAAGATCCAAGGTGCCCAGTTGATATGTCCGCACAATACAGCTGTTGTCAGACCACTGCTGAGGCAGGATGAAGCTGGTCTATGACATTCTGCCATGAAAGAAATGTTCTCCCTGGTATTGTACCAGAAGACCTCCAATGTAGACAATCTAAAATGCATGGAGAAGGAGATCGATGTTCAGGTGGGCTCCAGTTGGGTACCAGATCTGCTATGGTACTTCCCTGCCTCCCAGCTGGCTCTTACCAGTGAAACGCGAAATGCTGTTTGCGATCTTCTGGCTGCAAGCAGCCATCTGGAAGACAGATCGGATGATTCCAGGTGTTCTCCTTTGCCCGGAGAACGTTTCTGGGCTTCAGGAAAACCTGCCTGAGCCCCCCAAAAATTACCGCATTGTCAGTTCTGCCCACTAAGCCCGCGGGCACAGCTGCTCAGTCTGCCATGACCCCACCGGAAGTCCGATGGGGGTTGTAGTTCTGAGAATCATGGCGTTGGAAGGAGCTATTGAGTTCAACCCCCTAGTCTATATGGCAGAGCTTTCCAAACATTTTATGTTGGTGACACACTTTTTAGACATGCATCATTTCGCGACACACTCTTACAGCAGGGCACAAGGCAGGCAATAGGACCTGCGCGGAATCACAGCAGGTTTGGAGGCAGCAAGGTACAAGGCAGGCACTAGGACCTGCGCGGAATCCTGGCAGGGCAGGTTTGGAGGCAGCTGGGCACAAGGCAGGCACTAGGACCTGCATGGAATCCTGGCAGGGCTCGGAGGCAGCAGCAGCCGCGACACACCCAGACACTGCAGCCGACACACTAACGTGTCCCGACACACAGTTTGGAAAGCTCTGCTATATGGGAATCCAAATTTAGGCTTCCTAGAGAGATGGTTGTGCAGCCTCCACTCGAACACATCCAAAGAAGGGGACCCACCATCTCTCTGGATACAGGTAGTCCTCACTTAACAACCATTCATTTAGTGATGGCTTGGACTTACAATGGTGCTGAAAAAGCCAACTTACAGCCGATCCTCACACTTACAACCGTCACAGCGTCCCCTCAGTCATGTCATCACGATTTGGGTGCTTGGCAACCAGTTCGCATTTATGACCATCGCAGCGTCCCATGGTCACGTGATCACCATTTTTGACCTTCCTGGCTGGCTTCTGGCAAGCAAAATCAATGGGGAACTGTGTAATTTGCTTAACGACTGCTGCAGAAAAGGTCGTAAAATCAGGTCGGATTCGCTTAATGACCGCTTTGCTTAGCAACCAAAATTCCGGTCCCAATTGTGGCCATTAAGCATGGACTACCTGTAATTGCTGCAAATTAGTGATAGGCCATTTGCCATAGGTCAGCCTTCTATTTCATTTTTCAAACAAACTTTTTAAAAAGCCAGATAAGGCAAGGAACTTAGAAGGCATTGAAAAAGATGTCTACGGCATATTACAGCCTACGGGCACTTGATTGCCTGTCCTTGCTCCTTACTATCTGCAACCACTTTCCACAGCTAGGCTAGCTTTGCATCTGGTTGCCTGTGTATTTATAGAACACTTTCCACGCTGCAATTCCCACTGTGAAAGAGGTGTTTATGTAATGGGTCTGGGTGCCTGCAATACTGTGGTTCTCACATCCTCACAGCCAAAATACAACACACGGCTTGCTGCTATTATCCTGCTGGCTCCGCTTGCCGATGCACCAACCCAGACCAGCTTGGTGCAGCAAAACCACTCGAGGGGAGAGAGTTAATAACGAAATGTTAGACAGAACTGTGGGACAGATAAATATTTATTCAGGCAGAAGCACAACTGTTCACCCAACTATCTCCTTGAGGTGAGGCAGGGGTCCCTTCCAAGCAAAATTGCCAGGAATGAATTTCCAAGCATTTATCCACTGCGGCGTAGAGCTCTCTCTTGCTTTTCTGGCCCTCTGAAACCATTACAAAAAGGTAAACCTCAAACCCCAAACAGTTTATTTATGAGATGCTAAACAGAAATATTCCTAACAGTAGAGTAAACAATGAGAGCAGTACAGCATCTTCGTTTGATGGGACTGGTTCAATGTCTGACTTGGAATTCATGCAACGACATCTTGGAGACATTATTAGTCATGAAGTCATTATTAATCTGGATTATTAGTCATGCTAGTTTTATGGATCTTCCATGTTTTGAGACCAAACTATATTAAATTCCAATGGCTAAAATCCTTGCCATCAAACATAACTAGTGGGTCTACCTACAGTGGAAATGGAAGCTGGTTTAATACTTGGTGTCAACATCTCCTGCCCCTGGACATCTCCCTGGGACATCACCACTGTTCGTTTTCTATGGTGCTTCAGTGCAACACTACATTACAGTGTGGACTCCAGGGTATGAAAATAGCCAGCTGACAGTCCCATCTTGGCCTGATTGAGCAGAATTAGAGTTAGCGCTTTTCTTGTGTTCATAAGCATCCTGAATCTGTATTATTGGTTTCACCAGAAACCATTTCTCAGATCCAATAGGAAATACTTTTTAAAAATTTATCACTTCCAGAATTAAGAACCTCTGATGTAAATCGAATACACATCCAAACTTACATGGGCATCCCACTGTATTATTTTCAATAAAGATTCAGACACGTATACCTGTTTAGACCTAGGTAACCAAGCATTTAAGGCAGAGCTTTCCAAACTGTGTGTCGGACACATTAGTGTGTCGGCTGCAGTGTCTGGGTGTGTCGTGGCTGCTGCTGCCTCCGAGCCCTGCCAGGATTCCACGCAGGTCCTAGTTCCTGCCTTGTGCCTTGCTGCCTCCAAACCTGCTGTGATTCTGCGCAGGTCCTAGTGCCTGCCTTGTGCCCTGCTGTAAGAGTGTATTGCAAAATGACGCATGTCTAAAAAGTGTGTCACCAACATGAAAAGTTTGGAAAGCTCTGATTTAAGGGGTATTTAGAACTGGTTATATAGTAATAAGACAGGGCAGAAAAGAGGCAGTGAATATTTGGGGCAAAATTAATTCTACAACATCAAGTGTCTGACAAGTTATCATTTAGATGGACTTCAGTTGAACACTTGAATACAATTAATGGGAGCCAGCATGGGATTGTCACAAATAAATTATGCCAGACCAATCTTATTTTCTTCTTTGTAAGAATCACTAGCTTAATAGATATTGGGAATGCCTCAGTCATAGTATAACTGGACCTCAGTAAAACCTGCAACAGAGTACATCATGATATTCTCCTTCATAAAATGGCAAAACATGGCCTGGATGATCTGATTGTTAGAGGGACTTAAAATTGGCTGAATGATTGCACCCCAAAAGTCCTCATTAATGCCTCTGCTTCAGCTTAGAGGGAAGGACAGAGTGGAAAGCCCTGTGCTGTTCAATAATTTTATCAGTGACTTGGATGAGGGAGTTAGGTAGGTAAAGGTAGGTAAAACCTACCTAGAGTCGTGTCCGACTCTAGGGGGCGGTGCTCATCTCTGTTTCTTAGCCGAAGAGCCAGCATTGTCCGAAGACGCTTCCGCGGTCATGTGGCCAGCATGACGCGTGTGGAACACTGTTACATACCCACCAAAGTGGTACCTATTTATCTACTTGCATTTGCATGCTTTTGAATTGCTAGGTTGGCAAGAGCTGGGGCGAGTGCGGGAGCTCACTCCGTCACGCAGGGCTAGGGATTCTAACCTCCGAACTTGCGATCTTCCGATCGACAAGCCTGGTGTCTTACCCGCTGAGCCACCACACCCCTATTATTATTATTATGCGAGACGGTGCTTCTAAAGATCATATTTGGAAAAGGGAAAAAAAGAAGACATTCATATACCCCACTGACAAGAAAGATAGAGATGTCAGAAGGCTAATGACAATTTCATTAATATTCCCCATTGCTCCAGGCAATGAACCTTAATATTACAAATGATCCAGAATTCTATTTTATAAATGCCAGCTATTAAAGCATATCTTTCCAAACTGTGTGTCACGACACAGTACTATGTCACCTGCGGGGCCCAGGTGTGCTGCGCAAAAGCCCGGAAGCGCTGATGGCGCGCTGCCGCGCACAGGAGTGCACACGGTGGCAGGCCATCAGCGCTTCTAGGTTTTCGTGCAGCACACCAGGACACCGCTGCTGCCACCACCATGCGTGAAAACCTGGAAGTGCCACGGCGGCGGCAGCGCACGAAAACCCAAAAGTGCCACGGCGGCGGCGCATGAAAACCCGGAAGCGCCGCAGTGGCGGCACTTCCGGGTTTTCACCCGCTGCTGCCACCGCGGCACTTCCGGGTTTTCACCCACCGCTGTTGGTGTGTCGCCAACTGAAAAGTTTGGAAAGCCCTGTATTAAAGGCTAGAAAGGAAAAAAGAGGGATAGGTACATTTAACTTCCTGTCCCAGGAGGTCCAAGCTGATGGATTTTGGAACTAGAGAAAGGAAACAGTCCTCTTTAGACAAGTTTGCTCTCCAAGGGTATCTTAGGTTTCACTGCACAGCTTCGTAAAGAGCTAAATTCAGCCCGTGTCCTTGCCTTACAAAAGGACAAATGTTTCCCAGTTTGTTGACAAAAGAAATCTGAAAGGGATCAGCTGACCAAGCTTTGACTTTTTTTATTCAGAAGCAGGAATTTTGGATCTGTTTAATAGACAGTTGTCAAAGGTGAGGGCTTGGAGACAAATTCCCACAATGGAAGAATGGATGGTGAAGTGAATGGAGTTGGCGCAGATGGCAAAACTGACAGCATTGATAAGAGAAAATTCCGTGATTGGATTTGTTTCTACATGGAAACCACTTTTGGACTATTTGCTTGTAACTAAAAAAAAAATGAACTTTTGATTTTGTGTTTTGACGATGAAATCGTTAGTGTTTTATAGAAATAATGTTAGTCAAGGTTTAATTAAGAGTAAGAGATTAACTTAATACAATATGCATTTATATCTGTGTTGGAGAAGGTCGGAAGTCACCTTTCTCTTATTTTTTTCTGGCTATTTCTAAAAACCTTTTAGTTTTTCTTTTTTCTTTCAGTTGTGTATTTAAGCTTTTCTGTTCTTTGTATTTTAACTGTATTTTGAAATTCTAATAAAGTTCTTATATAAAAAAGGAGGTCTTGGAGGACCACAATCTTAAGGATTAGGGAGAGGGGCATGGTCTGCTGAGGAGAAGAGCTAAGCAGAGGCTCCAAGCCAAGCTACATGTTACACTTACAACTATTTATTTATTATTATTTCTAACTTATATCACCGCCCATCTCCCCCCACAAGGGGACTCTGGGCGGTTTTATTATGCAAGACGGTGCTTCTAAAGATCATATTTGGAACTATGACAGCAGCTCTATCAGCAAAAGCAGGGCCTTTTAAAGAGTTGAGATGTCCTAGAAGGCAGAATGTCCATTTGAGAGCCCTCCTTGCAATCTCCTCATTGCATTGGATATCAATATCTTTTTTTCCTCAGCTAAAGATGCATTTAATCGTCTAAAAGAAATCATATTGACATCAGAGTTAAGTGTATAGTGTGTTAAAATTGTGTCTGTTAAAATAGAAAACGACATATTATTGGATTGCCTTGCAGAGGACTCTTGCAAATGATTTAAACATAATGACGATGCATTATTTCCTATTTCTTCTTCAGGCCAAGTAAAAGCAGAAATTCTCTTATACTGAGCCTATATTCTGTCGTCCTCTCTCTCCCTCTCTTTTGCTCTCTATGGCCTAAAAAATAATTTTCTGGCATAGAACTCATTGTTCTGAGGCTTTTTCCTAAGTCTCAGCAAATGTACAGTACTATTCCAATCTTTCTTTATTATGGGCCTTTAAAAAGCTCTTTTTCCTTGGCAGCAAATCTGAATACAAAATCATCCAACAACAAATCTTATAGAAGAATCCCATCCTGTAAGAAGTGAGAGAGAATGATCTTGACTTCAACCTCATAGAATGTAATTTAATTAGGGATTAACCTTTAATTAGGGATTGACATTCCTGCTGTGTAACTTCTATGGAATTAAACTCTAATCATCAGCCGCTGTTGCAAAACAATTACAAAAGTTCAGTAGGAAGCCTCCCCCGCCCCCAGTTAGAAAGCTAACCAGTACCAATTTGCTGATGTGATCTGTTTTGTGGTCCATGAAAGGCTTGCTTACAGCTTCTCAGTTGCCCAGCTTAACCTGGGGAGAGACAGCTGTTTAGCAATTAAATGCCAAGTAAGATCTGGACAGCAGGATATTTGTGTTGCAGCAAACATAGCAAAGAGTTAGGGGCACTTTATCAACTGATAGACTTGTGGCAAGAGCTTTCATGAACTAAAGCCCACTTGATCAAAAACTAAGCATCAGAAGTAACTGGAGTCAAAGCTGGTTGGTTGGTTGGTTGGTTGGTTGGTTGGTTGGTTGGTTGGTTGGTTGGTTGATTTCAGGCTCCCAATTCACAATTTGAGCACAATCAAAACAATATATGAAACCCAAAACAACATTACAAGATGGCACCCATCTGTCATCCCCCAAACACACTCCAGACACATTCTGCTTTTATTAACTTCTGGATGATCATTAGGTAGGTCAGAGCTTTCCAAACTGTGTGTCGCGACACGTTAGTGTGTCGGCTGCAGTGTCTGGGTGTGTCTCCGCTGCTGCTGCCTCAGACTCCTGCCAGGATTCCGTGCAGGTCCTAGTGCCTGCCTTGTGCCCTGCTGCCCCCAAACCTGCTGTGATTCCGCCCAGGTCCTAGTGCCTGCCTTGTGCCTCCAAACCTGTGATTCCGCGCAGATCCTAGTGCCTGCCGTGTGCCCTGCTGTAAGAGTGTGTTGAGAAATGATGCATGTCTAAAAAGTGTGTCACCAACATGAAAAGTTTGGAAAGCTCTGAGGTAGGTTCTAACTTGGCCTTAAAGAATGACTATTCTGTAAGATCGATGCTACAGCAGAAATCTGGAGCCCTCCATCCTTAACTTCAAGAATGGGGGACTACTAGCAGATTTTTCTGGTTAGCATATACTAGATGGGTTAATTCTATACTACAGATGACACTCCTGAAGGCACCAGGAGCCAAAGGTGATTGCAGAATTATCATTTCTCAGATTCTTAACATAACTTGGTTATGCCTCACTGCTAAAAGGCCAGTTGTTGGATGGGAAAGTTATTATTCTGGTTGCTAAATTGTGGGAATAATTGATTTCACTTAGTTTGAGATGGAAAAGGGGGCAGATATTTGCATTGCTCAACGATGCAAGTAGCTGATTCCACATTCCAAAATGTGAAGTGAATGGTGATTGGCATCTTGCTAATCTAACACATCTATAGTAAAATTTCCTTCAAGTTGTGCTCAACTCCTTGTGAGTACACAGACACAGTTATGTCAGTTTCTTAACAACAACACTGAAGTGCTTTTCCTTTGCCTTCTTCCAGAAATTACCTCTTTTTTACTTCCAATTTAGTCTACAACACTGTCATTCTCTGATGATATGCTGTTCAAATACAAACCAGGACTAACCTTGTTTGGTTACCAAGCACAGATAAATTTGGCCAAGTGTTGCTTCCTGCTGAGGCCCAGCATATTGAAGATAGTACTCTGTAACAGTTCTCAGCAGATGGTAGCCAATAACTAACTTTCCTTGATTTTGAAAAAGCTGAGTTTGTAGAATACTCCAAGCCACAAAAGACTAACCAACATTAAGAGTGCCCATGAAATGGAATTGTGTTTTATTTGGGGCTTGGAACAAACTCACCGTTGCTCCCTATTTTTTTTACCCCAAAGCCACAAGAGTAGGGTAGTAGTCCATGCTGAGTACTACTTACCCTCCAAATTGTAGAAAACGTGGCCAATTGGATGATTTTTGAAACGTTTTTGAAAGCATTAAAATAAACCCCACTGGAAACAATGGAAGCGTAATTTTGTTCTCGACTACTGAAAAATCTGTTCAGGTTTAGAATTTGCTCCTTCTCAACAGAGCAAATAGACAGAAGTCTTTTCAGCTAAACAACAGAAAAGGGGACAACTAACTTCAATCTGAACAATTGAAAAGACGGCGGCTAATCTTTTTAACATGCCTTTTAATTAGCACATCTTCTCTATAAGGTTTTTTTCACGTTTTGTTTTTTTTAAAAAATTCTGGTCAATTTTTCTGTAGGCACTGACACCTCAATTAATCAACAAGATCAAGCAATAGGTTTGTCCTTTTAAACGATCTATTTAACTTTGTTATTCTTCACCAATCCTTTTGCTTGCACAGAGGGACTGCTGCTGGTTCTTCTTAATTGCATGAATAAATTAACATCACAACAAAGCATTAGAAAAACATGCAAAGAGTGCACATAGACAGACCCAGACTCCTCAAACTCAATAAACCAAAACAGCATACTGTAGAACCATTGCATTTTGAATGCAAATGCACGTTGACGCTACCCAACCATCACTGAACTAGCAATCTTCATAGTTATCCAACCTCAGCAGCATTTACAACATTTCTATGAAGCTAATCAGAGCACGCGTGCATGCGCACACACACACACACACACACACAGAGATGTATTTCCTGCCTATAAAAAGAAGCACAACATAATATTGATGCAATCCATCCACATGAACTCTCGGTTTCCCGATAGCAAAGTTTTAAAGAAGCAAATAAAACAACAACAGTAACTTGGTTGGCATGCAGCTGTGAGCAAGTAGTCTTCTTCTGCTTGACTGTGGGCTTAACTTGCCACATTTAAACCAAGAGCATCAGAGGACCTTCTGTAGCTGTTGTCCTGGCTTGGCTGGGAAAAGTTTAGAAAAAGTGAGCCAACCACAAGCTACAGAAGAGTAGCCTTGTCTTGATGCTCAGAACAGCCAGAAGCTGGGACAAAGCTGCTCAAAATAGACAAGGGAGTTTCACACACACACAAACACACACACACACACACACACAGAGACATGATCAGAACACTCAAAATGGCTCCTTGTAGGTCAGGACGTTTCAAGGGGAATTGTTTTGCACATCCCAACATTCACCTGGTTTAGAAGGCAGTGGGTGCAAATGCAGCTGCCAGATCTTTACTGGACTTCGCAGACCGTGTTGTGTGAATACAGATAGAGAACTGCTACATTCAACCTTGCTACCCCCAAACCTTCTGCAAGTTTTAATGCTGAAGCTTCACCATAATACCTGGTGGTTCTTAAAACTGGGGTATATGCAAAACACACCAACCTGAGAATGGAATTTTCTGGAGATTTCTAGAACATTCCACTTGCCCTTCAGACCACACGGATGGGCTGTTCTGGAGGTAATTGGGTAGTTTTCTGAAAGTCAATCTTCCAAACCCTGAGAACAATCAGATCCATGAGATCTGCGGATGAAACAGAATATTTATTTATTTATTTATTATTATTTCTAACTTATATCACCGCCCATCTCCCCCCACAAGGGGACTCTATTCCAGAGTTTCCCAGAATGTTCCATTCCTGGAAAGTAGGTGGAAAACAATATTTTTTGTACATATCACTTAGAGTCACATGATTGAAGCAGCACAGAAACATTTATAATTAATAAATAGATAAACACTTCAGCTCCATATTTGAAATTTAGGGTTTATGTTATGAACATTTGGCTTTCATAGTTAGCCTTTGGCAGTACCTAGCTTCCATACCCTGCAAAATTTGAATATTTGATTACATTTAACAGCTAGCTGGCAAAGTTTTTGGATATTTGCTATTGTACACATTTGTGCAATTTGTCCAAGATCAGTGAGAATTCCCTGAGCATTTCAAAACCATAAGATGCTCATATTAAAAAAACACAGAGGATTTATTTTGGCATGTGCTTGAGGGCTAAAAACACATCTGCAGAATGTTGCTTCATATTATCTGCTGGAAGAAAAGACAGTTGAAATATGAGGCCTATACTGTATTGAACAAATTAACAATCTCAATCCAACCCAACTGTGATAAATTTACATAACAATTCTAATACAGAGGAATCGTAATGTTTTGTTCCCAGATGGTAGAGCAGTGTTTTTCAGATTTGGCTACATTAAGATGGGTGGACTTTTATTGTTCTTTTTAACAAGGTTGAGAAACACTGATGCATAAGAATAAATATTCCTGTTACTTTCCACTGTTTCCTGACCTGGCCTACATCAAAGGGCTGACACTGACTGACAGAGATTCAGGAGACAGTTATGTAAAGAGAGGAGGGTCAGTGAAAAGGACCTTCTCCCTACCCACTTATAGGAAGAGTGTTAGAACAAAACTAAAAAAGTATGCATTGGTGGATAAATTGGTTCCAAAAGGGAAATAGTTCAGTTGCTGACATTTTCGGTAAATCCATCGCTTTCATCTCAATAAATCTTGCTAAAGAGAACTTCGGACAAATGTTGCTCGGAAGGAATTATTTGTCTGCTGTGGCCCTGCAGGGGTGCTTCGAGGGGACAAATAATGAAAGCAGTGTTGCACTGTCACAACACAACCTCTGCCCCTTTTGTACATGCATTGTCATTTTGACAACAGCCTCTGATCTTGCAGATGCCTTTGGGAAGCTGCTAAAGGGCCTTACCGGAATCAGTATAGCAAATGTGGTGGGAGAAATTCATCCTTTTCTTTTGGGGGACATTATTTATTTCATTATTTCATTATTTTTTTCATTTTTTCATTATTTATTTATTTTCTATCCCGCCTTTATTATTTTTATAAATAACTCAAGGCGGCGAACATACAGTACCTAATACTCCTTCCTCCTCCTATTTTCCCCACAACAACAACCCTGTGAGGTGAGTTGGGCTGAGAGAGGGAGACTGGCCCAAGTTCACCCAGCCAGCTTTCGTGCCTAAGGCAGGACTAGAACTCTGTCTCCTGGTTTGCCATTGGCTCCTTCCTAGGGCTGAGAGACAGGGACTGGCCCAAGGTCACCCTGCCGGCTTTCATGCCTAAGGCAGGACTAGAACTCTCAGTCTCCTGGTTTCCTATTGGCTCCTTCCTAGGGCTGAGAGAGAGTGACTGGCCCAAGGTCACCCAGCCAGCTTTCATGCCTAAGGCGGGAGTAGAACTCAGTCTCCTGGTTTCCTATTGGCTCCTTCCTAGGGCTGAGAGACAGGGACTGGCCCCAGGTCACCCAGCCGGCTTTCATGCCTAAGGCAGGACTAGAACTCTCAGTCTCCTGGTTTCTAGCCTGTTGCCTTCTTTTCCATCAGCACCGGCTCACAACAATCCATTAAAACATAGCTAAAAACAAAAGGACCCTCCCCCCAGGTGCCAGAGCCAACAGCCTCCCAGCTCAACCCCCATCCTAGCCCATGCTTGGGAGAAGAGCCAGGTCTTCACAGCCTTCCAGAAGGCTAAAATGGTAGAGATCTTCAGTTCCTTCTAATGGCATAAGGCAAACTTGCCTTTCAGGTACTGCATCCAATCCTTGGTCTATTTCCCTGGTGCGTCTTCAGTAATTTCAGCCACCCTCTGAAAAGGAAGTGTTCAGATCTCCAGCATGTGGAAACATAAATGGGGCAGCAGAAAAACAGAGGAATGGAATCTGGCCCTACCCATCACTCACACCCATCCTGCAGAACTCTAAAGGGCCGATGACCTCTAAGAGACTCGAAAGAGTGAAAACCATGTTCCCTATGAAAGTTGGTAGGCCACCCAGCGCCACAGGCATCAGTGGGCATCTCCCCTGTTGCCTTCTTGCTTAACGGAATTAATAAAATGAACAGAAAGCTGGCCCTTTGCCAGTATCCGCCTCTGGCACAGTACCGTTTTGCAGCAATGAACTCGGGTTCATAAAAGTCTCACTGGCAGGGTAGAAAGCATCCAAGAAGGCTTATTTCCCTTCTGATAATTTGATATTTTGGACTGGCCACATCCATGATGGCCGCTGTTTAGGGAATTCACAAGTCTCCCACAGTCATTTTGTGAATGCACCTGCTACACGTTCTCCATATTATATCAGCGTTTCTCAACCTTAGCAACTTTACGATGTCTGGATTTCAACTCCCTGATGGCTGGGGAATTCTGGGAGTTGTAGTCCAGATATCGTAAAGTTGCTAAGGTTGAGAAACGCTGTATTATATACAGTAATACAAATATATAGATAGATATTCCTCATCAAGGTTGCCCATTCCAGGTGGATCCCATAATAAATATAGTAGCCTTTAAGATGCTTCAGTCATCTCTGATACTTTTCCTGTTAAGCCTAACATGGGCTTCTCATCTAGAAATTGCTCAGTTCCCAACTTGATTAGAAGAAATAAGATTAGAGTAGAGAAAGGTGTCATCTGGTGGTGTGGATTATTTTTTCTTTTCTATGTTATTAAAACCTTGGGGCTTCAGGCATCCTCCCACTGGTTCATGGTCTGGCTGTTATTAAGTAATTAGCGCAAGGAGACTGATTGCCATCTGTCTTGCCCACGGCCTCTGATAGGATAATGGATTCTCTTCCTGGACCAGCTCACCCGTTGGGCAAAAGGTCTATAGCATTGGCCCTTTCAGGGAATTGATATGAGTTTCTATTTGCTACTCCTTCGGGGAGAATACACGGAATTAAACTGTGCTGCTGCTTCATCTGCAAATGGCAATTTTGTCCTTTCTGGGGAAAAAGAAACACTTTTTAGAGTAACAGCTCTGGAACTAGAACCAATGTGGGAAGCAAATTCTTAAGAATATTCTTAAGAATCAGATTTACTACAGGCAGTCCTTGACTTACAACCACAATTGGGGCCGGAATTTCCATCGCTAATTGAGGCAGTTCAAGCAAGCAACAACTTTATTGATTAGTCTTACGACCATATCAAAGATAAAATGAGATAACAAGAATACAATACAATTCAATTTAACTGATAAAATTGATAAAAATACACCAAAATAGGAAATAAGAGAATTGAATAACCTGAAATAATAATAATAATAATAATAAATACAATACATGTATATCTAGTCAGAATTCAAATGAGTTCATCACCCCTACATGGCACTCCAATCTTTTCCATATAACGGGCTCTCAGCTGAACTGCCTTGTCTACAAACTTGGCAGTCCTATTCACAATAAAAGTATCTGAGCCCGAAAGAAAATAAGATAATCTGTGATTAGAATCCCAGTGTGCTGTTCTTTCCAACAAAGGAGACAGGAATTTAATCCTAAGTGAATCATATAATTTGCAGTCGAACAAAACATGGGCAATATCTTCTATGGCTGGGTCCCCACATACACAAGTCCTCTCATCATATGGCAAACGATGGAAACGACCATATTTAACCATAGAGTCCAACAATTCAAACCTAGCCCTGGAATAATTGAGGCAGTTGTTAAGTGAGTCACACCTGATTTTACAACCTTTTTTCCTGTGGTCATTAAGCGAATCACCACGGTTGTTAAGTGAATCACGTTAAGCGAATCTGGCTTCCCCCATTGACTTTGCTTGTCAGAAGCCGGCTGGGAAGGTTGCAAATGGCGATCACGTGACCCCGGGACACTGCAACCGTCATAAATACGTGCCAGTTGCCAATGTTGGAGTCTTAAAGGTTAGTAAAAGAACTCCAAGCAGCAAACAACAATCTTGCAGAGTAAAAAAGCGTGTACCCAAGGAAGACTTGCACATAAAGCTTAATTGCGTTCAGAAATAAATCCAGTCTTCACACATTAGTTAGATGAAGAAAGATAAAGATAGCTTACACTTATTCTGTAGATCTGGATACAAGTAGATTCATTGTAGAAAACCACTTAATCATCTCCAGTGCATGCAAGAGATATATAAGAGTCCCCTTCGGGGGAGATGGGGCAGTGATAGAAATCGAAAGAATAAATAAAATAAATAAATATTTGGACGAGACCTGCATTTTTAGCTGCCCTCCTGTTTTCACATGTGTGCTGGAAGAGGAAAAAGATGGAGACCGAAATCTCCAAGACAGAGAAGAAGCAGGAAGCGGAAGTTAGGTGACTCAGGAACATCCCACAAACACAGTAGAGATACGTTTTACTAGAAAAGCCCCTCCTTTATGCTTGTGAGACAATGCTGAGTTGATTCCTAATAATCCCAACAGCAAAGCACCTGAATTTTGATCACATAACAGCAGGGACACTGAGACGATCATAAGTGCGAGGACCGGTCGTAAGTCACTTTTTTCAGCACTGTCGTAACTTTGAACAGTTGCTAAACAAATGGTTGTAAGTCAAGGACTACCTGTAATGATTTCTTAACTGAAACACTGCAGTCCCCCAGCTGGGAAAATGTTGCCTCTGCCTTAAAATAGAAAGGCATTTATTTTATTTTCTTATTTTCCCTTTTTCTAATTATAAATGCCCTTGAGTACCAGTTATGGTCTCAAGGGAAAGAGATGGATAGAGAAGGATGTAAATGCATTCAATTTAGCAACAATATCTGTTTTGGGGATTTGTTGCAAATTCATTACTAAGGGCTTAATTAGATCTATTTATTTCTTCTGTGATTGTTTCAGAAAATACTCTCCCAGGTCAAATGTCGAGATATGCTGGAAATCCCTTAAATATAACTGTTGACCCTATTTCTAATGGGTGCCAGGAAAGCTCATCAAAATGTATCTCCGAAAGGAGACACTGAATTTTCATTGAGGTCACAATGCTTAACTCAGGAGATGTTGATGACGACAATGAATTAGATTTTTATACCACTTCTGGTACAAAAGTATCTCAAAGCAATTTTTTATGGCTTTAATAGTTGTTATTGTTTTTCAATGATTTTTAATTATTTTTATGGTTATGTTTTTTGTTATTGTTTGCAGTGTTTTTGGGTTTTTAACTTTGTAAGCCACCCAGAGTCATGTATGTGAAACAGGAGGCTATATAATTTTTTTTTAATCCATTCAATCATGTCTGATTCTTGGAGACTGCCTGGACAAGTCCCTGCAGTTTTCTTGGCAAGATTTTCAGAAGTGGTTTGCCATTGCCTCCTTCCTAAGGCTGAGAGAGAGTGACTGGCCCAAGCTGGCTTCGTGCCCAAGGCAGGACTAGAACTCACAGTCTCCTGGTTTCTAGCCTGGAACATTTAACCACTATGCCAAACTGGCTCTCAGAGATACAATATACAACTTAGTTACAGCAGCACTGGGGGCACCATTGAAGACCTGAAAGACCAGGTTAGGAACAGATGGTCATGGAGAAAATCTATATATCTGGTCACTAACAGTCGACACCAACTTGACGGCACACAATCAATCAATAGTTCTGGTATAAAGACCAGTTTAATATCCAAAGTGGAACTCGGGTTTCAAACTAGCAACTAAAAAATAACAGAACCATGAAGCAATTTCCCTTCTGGCTTTACTGACCTAGGACTGTATTATTGCTTTACTTCCGCTTTCTACCAGGCCAGAAATCTGTGGGTTTGGTCCAAGGCAGAACAGATTGGAGACTCTTGAGGTTTTCCCTTTTCAGATTTTTCTGCCCTTGAATTGTTGATGCAATCTGACACTGACAAAAAGGATGACACTGGCTGATGCGTTGAGTCAACAATCTCCATCCTGAGACTGATTTTCTATTGCAGGCTTCATGGTTGAACCATCTGGCCTAATTTTTTGGACTTCGTTGTTTTTCTCCTACCTCCTGCTTTTTAGAATAATTTGGCAGATGTTCTGGAGAACTGAAAAACCTGCATCATCTTGGCTGGTCCTACCTTTCTCTCTCTCGCACACACACACAGAGAGAGAGAGACATATGCATGCACCTTATTACAGATGTTGGATTTTTCTTCTCCCGGATTTCTTCTGTTCCACCAGCTCCAGCCATTTTGCCAGTGATGATGCTTCCAGATCTCTGGCTGAGAAAAAAGCAATGGGGAGTAGCAGGTTGCAGAGAAAAATGGAACGGGGGAATGATTAAGCTCGTGGTTGCTTGTCCTTTGCAAATTGTTTATTTTCCCTGCTGTTTTACAAGCTGTTCAGTCCAACTCTTTCCTATTTCTTCATTGTCTGTTAAGCATCTGGCTGGCCATAATGTACAATTTGTGAGTTGCATTCAGCTTCACGAATTCTGATAGGCTGTATTTTAATAGTATGCTAATAGTTTGGGTGTATTCACACAACCCACTTAACCTGGATATTGAATTTCCCATTTTCTGGGTTTGCACAATAGGCTAAGTCCCCTATGAACCAAGGATAATATTCACCAAGTTTTGGATGGGGTACAAACATGATCAGTTTGGGTGTTCACTGTCTAAACTTCACCAAGTAGCCATCAAATTTTACCTAAAGGAAAATTTCACAGTGAATGTGGAAATTCTGTTATCTTCTTGGGCGAAGCCAATACACACAAAAATCCAAGTTACTTTGAGGAAAACAGAGATTTCCAATGGGACTTCAGGTAAGGTAAGCAAAATTCCCAGGATTAAGCAGGATGATGGAATCTACATTCTGCTCCTGTCTAAATTGCAAACTGATTTTTTTTAACCCAGAGATTTGAGTGTTAGGGAATCATTGTTCAGCCACACTTTATGATGACTGTCCATTTAACAAGTTATGCTATATTTTCTCCCTTTACATACAACATGGTGATCTTTACTGAAAAAGGTTTTTGCTAAAAATTAACTGTCACTTGGAATGTTCAACCAATGCATATCTATTCATTGGCTTGTTCAGGTGACATGCAAGAAGTGTTTTGAGAAGTAGAAGAAATTCAATATTTGATCTGAATCAATTTCCATTGGATCCCTTTATGCACTGCAGGGCCAGGGCAGTTGCATATTAAAAATCCAATTGTGCTTAGTACCAACCCTGCCAAATGATATCTTTTTAATATTCTGATCATTGTGACAAGGTATAAATTGCTCTGCACCTTGAAATAATGTCCCTTGTGAGAAGCCAGCTGTTCCCAGGAAGGACATAGGAGATCATTCTGTAGAGCAGAGCTTTCCAAACTGTGTGTCGCGACACAAAAGTGTGTCACCACACACAGTCTGGTGTGTCGCCACACAACCCGGAAGTGCTGATCATCATCAGCGCTTCCAGGTTTTCCCGCAGCAACACACCAACGGCGGCGCGCAAAAACCCGAAAGGGGCAGCAGCGCTTCCGGGTTTTTGCGCGCTGCCGCAACGGCGGCACTTCCGGGTTTTCCCGCGGCGACACACCAACGTCGGTTGGTGTGTCGCCGCGGGAAAACTTTGGAAAGCCCTGCTGTAGAGCAACTGATATTTGAGCAGAAAGAAATCTACCCAATGTAGAATTGCTGTTAAGACCCCAAATCAATGCTGGAGGCCAACATGACCATTGCTAGGAAACAAGAACAAACAGTCTGTCTTCACACCATAGCAACAAGCAAGGAACATCTCCAACTTCATCATTCTGGACTGCTATGTTCTGCCTTGACCATCTGAATTCAAAAAGGATGTTGACAAATGGGAAAGGATACAATGACACATGACAAAAACACAGAAAGATCTGAGCATGTTCAGAAAAGAGAAAAGGACAATACCCATCCTAATGTGTTTTGAAGGATGCAACAAGCAGAAAGGATCATATTTTCTTGTCCTATAATTCTGATAGCAGGACATGGCGCAGTGGAAGAAATTTAAAAAATGGCTGACCAGTGTCTTCCCTTGGAGGCCTTCAAGATAAAAGCTACCTAACATGTATCATGGGAATTGGTGGTGATACGTTGATTCCTGTGTCAGTAGAAGGTGAAGGAGTATCCTTACTGGGCTTCTTCTCTTCAGGGTCAGTCCTACCACTTCAGATTATATTGACAGTCCTACCAGATTATTTCTCCTGAGTTATGCAGGTGTTCTTCCATGGAGAGCAAAATGGCTTAAACTACAATATCCATTACATTGGATCTGGAGGAGTTGTCATCCCATCAACTGCGTGTCCAATCAAATTCTGTCCTTGGAACAGAGAGGTGACTTCACTTTGCAAATTGCTTCAAATGTCAAATCTTCTGGGGCCATCACTCTTCCTTCTCTACATTTTTGTGGCTTTCTTTCCCAAGAGAGTGTTTAGGGTGATGGTTATCTGTTAACTTGGATAATGTCACTGAATCTATCTGGGGTTTCTTTCAAATGATGTTGATAATGCCAGGATCAGCAGCTAAACTTCAGCTGGTCACATCTTCCAGGGTTTGCGTCTTGAGGTTCTTCTTAAGGTTGGCTTTCTCCAACAGAAGAGACCAACACAGGGAATCATTATAAGAGGTGCCATAGGGCTCTTGTGACACAGTTTGATTGAACATCTTCCCAGCTGCAAGAAAACCTATCCAAGGGGTGCATATGGCAGGACAGCATCTCTCTTGAGGACCCCACTAATTTCTGGGGCCAAAATTAGTGTCTAAGAACTAAAACGGGTGCTAAAAGCCTTGCAAACGTTCATTTAACTCATCAAAATTCCCAACCCACTTTTGGAAAGTATTTGTCATCATGCCATACAAAGCCTGGTGCAGACTTCAAACCAACAGAAATTATAGAACCCTGATATAAGGTGAAGATCATTAGTGGACTGCTAGGACCACTGAATAGCCAACTGAATGCAGATTTCCAGAGAATAGCAAGGAGAGATAAGAAGGCCTTCTTAAATGAACAATGCAAAGAAATCGAGGAAAACAATAGAATGGGGAAGACTAGAGATCTCTTCAAGAAAATTGGAGATATCAAGGGAACGTTTTGTGCAAAGATGGGCATGATAAAGGACAAAAAAGGCAGGGACCTAACAGAAGCAGAAGAGATTAAGAAGAGGTGGCAAGAATACACAGAAGAACTATACAAGAAAGATCTTAATATCCCTGATAAATACGATGGTGTGGTCACTGACCTTGAGCCGGACATCCTAGAGAGTGAAGTCAAGTGGGCCTTAGGAAGCATTACTAACAACAAAGCTAGTGGAGAAGACAGTATCCCAGCTGAGCTATTTAAAATCCTAAAAGATGATGCTGTTAAAGTGCTGCACTCAATATGCCAACAAATTTGGAAAACTCAACAGTGGCCACAGGATTGGAAAAGGTCAGTTTACGTTCCAATTCCAAAGAAGGGCAATGCCAAAGAATGCTCAAACTACCGTACAATTGTGCTCATTTCACATGCTAGCAAGGTTATGCTCAAAATCCTACAAGCTAGGCTTCAGCAGTATGTGAACCGAGAACTACCAGAAGTGCAAGCTGGGCTTCGAAGAGGCAGAGGAACTAGAGATCAGATTGCCAACATTCGCTGGATCATGGAAAAAGCAAGAGAGTTCCAGAAAAATATCTACTTCTGCTTCATTGACTACGCTAAAGCCTTTGATTGTGTGGATCACAACAAACTGTGGCAAAGTCTTAAAGAGATGGGAGTACCAGACCACCTTACCTGTCTCCTGAGAAACCTGTATGCGGGTCAAGAAGCAACAGTTAGAACCGGACATGGAACAACCGACTGGTTCAAAATTGGGAAAGGAGTACGACAAGGCTGTATGTTATCACCCTGCGTATTTAACTTATATGCAGAGTACATCATGAGAAATGCCGGGCTGGATGAATCACAAGCCGGAGTTAAGATTGCCGGGAGAAATATCAACAACCTCAGATATGCAGACGATACCGCCCTAATGGCAGAAAGTGAAGAGGAACTAAAGAGCCTCTTGATGAGGGTGAAAGAGGAGAGTGCAAAAGCTGGCTTGAAACTCAATATTAAAAAAACCCATATCATGGCATCTGGTCCCATCACTTCCTGGCAAATAGAAGGGGAAGAAATGGAAGCAGTGACAGATTTTATTTTCCTGGGCTCCAAGATCACCGCAGATGGTGACTGCAGCCAAGAAATTAAAAGACGCTTGCTCCTTGGGAGGAAAGCTATGGCAAACCTAGACAGCATATTAAAAAGCAGAGACATCACCTTGCCGACAAAGGTCCGTATAGTTAAAGCTATGGTTTTCCCAGTAGTAATGTATGGCTGTGAGAGTTGGACCATAAGGAAGGCTGAGTGCCGAAGAATTGATGCTTTCGAGCTGTGGTGCTGGAGAAGACTCTTGAGAGTCCCTTGGACTGCAAGGAGGTCAAACCAGTCAATCCTAAAGGAAATCAACCCTGACTGCTCGTTGGAAGGACAGATACTGAAGATGAAGCTCAAATACTTTGGCTAACTAATGAGAAGAGAGGGCTCACTGGAAAAGACCCTGATGCTGGGAAAGACTGAAGGCAAAAGGAGAAGGGGACGGCAGAGGATGATATGGTTAGATAGCATTACCGATGTAATGAACATGAATTTAGGTGAACTCCGGGAGACAGTGGAGGACAGGAAGGCCTGGAGTGCTATGGTCCATGAGGTCACAAATAGTCAGACATGACTAAATGACTGAACAACAACAAAAGGACCACTGAATGGAGCAGAGCTTAATGCAGCGAGGCAATAAGCACACAGAAAGGAATATTATCAACAATAGCATTAATGAGCACGCTAGAGAGATATAGGTTATTGATCTTACGCACTTAGCCCACCCAAGCATAAAGAATCACATGCTTAGACAAAGTAGTTTTCAAAACTAAGTACAAAGCAGTTCTTACTGTTTATTTAGTCTAGTTCTGTTACATCCATTCTGTTAAGAATGATTCTTGTTCTTCTGTGTTTCTTTTCTCCCTAAAACTGTATTTACTCTTGGCCCTCATTGCTGCCAAGAGCTGTGTGGAGAAAGGGTGAAAAACCTCCTGGTTCTAGGCTGCATGGCCTCAAGATGGAGAGGAGCTCAGCAGCCACATGCTCCTTCGATTGTGGAAAAGGCAAAGAGAGAAAGAGGAAGTGGGAGGAGCAACAAACAGCTTCCTTTTGAAGCATATAGAGTCATCCTAGAGCGCTCATCTACATGCTAATGAGGCCCCCTTTCGGGAGGAGATGGGCGGTGATAGAAATTGGAAAAATAAATAAATAAAATAATAATGAGGCATGCTGATTTGCTGAGACCTCCAACATAAGGAAGGTGTGAGGATCAGTAGCATTTAAGAGAGGGGTGTGTGAAAGAAGGTAAGATGGCAGGCACAGCATCACAGTTCTGCCTTATCACATGTACAAACAAAAGCATGGGGCTTCCATCACAATGCAACTGGGCAAGAAGATACATAAGCATAATCAATTAATGAGAGTCATGTGAGCCATAAAGGAGGGCTTAATTTACTTTCATATAGGAAATTATAATAAAACTGTAACCAATGGGGAAAAAATTGAAATTTTGAGGACCCCCTTCAGACTGTGATACCTTAAGCTACAGCCTGATCATGCCTAAATCTGGCTCTGGCCATCATGACACAGGATTATGACAAAGCGTTGGATTTTATGGATGCCTCTGTGGGATCCCATCATGGGATAAGGCTGGATCCTGGCTCAGTTGTCTCACTGAAAGGCCAGTTGGGGCCAGTGATAATTTCAGACTCTGGATCCAGTCCTTCTCAAATAGGAAGTTATTTTTTTAGGCTATAATGTGTATGCAGTAAGCTAGTCTTATAAACAACGGGGCTCCCCTTCTAAATGGGACCCTTAACTTTGCCTTGAAGAAGAGCTATCATACTGGAGCTACAAAAATCCATGTAATCAGTTTTGTTGTTTATTCATTCAGTCACTTCCAACTCTTCGTGACTTCATGGACCAGCCCACACCACTGTCAGCCGTCACCACCCCCAGCTCCCCCACGGTTGAGTCCGTCACCTCCAGAATATCATCCATTCTTCTTGCCCTTGGTCAGCCCCTCTTCCTTTTGCCTTCCACTTTCCCTAGCATCAGCACCTTCTCCAGGGTATCCTGTCTTCTCATTATGTGGCCAAAGTACTTCAGTTCTGCCTTTCATATCATTCCCTCAAGTGAGCAGTTTGGCTTTATTTCCTGGAGTATGGACTGGTTTGATCTTCTTGCAGTCCAAGGCACTCTTAGAATTTTCCTCCAACACCACAGTTCAAAAGCATCTATCTTCCTTCGCTCAGCCTTCCTTATGGTCCAGCTCTCGCAGCCATAGGTTACTACGGGGAATACCATTGCTTTAACTATGCGGACCTTTGTTGTCAGTGTGATGTCTCTGCTCTTAACTATTTTATCAAGATTTGCCATTGCTCTCCTCCCAAGAAGTAGACGTCTTCTGATTTCCTGGCTGCAGTCAGAGTCTGCAGTAATCTTTGCGCCTAGAAATACAAAGTCTGTCACTCCCTCCACGTTTTCTCCCTCCATTTGCCAGTTATCAATCAAGCTGGTTGCCATAATCTTGGTTTTTTTGAGGTTTAACTGCAACCCAGCTTTTGCACTTTCTTCTTTCACCTTCGTCATAAGGCTGCTCAGCTCCTCCTCGCTTTCAGCCATCAAAGTGGTATCATCTGCATATCTGAGATTGTTAATGTTTCTTCCAGCGATTTTAACTCCAGCCTTGGATTCATCAAGCCCAGCACGTCGCATGATGTGCTCTGCGTACAGGTTGAATAGGTAGGGTGAGAATATACAACCCTGACGTACTCCTTTCCCAATCTTAAACCAGTCCGTTGTTCCGTGCTCTGTTCTTACCGTTGCTACTTGGTCGTTATACAGATTCCTCAGGAGGCAGACAAGATGACTTGGTATCCCCATACCACCAAGAACTTGCCACAATTTGTTATGATCCACACAGTCAAAGGCTTAGAATAGTCAATAAAAGAGAAATAGATGTTTTTCTGAAACTCCCTGGCTTTCTCCATTATCCAGCGGATATTGGCAATTAGGTCTCTAGTTCCTCTGCCTTTTCTAAACCCAGCTTGTACTTCTGGCAATTCTCGCTCCATGAATTGCTGGAGTCTACCTTGCAGGATCTTGAGCATTACCTTACTGGCATGTGAAATAAGTGCCACTGTTCGATCGTTTGAACATTCTTTAGTGTTTCCCTTTTTTGGTATGCGGTTATAAGTTGATTTTTTCCAATCTGATAGCCATTCTTGTGTTTTCCAAATTTGCTGGCATATGGCATGCATCATCTTGCAAGATTTTAAACAGTTCAGCTGGGATACCGTCTCCTGCTGCCTTGTTATTAGCAATGCTTTTTAAGGCCCATTCAACCTCACTCTTCAGGATGTCTGGCTCTAACTCACTGACCACACCGTCAAAGCTATCTCCAATATTATTATCCTTCCTATACAGATCTTCCGTATATTCTTGCCACCTTTTCTTGATCTCTTCTGCTTCTGTTAGATCCTTACCATCTTTGTTTTTGATCATACCCATTTTTACCTGGAATTTACCTCCGATGTTTCTAATTTTCTGGAAGAGGTCTCTTGTCCTTCCTTTCAATTGTCTTCTTCCACTTCCTTGCAATGCTTGTTTAAAAAGAATTCCTTATCTCTTCTGGCTAACCTCTGGAATTTTGCATTTAATTGGGCATATCTCCCCCTATCACTGTTGCCTTTTGCTTTCCTTCTTTCTTGGGCTACTTCCAGTGTATCAGCAGACAGCCATCTTGCCTTCTTGGTTTTCTTTTTCTTTGGGACGTTTTTTGTTGCCACCTCCTGAACAATGTTGCGAACTTCTGTCCATAGTTCTTCTGGGACCCTATCTACTAAATCTAGTCCCTTGAATCTATTCTTCACCTCCACTGCATATTCCTTAGGAATATTAGTGAGCTCATATCTAACTGATCTGTGGGTCTTCCCTATTCTCTTTAGTCTGATTCTAAATTTTGCAATAAGAAGTTTGTGATCTGAACTACAGTCAGCTCCAGGTCTTGTTTTTACCAACTGTATAGATGTCCGCCACCTTTGGCTGCAAAGGATGTAGTCAATCTGATTTTGGTGTCGACCATCTGGTGAAGTCCATGTATAAAGTTGTCTTTTAGGTTGTTGGAAGAGAGTGTTTGTTATGCACAGTGAGTTGTCTTGGCAAAATTCTATCAGCCTATGTCCTGCTTCATTTTGTTCTCCCAGACCATGCTTTCCTGTAATTCCAGGTGTCGCCTGACTACCCACCTTAGCATTCCAGTCTCCTGTAATGAAAATAACATCTCTTTTTGGTGTATTATCCAGTAGGTGCTGCAGATCCTCACAGAACTGATCTACTTCTGCTTCTTCAGCATCTGTGGATGAAGGTTCTCAGTCATCCAGGTGGAACAGTCTGTGGCTTGAATCATGTCAACTGGATTTCTATTTTCTATTACCTCTATTCTCTATTCTCTATTAGACAGAGAAGATAGGTGGTTTGAGAGAGGGGTCAAGGAATCCATTTATGCCAACTTGGAAAATCCTTCCTTGGATAGAGGTGGGGGCCTCAGGCACAACCTTTCCCCTATCTTCCTTCCTGCTTTGTCTTCTGTGCCTAGGAAGATTAAGGTCAACAGCAGCAGGGTAATCTTAACGATCCTCCTTTAGATGATAAAGGGACTTAGAAATAAACATCTCAAAATAACCATGACCTAGCCCCAGGTGCAAGGTCACACAGCCACCCCAGAAACATATTTAAGGATTCCCTTACTAACTTTACTCAGACTGAAGAAGCTCCTTGGATAAGGAGTGAAACGTTTCTACTGAGAAAATAGAAATCCAGTTGACATGATTCAAGCCACAGACTTCAGCATCTGTGGTTGGAGCATATATTTGGATCACTGTGATGTTAAATGGCTTACCCTGAATTCGAATTGAGATCATTCTATCGTTTTTTGGCTTGTATCCAAGCACTGCTTTAGCCACTTTATTATTAATTATGAAGGCTACTCCATTTCTTCTGTGGTCCTCTTGTCCACAGTAGTAGATCTGGTGGTCATCTGATGTGAAGTGGCCCATTCCAGTCCATTCCAGTTCACTGACACCCAAAATGTCTATATGTAATCTTGACATCTCACCAATAACCACATCCAATTTGTCCAGGCTCATAGATCTTACATTCCAGAAAACTCTTGGAAAATGTGGTCCTAATACATCTAGTGACTCCCCAAATATTGTCACGTGGCAGTTTTTAAATCTCCGTGCCACAGTCAACTTTACCAGCTGATTCCTGCCTACTGAACTGCTGCTGGGGCAGTCTGTAGTTCTTTATTCATTCCCTTACTCCAGTTTCCAATGGTTAAAAGACTGTTTTCCTGTAAGGGTTAGCTTAGCTTACCTAACGCCATCTTGCTTTTGGAAACTGCTTGCTGTTAGAAATTAGGTAAAAGGGAAAGGAGATAACGTTCTTCGCCAAGGATTGTTTGGAATACCAGGAGACATGAAGACTGCCCCTGGAGGTCTGTAAGTATGCTTACTGCTAGCAATGCAGCTTTAGGAACCTTGCCCTGTTACTGGGAGGAGAGTTCATTATGCTTTCTTACTGAGCTTTGCAAACCCTATATAAGTACTGTACTTGTGTGTGTGTGTGTGTGTGTGTGTGTGTGTGTGTCTTCCCAGGCATTTTACTGTCATGATGCCTGTGGAGACCTCACCCAGCTTTTGTCTTGGCCAAAATAAATGCTGTTATTTTATATCTCCAAGCCTCGACTCAAGACTGTTATTGGTAACTTCAGGAACTTGGGTAAAACAGTGTAAGCAGGGGCCTTACATTCCTTTCCAGAGATTCTCCCTTTCATTATGGCTTCCATATCTGGGCTGGCAAACTCTGGACATCCACCAGATGGTGGACAACTCAATCTGTCTATCAAATCATCCATCAAGTTTGCCAGCCCAGATAGAATAGCTCTACCTTTCCTCTTCCATTGTAATGGTATGTGGGAATGACCTTGGGAGACAGGAGGGAGAGCCAAGACTAGGTAATGGCCAGATAAGAGGCAGCTCTGCTCACAGAAGGAATGGGGGCATGGCAAACATCTCAGAAGGGATCCTCCCTAGTTTCTTGGACTGTAAGGTGGGGAGAGATTTGTACTTTCAGACTTGCACTATTCTCTTAATGTAATCTTACAATAAAGTTAGATCTAGTACTTCTGAGTATGCTTCTTGTCTGGACTACCTCGCAAGGCTGACACGTATGATCTCTACATTGCTTTGTAAGCAGCAAAGCCTTGCAGCCTTACGCATCTTAAACAGTTTGAGCAGCTGCATTGGAAGGGATCTGAAGGCCTTTGAAAAGCAAGAAGGCAAGCCTGGTTGGGATGGGAAGGATTGTCTCTCAACCATTATCTTATGCTTGCAAGCTCAAGAGCTAGGGATGAAGAAAATCTGAAGAAGAGGTGATAGACCGTCAACCACGCATGGCTTTCAACCCACGCCAAGCAACCTCAGGCTATGGCATCACGCCATAAAGAGGAAAGAAGAAAAATCTACTTTAGATTTGTCACGCATGGAACATTGGGACAAATTCTCAATTAAACTGCAATTACAGACATTCCTTGCTCTTGTTTGTGTAGTCAGCATTACAATAGCCTGGTCTGGCAATAAAAGTGCTGTCAGCACAGAAGCAATTAGATCTCATGTGCTAAGAGATGCAGAGAGCCAAGCGTGAGATTTTTGTTGTCCTGGCTTGCAAACTGTGCCTGAGATCTCCCAATAGAAAAATTAAACCATTTATGTACTAGCATTCATTACATTTACTCCTACTCCACCTTTCAGGATTCAGGTCCGATTTGAGAAAAGGGATAAACCTGTCTTTCAAAAAACAGCTTACGGATACTGGAAGGAGCATGTCACGAAGAGCAATCGTATCCTGACAGATGAAGAACCATCTGTCTCCATGTCTCATGCTACTCTGCACAGCAGGGGTGAGCCGAGAGGGGTGGCAGGAGAGATGGGGTGACTTTTGCCACCCAATGGCCCCGGAGGCCACTTAGTAAAGCAGGAGAGGCCCACCTGCATTATAGTACCTTTCAGCCTCTCCCACCCCACGGAGCAGTTGTAAGCCCAGCACCCACCCTGCAGAGTTGGGGAGAGCTGTTAGTAAAGCAGGAGGGGCTTTCCTGTTTTACAAGCAACCCCTTCCCCGTGACAGGACAGGACAGCTATTTTGGTGGCAGGTTTGCCAGATGTCAAGCCCCATGCAGCTGGGCAAGATCCAGGAAGCAAGGACTGCCTTTAATGTCAGTCTGGAGCTGTGTTTCTCAATCTGAGAGCCTTTAAGATGTGGGGACTTCAACTCCCAGAATTCCCCAGCCACACATCTTAAAGAGTGAGATTGAGAAACACTGGTCTGGGGAAAATGCAGAACCTTGGTGATTTCCTCTTAAGGCAGAGTCTCACTGAGTTATTTGGAAGGTTTCTGGCCACCTGGGCTAAAGTTTATGAGATAAGCTACCAACAGGCTCACTTTTCCATCTCCTAATTGTTTCTGTCTGCCCTCCTTGTATTTCCCCCAATCTCTCACAGCAGATTGCTATACCCATCGGTCTAGCCATCCCTCAGAACCATCTGCCAATCCACAGTAGTGTTGTGATTGGCAGAATTTTTTGTTTGTTTGTTGGCTGATGATCTTGACCAAGGGGAGGGCAACAAAGTTCTGCATCCTCTAAACCAGGACATGCTAAAATAGCAAGCCACAACGGAAGCAAGATAAGGAGTACCAGTGAGAACAGCACGATTTTGGCCAGTATAGTTTGCTAATGACCTTAGAAAGGGTAGAAAATACTTTACGGCAACAGTGGGGAAAGGTTTAAGATCCACCTCATCCTGATCCAGCGGGGAGGGGGGTTCTTAATTTCACCTCTCACCAACTGGAAACACACATAGGTAGTCCTCGCTTAACAACCATTCATTTAGAGGTGGTTCAGACTTACAACGGTGCTTTAAAAACCGACTTGCGATCTGTCCTCACACTTATGTCCATTGCAGTGCCCCGCTGTCACATGAACACAATCTGGGCGCTTGACAACCAGTTCATATTTATGATTGTCACAGCGTCCTGTGATCATGTGATCGCCATTTTTGACCTTCCCGGCCGGCTTCTGGCAAGCAAAATCAATGGTGAACCACGGGATTCACTTAACAACCATGTGGTTCGCTTAACACCGGTGATTCGCTTAACAACTGCTGCAAAAAAGGTCATAAAATCAGGTCGGATTCACTTAATGACTGCTTCACTTAGCAACCAAAATTCCGGTCCTAATTGTGGTCATTAAGCGAGGACTACCTGTATGTAGCTTAAGAAATGCCATGGGGATGAGACATCTAACCCGGATGAAGAAGAAGAGAAACAGCCAGGGATCTCAACTCTTCCTCGACTGCAAAGTCAGAGCCACAGCCAGATTGGAAAGACATTTATCTGTAATTAGCACTTAGCTGATTTCTATTTCTCCCCTCACCCTGCCCCATCTCTCAAGCCACAAATAATGCAATCAATATGGCAACATGCCACGTTTCCCAATAAGACTCGTTGCTCGACAGATGTTGATGGCGACGTAGCAACACAGTGCAATAGTTCACTTAAATCACTGCACTTCGGCTGATCAAATCTTTCTGCAGACTCAGCATCAAGAAATATTTGGGCAGGGTTAGAACCACAAACAAAAGCCTGGCTCTGCTTAGTGGGGAGGGGTCAAAAGAGTCAAGATGGTGGCCCAACCATGCAATTGCAGTCATCATGTTGACTTTTTTTTAATGCCTCCCCCACTCCCCCAAAGCTCCCTTGCTCTGCATCAAGGTTACGGTTTATATTTTGGTGACCTATATAAAATATTAAGAACAGTAAAGGAACAAGCAGTCAATGCTGCAGACTAGCACTTGATAGAGCAGCCATGAAGGCCTTGGAAAAGATATTCAGATGTCGTGATGTGTCTATACTGACAAAGGTTAGAATTGTGCAAGCCATGGTCTTCCCTGTGACACTTTATGGAAGCAAAAGTTGGACTTTGAAGAAGCAGGATAGGAAGAGTTTTGACGCCTTTGAACTTTGGTGTTGGAGAAGACTCCTGAGAAGACCATGGACAGCCAAGAAAACAAACTGATGGATCATCAAACAAATGAACGCAGAGTTCTCACTCAAGGCACAAAGGACCAGGTTCAAATTATCCTACTTCAGACACATTATGTGAGGACCCAGCTCTCTGGAGGAGGCTCTGGTGCTGGGAAAGGTGGAAGGAAAGAGAAGAAGAGGAGGACCAGAAGCAAGGCAGGGAGTATTTTTCTTGCACATGTCTTCTAAAATGTGTTGAAAACAGTATAGGGTTTTGCTGCATACTTTTCCCCCCAAATAGTATAAACTTTTAAAGGGCCATTTTGTAGCTGTCCTGTATGCTGCAACATTTTGTTGGATAAATGAAATTGTGACTTCTCTGCTCATAACCATAAAACCTTCCATGGTTGTTACACAGAAGGAGGAATGGATATATTCTCTGATACCCCTGAGGGCAGGACCAGGACCAGTGGGTTAAAACCACAAGGAAGGAGGTTCAGGCTATATATTAGGAAGAACTCCCTAACTCAGTGTTTCTCAACCTTGGGAACTTCAAGATGTGTGGACTTCAACTCCCAGAATGCTCCAGCCAGCATAGTCATCTGAAGCAGGGGTCCCCAACCTTTTTGGTGCCAGGGAATGGTTTCAAAAGACGATTTTTCCACGGGCCAGGGAGGCGGGGTTTCCAGGGTTTCCGTGGACTGGGGGGCGGGGTTTGTGGGCGGGAGCCAATCGCGTGCACCGGGGGGGGCAGGGTTTGTGGGTGGGAGCCAATCACAAGCACCGGGGGCCGGGTTTGCGGGTGGGAGCCAATTGCGTGGAAGGGGGCAGGGTTTGCAGGCGGGAGCCTCGCGGCCCAGTTCCTAACAGGCCACGGCCCACTAGTGGGCCGCAGCCCACAGGTTGGGGACCCCTGATCTAAAGGGCTGGCTGGCTGGAGAATTCTGGGAGTTGAAGTCCACACATCTTAAAGTTCCCAAGGTTGAGAAACTCTGCCCTAACTATATGAGCTGACAGCCAGTGGAACAGCTTGCTACATGATATGAGTTCTCCTTCACTAGGGGATCCTCAAATACAGGCTGGAAGGTCATCTGTCAGAAACGTTGTAGGGGATCCTGAATTGAACAGCAGGTTGGACTAGATGCCCACTAAGATCCTTTCCAATACCATGATTCTATTTATCACATGCTGACTGCCCCAATTAGGGACGTTGTAGTCCAACCCACCTGAAGGACATCAGACTAGAAAAGGCTGAACAATCATCTCCCTTGCTTGTTCAGTCTCAACAGAAAGCAAACCCATTCAGCAGCAAATCATCAGTTCAAGCTGATTTCATTGCACAGACAAGCAACCCCATCAGGGTCATTAGAGGGAGGCCGGTGCTGACCTCCACCATCTAAACCCAGGTTGTCAGTGGCTGATTTGCTACCTCGCTGATTGGTGGTTCTACTTAGCTCTGTGCCAATTTGTACCAGAAAGAAGGAACGGAGCAGCTGGGGTGATCCCAAGCGCATATCAATGGGAAAGATGTCCTGGGGAAAGGGAGGGGTCATGGGCCAATGGAAAGAGGCTCTGAGCTATGCATCAGAGCTCCAGGCTGCAACACAGGGATTCAGCTCAGTGCGTGCAAAGCTAATAGAAAGGAGCTGAGAGCTAATCTGAGGGGAGGGAGGGAGGGAGGGACTTGGAGGATGCCACAGTCCAGAAATTGGTGCGGGTGAGAAAGAAACTCAAAATAACTCCACCTTGATGTTCTTTAGCATAAGAGGGGACAGACAGAAGTTTGGAGAGGCTTTCAAGATTCTGTTATTCTACTTTACTGCAATAAAGGGCATTCCTGGAAACCTTGTGGTGTCTCTTTCTTAACCTGGCCTACCTTGAAGGCTGGCACTTCCCTCTCTACTTGTTGAATTAGTCTCCTACTGCCCACTAGGCCCCCTTCTTGCTTGCTAAGGCCCCCATCTCTTCCCTCAGCCTCCTACCTCTACAGGTAGTCCTCACTTAATGACCATTTGTTTAGTGATGACGGTGCTGGAAAAATCGACTTACAACCAGTGCTCACACTTACGACCATCACAGCATCCCCGCGGTCACACGATCATGATTTGGGCGCTTGGCAACCGGTTCACATTTATGACCGTGGCAGCACCCCGTGGTCACATGATCACCATTTTTGACCTTCCCAGCCAGCTTCTGGCAAGCAAAATCAATGAGGAACAGCGTGGTCACTTAATGACCATGTGGTTCGCTTAGCAACCACGGTGATTCACCTAATGACCGGCGCAAAAAAGGTTGTAAAATTGGATCAGATTCACTTAATGACCACTTTGCTTAGCAACCAAAATTCCGGTCCCAGTTGTGGTCATTAAGCAAGGACTACCTGTATGTCCCTCCATTTTCCTTAACATTTCCGAGGAATCTCATTCCTCTGCTTTTGACTCCTTCCAGCTACAGACTGAGCAATCAAATCCTTAGCATGCAAGTGAGCTTCCTTGCTTCTTCTGGTTAAACCTACGAGTGGTTTGCACCTGATTGACCTGTTTCCCAATTCTGCTGAATCTTTCTGCATTATACATCCAGTGCCAAAGCAGATAAACCAAATGATGACTTAACGCAGCGATGACCTAGTTCATATATGTTGACCTACAATCTACCCCACTCCATTCCACCTTAGTCTAGTGCAAAGGGTTCCAAACTGTTGCAGGCCATGGAAACTATTAGTTAAAATAATCATAACAACTCTGGAACCGCTGACCCAGAAAATGGAGGGTGGGGTAGATTTTTTGCCAGGGAATAAGTCCTACCTTTTCTGCTTTACCTTAGAAAAATTGTTATGGAGAACCCAGTGCTCATAGAACCTTGGGGTGCTGCGTAAACCCAGCTGCAGTGTACCCATAGGCACAATTCACCTGACACACTTAACCAGGTGTCAGGATCGCTGGAATGCGACTCCTGCCAGTACTAACATGCGTCGGGAGCAAGCAACAAGATGCGGTCAGCCGTGGAGGGAGGTTCAGCACTTGGGAGGGGGGAGCGCATTCCAGAGAACACTCCAGACCAGAGCTTTCCAAACTGTGTGTCGGGACACGTTAGTGTGTCGGCTGCAGTGTCTGGGTGTGTCGCGGCGGCTGCTGCTGCCTCCGAGCCCTGCCAGGATTCCACGCAGGTCCTAGTGCCTGCCTTGTGCCCTGCTGTAAGAGTGTGTCGTGAAATGATGCATGTCTAAAAAGTGTGTCACCAACATGAAAAGTTTGGAAAGCTCTGCTCCAGACTGTTCGAGACTGGCTTTCCCAGCTTCAAGGCCATGCACCTGCGAGAGGCAGCGAGGAGGGGCTGGCTGCAGAGTGGGAACTGAAGAGTGGGCTGGCACTTTGGGGGCAGGGGAGATTTCAACTTTTAGACTTTTGGCGGGAATCCTCATTCGGGTCTTTGAAAATGCTTTGAGTCACATGTATCCTTAATAAAGCTTATTCTGCAATTCTCATCGAGAAGTGTATACTGGGGATTTGAACTCAGGGTCATCACACCAGGTTGCTTACTGCCCTAGCAGTCAATGTGATGGACAGTTTGAATATAGGAGCTTTTCTTTGCAAACCGTGTGTTTTAGCAATGAATTGCAGCATTGGGAATTTTATCTTCTGTAGAAAGATATTTTTTTTCAAGATGGAACAGAGAACTAATTAAATGGAAGAGGGGTCAGAATTGTGGCTGCATTCATACGTACAATACACTTATCATAGTTATGGAATTAGCCTGGTTAATTAATATGGTTCTAATTATTTAGATCAATCTTTCTCAACCTCTGCAACTTTAAGATGGGTAGACTTCAACTCCCAGAATTCCCCAGCCATGCAATTCTGGGAGTTAAAGTCCACACATCTTAAAGTTGCAGAGGTTGAGAATCACTTGTCTAGATTGTGTGTGTGTGTGTGTGTGTGTGTGTGTATTACACACAACTAGCAAGAATTTACATTATGTACAGTATGTATATACAGTATAGATTTACATAATGTAAATATACATAATATACACAATTTGCATAATATAAATTCTTGCCAGTTGTGTGTAATACACACACATACACACAGTGTATATATATAATTGTGTGTGTGTGGTACAGTACATTCCAGAGCCACTAGAAGCAACACTGTGGATAATTAGCATGGACAGTCCCAAAGGGAGTGGCCTTTGGTTGTTCCAGCTTTACCATCACAGTAACAGAATAGAGATGGAAAGTAGGACACCGGGTGATCCCTTCTTCATTCTGCCCCATGAAGAAACAATTGGGTGGACAGGGACGATGTATCCAACAAAAGGAAGTTTTCTTTTCTTCTCTTTTTTTATTAAACAAATTTATAAGGCCGCCCAACTCACATACGGCGACTCTGGGTGGCTTACAGAATTAAAAACCATAAAAACACAATAGACACCCCCCTCCCTGGCGGCAGCAAACACATTCAAATCAACCACTTGATTGGCTCCGAAGCAGCCTGGGGTCCCCAGGCCCACTGACAGACCCACGTCTTCAGGGCCTTCTGGAAAAGGAGCGAGGAGGGGGCCAAGCTTATCTCTGGGGGGATGACGTTCCAAAGGGAGGGAGCCACCACGGAGAAGGCCCTTTTCCTCGATCCTGCTTGTACTGCTTGCACTGACTGAAGGGACCCACAACATACCCTGCCTCCACACTGGTGGGCCAGGTAGATGTGACAGGGGAAAGGCGGTCCTGCAAATAACCTGGCCCCAAGCCATGAAGTTAATAAAACAGAAGCGTCTTTCACAGGAAGAGAATTCCTATGGAAGTTCCCCCAGGCCTGCCCTTGAAAACTACACAGAAGCTACAGATGGTCCAGGATGCAGCAGGTGAAATAGCTTCTGGATGCAGTTTAAGGTTGTGGCTGCCATCTTTCTAAAGCCTTTCATAGCACAGAACCTGGATATCTTCATGTCTGTCTTCTCTCAAGTGCCTCTGCCTGTCCCAAAAGTCCATGTAAAGGGACTTTCTTCCCTTCACTCAAATTTCTCTCTGGCACTAAACCACATTTGTATTATGATAGATAATGTTATATTTGTATGAAAATAGGGTATGTAACCTGACGAGAGTTGGTGTCTATTGGAGCTGCGAAGGAAGGAGGGAGCAAGAGAGAGAAGGGTGATTTTCAGCATGGCTTTAGGTGTTAATAGTGCAGCCTAACCCTGTTGAAAATAAAATTCAGTACGGGGCCATAATTTTTGAGTGTTAGCGAGCCCTTCTTCCCTCCACAATGGCTCCAACGTCTCCTTGTTCTCTTCTCTGAATTGGGTTCCAACAACAGAAAATAATGTATTGTCGAAGGCTTTCACGGCCGGAGTTCGATGGCTTTTGTGGGTCTTCCGGGCTGTGTGGCCGTGTTCTGGAAGTTGTGGTTCCTAACGTTTCGCCAGCATCTGTGGCCAGCATCTTCAGAGGGCAGGAGCACAGACAAAATCAGAGATTTTGAAATCAGAGATTTCGCTTCTGTCTGTGCTCCTGCCCTCTGAAGATGCTGGCCACAGATGCTGGCGAAACGTTAGGAACCACAACTTCCAGAACACGGCCACACAGCCCGGAAGACCCACAACAGCCAACAGAAAAGAAGTTGGGCCGCGTCCCTTGCCTTCTCCTCCTCCTCCTCCTCCTCCTCTCTCTCTGCTGCTTATAACTCAAGCCCACTGACCTTCAGAGGAAAATTACAAGTCATGGGCCATAATAAAAAGAGAAGGGGATTGCTGAAGAAGCATTTTTATTAGGAGTGAATTATGAGCATCTGGGGAGCAATTGGTTCGCTGGAGGATTTGTGTTAGCTGGATATTTAGTAATGTTACAAAGGCACAGTTTCCTTTCTGATTTATTGCACCGTAGAGGCTTGGAGACCCTGGAAGACTTTTGGAAGATGTTTCTAGGTCCATAAATCTAAACAAACAAAATGATATATATGAAGTTCAGAACAGCCATGAAAGTACTCAATTGGAAGGCAAGGGCAAGAAGTGATGTATGTCCTACAGGTGTCCCAACCTTAGACAGATGATTGGTGATTTAAGAGGGAAGAATATGTTTCTACTTTGGGTGTTGATTACCAGAAAATACCAAAAATAGATACTGTGCGCAGGGATGGGAACAATATCCTCTGGTCCACATGTTGCCGGAAATTGAGCTAACTTGCAAATTCTAAATCCAGTTATCCTTCTGTCAGAGTGCGCACGGTGGAGCAGCCTGCTCCTTTTTCCAAGACAACAGTGATCCACGTTCTATGCAGTAAATAGACGCTCAAGCAGAGATTAGATAAAATAGCCTATTTACTTTATATACATACGTAGTCCAAATACATCCAACAGCAGTAACAAAATGATACAGCAATACAGCGATGAAAGACAGCGATGAGAAGTTTCAACAGCAACGAGAAGAAAGACTACCAGACCCCTCTGCTTATATACTTGTATACTTATATGTTGTATAATATATATTTATATGTATAATATATACTTATATACTTATATGTTGCTGCTGTAGCAGCCTCCCTGCTGCGTAGCAACCTCCCAGCCCGAGCTGTTGGAGGCAGTCTCAGGTTTGGCAGTGGAGTTCCCTAGACTTATGGTTCTGGGGGACTTCAATCTGCCTTCCCTGGGACGTGCCGCAGAGACAGCTCGGGAGTTCATGGCTACCATGGCAGCCATGGGCCTCTCTCAGATTGTTTGAAACCCGACTCGAGACAGTGGCCTCACTCTGGACTTAGTTTTCTTGTCGGAGCAGTGGCAAAGTGATCTGAAGAGAGAGTTAGATCTATCCCTTTTGTCATGGTCAGATCACGCCCTGGTGGCCTTGAGATTCTCCTATGCCGCCCCACTCCGCAGGGAGGCAGGACCCATTCGATTGGTCCGCCCCCGGCGACTAATGGACCCAATGAGGTTTCAGAGGGAGCTGGGGGTAATACCCGAGGATCTGCTGCACGGTCCAGCGGAGGCATTGGCTGCAATCTGGAATAAGGAAGCGGCCGGTGCCTTGGACAGGATCATGCCTGTGCGGCCTCTCTTGCCACATCTGACCCGACACTCCCCGTGGTTCACGGAGGAGTTGAGGGTCTTGAAGAGGGCTAAGAGACGCCTGGAGCGCCGCTGGAGAAAAACAAAGACTGAATCTGACCGAACACAAGCTAGAACCGCGGTTAAGGCCTACCTTGTGGCGGTAAGAGCGGCGAAACGTTTATATTTCTCCGCTCTTATTGCATCCGCAGAATGCTGCCCGACGGCCCTGTTTAAGATAACACGATCTCTTCTGGGTAAGGTGGAATCTGTGACCCACCTGCAGGGCCGTGCGGAAGAATTTTCTGAGCATCTGCAGGATAAAATCGCTCAGATCCGATCTAGGTTGGACTCCAAGCATGAAGCAGAGTCTGGGGAGATGCTAAGGGAACGTCATTACCCAGTTATCTGGGATCGGTTTGATCCTGTTGGGCCTAAGGAAGTGGACAGGATCCTCCAGACTGTAAAGGCCACCACATGCCATCTAGACCCTTGCCCTTCCTGGCTGGTGCAAGCAGCCAGAGAGATGACATGTGGGTGGGTCCAGGCGATGGTTAATATATCTCTGGGGGAGGGGGTGTTTCCGGATGCCTTCAAGGAGGCACTGGTGCACCCCCTACTCATGAAACCATCACTGGACCCTACTATATTGGACAATTTTCATCCTGTCTCCCACCTCCCCTTTTTGGGGAAGGTGGCTGAGAAGGTGGTGGCATTGCAACTCCAGAGGATTCTGGATGAAACGGATTATCTGGACCCTTTTCAGTCGGGTTTCAGGCCGGGATATGGGGTGGAAACTGCATTGGTCGTGCTTATGGATGATCTCTGGCGGGAGCGGGATGGAGGAAGTGCGTCCATCCTGGCTCTCCTCGATCTCTCAGCGGCTTTCTATACCATCGACCATGGTATCCTTTTGGGACGACTCGAGGAGTTGGGGGTGGCTGGCGTAGTTTTGCACTGGTTCACCTCCTTCCTCGGGGGCCAGTCCCAATCGGTAGTAATAGGAGATGAGAGATCCAGCTCTCGACCCCTCGTCTGTGGGGTGCCGCAGGGTTCGGTTCTCTCACCTCTCCTATTTAATATCTATATGAAACCGCTGGGTGAGATCATCCGTCGCCATGGGATGAGATATCATCAATATGCTGATGATACACAGTTGTATATCTCCATCCCAGGCAAAGTAAGTGATGCAGTGGCCACCCTTTCTCAGTGCCTGGAGGCTGTGGGGGTCTGGATGGGGAACAACAGGCTTCAGCTGAACCCTGGTAAGACGGAGTGGCTGTGGATTGATGGTTCTTCTGGATCTGGGAAATTATCATCTCTGGTTCTGGTTGGGGTTGCGCTTCCCCATTCAGAACCAGTGTGGAACCTGGGGGTCCTTCTGGACTCACGGCTCCTGCTCGAGGAGCAGGTGGCAGCCATGGCCAGAAGGGGCTTTGCGCAACTTCGTGTTGTGCGCCAGTTACGCCCTTTCCTGGATCAGGAGTCCCTCCGTACAGTCACTCATGCCCTGGTCATCTCCCATATAGACTACTGCAATGCGCTCTACATGGGGCTACCCTTGAAGAGTATCCGGAAGCTTCAACTGGTCCAGAATGCGGCAGCGCGCGCAGTTATTGGTGCCCCTAGATCGGCTCATGTGACACCTCTGCTACGCCAGCTGCGCTGGGTCCCAGTATGCTTCCGGGTGCAATTCAAGGTGTTGGTTTTGACCTTTAAAGCCCTACATGGCATGGGACCAGGATACCTGAGGGACCGCCTCATCCCCATAACTTCAAACCGTCCCACTCAATTATGTAGAGAGGGCATGCTTCGGACCCCGTCGGTAAGGGAGTTTCGGTTGACGGGGTCCAGAAGGCGCGCCTTCTCGGCAGTGGCACCTGCCCTTTGGAACATTTTGCCCCCGGAGGTGAGGCAGGCCCCATCGCTGCTCTCCTTCCGAAAGAACTTAAAGACCTGGTTTTGCCGCCTCGCGTGGGACGGGAATAGGAATAGCTCCTCATGGGTATGGTTGGTGTCTTAGAGCCCTTTTAAGATCATGTTGGTATTAGGTTGGTTAAGATCGCCCTCTTGGATTTTCTATTTAATTTATAATAATAAGTAGTTGTATATTGTATTTTTATATTTTATAATAGAATTTTAATCTTTATGTTTGTAAACCGCCCAGAGTCCCCTTTGGGGGAGATGGTGCGGTGATAGAAGTTTAATAATAAATAAATAAATAAATAAAAATATACATAAACTGACCAATCACATTATAGGTCACTCTCATCATCTGCCACACCCAACTAAACGATTAGCACCTGTAGTATGAGTCATACACTGCCACATCATCACTACAACAATGGCTGCTAATTGGGTGACTTGCAGAATAATTCCCCTCTCACCTAGATATCAAGCCTCTCCAGTATAATTTATCTAACTGTAAATTCCTGGGTATATACAAACCCCAACACCTTCAGACTGCTGCGCATCCTAAATCTGGCACTGCAATTCTCAGCTCAAAACTTGCATGCAGATATGTGTATTATTAAGGAAAGCTGCATACAAATTTGCATATATCTTGGGGAAACGGCATGCAAAAATCAGAACACTCATGTTTTATTTCTAATTGCAGGCGGCTGGAGAACATACCATTGAATATACGCAAAATACGACCCAGAAGTTGTCTGATTTGATTTTCCTGAAATACATAATCCATACCTAGGTTGGAGTGATGTCCCAAATTAGTTCTGAAGCACCGCAAAGGTTTGATTTGGAGATTCAGGGAGCCTGGCTGGATTCATACAATATGCTAAGTCTTTTGTAACCTGGGCTTGTCAAATAAACTGCAACTGGCAGCATTCACACATTGCACTAACCCATAGGCCAAGGTAAACCATTTATTTTGTCCAGTTTAAAGGTGACCTCTCAGGTTGCCTGACCAGGTGAATGATCTGAGAGTCAGCAAGACATTCTCCTGCCTTCTTAATTTCCAGATTTGCATGCTGCAGAAGTGCTGTTCTTCTGCAGTTAAACTGGAGGAAAGGGCAACCAGGTCAATGAACTTCAATTACAGCAAAGGAGGATAGTCTAGCATATTAATATCAGCCTCCGTTTGCTAGCTACTAGCTGACTCCCATCACTCCTAAAGCGAAAGACAAATTATGTGCAGCATTAAGGGGATGCCATTACAAAGGCAGAATGCAGACTCTGCTTTACAGACCATCATGAATGAGTGTGTCTGTAGCATGCTTAATCTTTGACCCAGCCATGTCCATTAAGGCATGGAGGGAGATAGTCTTAATTTTATTTATTTCTTTATTATCCTGCCTCTATTATTTTTATAAATAACTCAAGGTGGCGAACATACCTAATACTCCTTCCTCCTCCTATTTTCCCCACAACAACCCTGTGAGGTGAGTTGGGCTGAGAGAGAGTGACTGGCCCAAGGTCACCCAGCTGGCTTTCATGCCTAAGGCAGGACTAGAACTCTCAGTCTCCTGGTTTGCCATTGGCTCCTTCCTAGGGCTGAGAGAGAGCAACTGGCCCAAGGTCACCCAGCCGGCTTTCATGCCTAAGGCGGGACTAGAACTCTCAGTCTCCTGGTTTCCCATTGGCTCCTTCCTAGGGCTGAGAGAGACGGACTGGCCCAAGGTCACCCAGCCGGCTTTCTAGTCCTCCTAAGGGAGGACTAGAACTCTCAGTCTCCTGGTTTGCCATTGGCTCCTTCCTAGGGCTGAGAGAGCGTGACTGGCCCAAGGTCACCCAGCCGGCTTTCATGCCTCAGGCGGGACTAGAACTCTCAGTCTCCTGGTTTCTAGCCCGTTGCCTTACCCACTAGACCAAACTGGCTTTCTTACCTGTTTGTTAGATTTATACCCTGCCTATTCCTCCAGGAGCTCAAGACAGTTTATATAACAGTCCCTCCACCTTTTTCTCCTTATGGCAAGGTAGGTTGGACTGAGAAAAATTTCCAGTGAGCTTCCATGGCTGAGGATGAGGCAGAACCTGGGTCTCCTTTATGCCTTGACTACTACCACCACTTCTTGACCTTGACATGCTCAGGCCAGTCTGTCGATGCCAAGACCATTTTTCATTGCCTCGCACCCTCACCTACAGTTGGGAGAGAAATGTGTCAATTTGCATTTAAATGCAAACTTTTCTAATTTCCCATTTTCAAAACTATACCTATCCCAACACTTCACCGCGTTCTACATTTTGCAATGCAGTTCAACGGCAATAAAAATGATTTATTAAGGAATAGTCTGTAGAGGTATGACTGTGCTTCCAAAACTACAAAAATGTTACAAAATGCATTTCATGGGGAAAAAATTTGTAAAACAATGCATTATACAAAATTGCAAAGAAAACAATGCATGGCTTTGGAAAAACAACATGCACAAGGATGCATGTAAATTTTAGCATATACAAGTTCTGCAATTCCATGAACAGAGCTACACATTTGCAAATATGAGGAGCTAAGAAAAATAGGAAATGATTATCTCAGTACAGATAGTCCTCACTTAATGACCACAATTGGGACTGGAATTTCAGTTGCTAAGCAAAGTAGTCATTAAGCAAATCCGACCTGATTTTATTACCCTTTTTGCGGCAGTCATTAAGCGAATCACTGTGGTCATTGAGCAAACTACGTGGTCGTGAAGCGAATCATCATCATTTCATTCATTGGCGATCACTCGTAGCCGAGTAAGATTGTCTTCCAAGGGTAAAATTTTAACAGTGGATCCGTAAGTGGCTGTAAAGGCCAATTCTGGATCCGCACAACCTCCCACAGTGAGGGCATAGGTTTCCGGGTGGGAGACGGTCATGATGAGGGTTTGCCTGACGTGCCTTCCTTTTAGCTCGTTTCTCCCTTTCGCCCTGTACTCGTGCTTCTTCAAAGTCCATAGCGCCATTAATAAAGGCTGACCTCCAATTGAAACGCTCATGAGTTAGGGCTTCCCAGTTCTTAATGCTGATATTACATTTTTTTAAATTAGCTTTGAGAGTGTCTTTGAATCTCTTTTGCTGTCCACCAATATTCCGTTTTCCATTCTTAAGTTGGGAGTAAAGTAGCTGCTTTGGAAGACGATGGTCAGGCATTCGAACAACATGGCCGGTCCAGCGAAGTTGATGTTGGATGATCATTGTTTCAATGCTGGTGGTTTTCACTTCTTCTAATACGCTAACATTAGTCCGCCTATCTTCCCAAGTAATTTGCAGAATTTTTCGGAGGCAGTGTTGATGGAATCTTTCAAGAAGTTGGAGGTGGCGTTTGTAGAGGGTCCATGTTTCACAGGCGTAAAGAAGGGTTGGTAGTACAATGGCTTTGTAAACAAGCATTTTGGTCTCCCTGCGAATGTCCCGATCCTCAAACACTCTACGCTTCATTCGGGAGAAACGACTGAACAACAACAACATAATGACAGAGTCTTGCAGGTCTGATTGTGGTGCACCTTCTTCCCCTTCTTTCTTGGTGATCACTCGTAACCGAGTAAGATAGTCTTCCAAGGGTAAAATCTTAACAGTGAATCTGTAAGTGGCTATAAAGGCCAATTCTGGATCCGCACAACCTCCCACAATGAGGGCATAGGTTTCCAGGTGGAAGACGGTCATGATGAGGGTTTGCTTGACGTGCCTTCCTCTTAGCAATTTTCTCCCTTTCGCCCTGTACTCGTGCTTCCTCAAAGTCCATAGAGCCTTTAATAAAGGCTGACCTCCAATTGAAATGCTCATGAGTTAGGGCTTCCCAGTTCTCAATGCTGATATTACATTTTTTAAAATTAGCTTTGAGAGTATCTTTGAATCTCTTTTGCTGTCCACCAATATTCCGTTTTCCATTTTTAAGTTGGGAGTAAAGTAGCTTTAAAGTAAACTTTAAACTTTAAACTTTAAACTTTAAACTTTAAACTTTAAACTTTAAACTTTAAACTTTAAACTTTAAACTTTAAACTTTAAACTTTAAACTTTAAACTTTAAACTTTAAACTTTAAACTTTAAACTTTAAACTTTAAACTTTAAACTTTAAACTTTAAACTTTAAACTTCTTTAAACTTTAAACTTTAAACTTTAAACTTTAAACTTTAAACTTTAAACTTTAAACTTTAAACTTTAAACTTTAAACTTTAAACTTTAAACTTTAAACTTTAAACTTTAAACTTTAAACTTTAAACTTTAAACTTTAAACTTTAAACTTTAAACTTTAAACTTTAAAGTAGTAAAGTTGGGAGTAAAGTAAAGTAGATTCGTGAAGCGAATCACACTGTTCCCCATTGATTTTGCTTGCTGGAAGCTGGCTGGGAAAGTCGAAAATGGTGATCAAGTGACCGCAGGATGCTGCGACGGTCGTAAATGCAAACCGGTTGCCAAGCGCCCAAATCGTGATCATGTGATCACGGGGATGCTGTGGTGGTCGTAAGTGTGAGGACCGGTCATAACTTGGTTTTTCAGCACTGTCATAAGTCTGAACTGTCGCTAAACGAATGGTTGTTAAATGAGCAAAGGAGATCGTTACCTTGTCGTGGTGCTGGAGCTTGAGCACCTCAAGGAAACCATGAGCTAAACCGTGAAGGGACACCCAAGACGGGAAGGTTGTGGCAGAGAGGTCAGACAAAATACGATCCCTGGGGAAGGTAATGGCAACCCACCCAGTATTCTTGCCGTGAAAACTAAATGGATCAGTACAACCAGAGATATGTCGGTATACCGTCGGAAGATGGGACTCCCAGGTCGGAAGATGGTCAAAATGCTACTGGGGAGGAACAGAGGATACGTTCAACTAGCCCCAGATGTGATGACGCAGCTAGCTCAAAGCCGAAAGGACGGCTAGCGGCCGACGGTGCTGGTGGTGAACGACGAATCCGATGTTCTAAAGATCAACACACCATAGGAACCTGGAATGTAAGATCTATGAGCCAGGGCAAATTGGATGTGGTTATTGGTGAGATGTCAAGATTAAATATAGACATTTTAGGTGTCAGTGAACTGAAATGGACTGGAATGGGCCACTTCACATCAGATGACCACCAGATCTACTACTGTGGACAAGAGGACCACAGAAGAAATGGAGTAGCCTTCATAATTAATAATAAAGTGGCTAAAGCAGTGCTTGGATACAATCCAAAAAACGATAGAATGATCTCAATTCGAATTCAGGGTAAGCCATTTAACATCACAGTGATCCAAATATACGCCCCAACCACAGATGCTGAAGAAGCAGAAGTAGATCAGTTCTATGAGGATCTGCAGCACCTACTGGATAATACACCAAAAAGAGATGTTATTTTCATTCATTAAGGTGGGTAGTCAGACGACACCTGGAATTACAGACAAGCATGGTCTGGGAGAACAAAATGAAGCAGGACATAGGCTGATAGAATTTTGCCAAGACAATTCACTGTGCATAACAAACACTCTCTTCCAACAACCTAAAAGACGACTTTATACATGGACTTCACCAGATGGTCAACACCGAAATCAGATTGACTACATCAGTAGACAGACTTTGTATTTCTAGGCGCAAAGATTACTGCAGATGCTGACTGCAGCCAGGAAATCAGAAGATGTCTACTTCTTGGGAGGAGAGCAATGGCAAATCTCGATAAAATAGTTAAGAGCAGAGACATCACACTGACAACAAAGGTCCGCATAGTTAAAGCAATGGTATTCCCTGTAGTAACCTATGGCTGTGAGAGCTGGACCATAAGGAAGGCTGAGCGAAGGAAGATCGATGCTTTTGAACTGTGGTGTTGGAGGAAAATTCTGAGAGTGCCTTGGACTGCAAGAAGATCAAACCAGTCCATACTCCAGGAAATCAAGCCAGACTGCTCACTTGGGGGAATGATATTAAAGGCAAAACTGAAGTATAATGAGAAGACAGGATACCCTAGAGAAGAAGCTGATGCTAGGGAAAGTGGAAGGCAAAAGGAAGAGGGGCTGACCAAGGGCAAGATGGATGAATGATATTCTGGAGGTGACAGACTCAACCATGGGGGAGCTGGGGATGGTGATGGCCGACAGGAAGCTCTGGTGTGTGCTGGTCCATGAAGTCACGAAGAGTCGGAAGCGACTGAACGAATAAACAACAAAACCCGTATATGGAAATCTTATAATGTTTTAATATTTACCTTTAATGAAAATTTCTTGTTGATTGCTGTGAACTACAGAAACAGATGGGCCAATCAAACTACAATTTGTTTGGTGCATATCTCTAATTGGATAAAAATATAGCAAGATGTATCTCCTGCCGATCCAGAAGGAGTAGTAGAAATAATGGGTTTATAGAATGGGGGAAATGGTTGCATTCACACAACACATTTAGCAAGATTGTTTAAGGATCTAGTACTACATTAGCACAATGTGTTAAGCTAGGCTAGGTTTAATCTTGCTTTGGTGTTTTTTTTTTGGGGGGGGGGCAATTGTTCAAAGCCACATTCTTTGATTGATCATTTCAGTAATCATGTTAAGCATGTTGTCTGAACCACAGCCACAGAGCAACTAAGAGCAATCCAAGAATAAAATATTGTATAAGGCTAACAAGCCTTAGCTACAAAAATCCCAATGAACACTAAAAATGGCAGCAAAGAGATTCAGTAAAATCTAACTCCCTGCTGCCATCTAGTGATTATCTGGATTTTGCAGCTCAGATCTGGTAGCAATATTTACAGAGGATGCTCTAGCTCCCACACCATAAATCATGGGGTTGGAAGGAACCTAGAAGGTCATCTAGTCCAACCCTGTGCCCAGTGCAGGAATTTTTGTACCATCCCAGACAAACAGCTGTCCAATCATTACTTGAAAACCTCCAGTGATGGAGCATCCACAAATTCAGGAGGCGGTTCCACTGTTCGGCTCTTCCACTGTTTAATAGACTCATGATTGGGAAGTTCCTCCTTATTTCAAGTTTGAATCTCTCTTTGTTAAGCTTCCACCCATTGATTGTTGTCCTACCCTCAGATGTTCTGGAGAATAAACCCACACCTTCTCCCTTGTGACATCCCTTCACGTACTGGATGACGGCTATCACGTCTCCCCTTGGCCTTCTCTTCTTTAGGCTGAACATACCAAGTTCCTTTAATGGCTCTTTGTAGGTGGTTGTTGTGGGTTTTCCGGGCTGTGTGGCCGTGTTCTGGCAGTTTTGGTTCCTAACGTTTCGCCTGTCTGGCTGGCATCTTCAGAGGACAGGAGCACAGCTAGAAGATTCTCTCTGTGCCCAAGTGGAGGGTGTGTCTTCCTGCTGGTGTTTATAGCTGCTGAGAGGGTGTGTGTCTTCTGGCTCTTTGTAGGCTTTAGCCTCCAAGCTTCTTACCATCCTTGTTGCTCTTCTCTGCACTCTTTCCAATTTCTCAGCAACCTTTCTGTATAGTGGCGACCAGAAGTGGACACAGTATTCTAGGTGTGGTCTGACCAGTGCAGCAGAGAGTTGTACTAACTCTTTTTATGATCTTGATACTATACCTCTATTGCTGCAGCCCAAAACTGCATTGGCTCTTTTGGCAGCTGCGGCACATTGCTGGCTCATGCTTAATCCGTGGTCTGCCAAGACTCCTAGATCCTTCTCCCAAGTACTACTGCTAAGTCAAGTACCACTTATCTTGTATAAGTGCATTTATTTTTTCTGCCCAAGTGCAGAACCTTACATTTCTCACCATTGGACAACATTTTGTCCAATGACTTTTGTTGGATAGGGCCCAGTGTCCAAGTCTATCAAGATCCTTTTGAATCTTGAGTCTGTCTTCTGGGGTGTTAGCAATCCCCCCCGTTTTGTGCCATCTGCAAATTTCATGAGCTTCCCTTTTGTTCCCTCATCTAAGTCATTCATGAAGATGTTGAAGAGTACTGGGCCCAGGACAGAACCCCAGCCTCCTTCCCTCCATGTGGACAAAGACCCATTGAGGACCACGCATTGGCTATGTGTCAGGGTTCACATGTGAATCCGGCCATCAGTCTTTGTAGTGTTAGAATGCGGAATGCGGGGAGGGGGAAGCCGTGTCAGGCACTGAGCTGTAGTTAACATCAGACACTGTGGAATGCATCGTCAAGGTCATCCACCTGCAGGAGCTGGAGTGGGCCAAGCATGGAGTGGGAAAGTAATGGACATTGACATCATGGGCGCCAAGAAATTGGCGCACAGGGGGTACAGCTAAGTTGGGGCGAAGAATAATAAAGCTTATTCTGCATTTCAATGAAGTGCACGGAGAAGTGTTTATTTGGGCATTGAAATCAGGGTCATCACACTATGGTTGTTCAGCGAACTGTGAATCCATCTGGTAGAGGGACCCATTGAGGACCACACATCGGCTATGGTGGTTCAGCGATCTGTGAATCCATCTGGGACGGTCCATCCCACATTGATGGCCTTCATCTAACCCCCTTCCCCTTGCAGCTATATTTCCAAGTGAGTTTTATCATGCTTAGAGCTGGTAAATATCAAACAAAACCTTTACTGAGCTTTGAGAAATTTATCCATCATTAGTAGAAACAGATATAAATATGGGTGGCATGAGTTTGTTCAAAATGATCATTTCCAGGAGCCATCATTTCTCTTCATTTTTGTCCTACTGTTTCTCCATTAAGATATCCTCCTTTCTTAAGCCTCTTTAAAAAAAAAAAGATCAGACTGGACTCCTGCCAAATAAGCATGAATAAATAGAGGTGAGTAGAGAGGACAGGACGAATGATACATTTTTGCACAACTTTTCTGTATCAGTGAAAATAGCTTCCTCTTTTCAGCAGGATACACTGCTCTCCATTCAGTTAATGCGTCTTCCATATATAGTGGCCCCACGTGCATTGCTTGTGGCAACCCTCACTGATGTCATCACATCAGGGTTTCTCAACCAGGGTTCCGTGGCACCCTAGGGTTCCATGAGAGGTCGCTAGGGATTCCCTCCAAGATCACATTTAAAAGATTATTTCAAATTCGGACAACTTCACATGAAAGGGGTAAGTTTCATTCTTTGTTTTTAGTTTAAGAACCCTCTTAATGCACATATACAGGCCTACCCATGAAACAAATAGAATAATTTTGTACCTTCTGGCCTAGATTTGAGCCTGAACATGCAGGGGTTCCCCAAGGCCTGAAAAATATTTCAAGGGTTCCTCCAGGGTCAAAAGGTTGAGAAAGAAGAGGCAACTGTGAATGCAAGGAAACTGAGAGCACATTTTCATGAAAAATATTTAGGGGGGAATTGTCTGTAGCTTGAATCATGTCAACTGGATTTCTATTTCCTCAGTGGAAACGTTTCGCTCCTTATCCAAGAAGCTTCTTCAGTCTGAGCAAAGTTAGTAAGGGAATCCTTAAATATGTTTCTAGGGTGGCTGTGTGACCTTCCTTGCACCTGGGGCTAGGTCATGGTTATTTGAGATGTTTATTTCTAATTCCCTAGAAATAAATAAATAAATAAATCTAAAGGAAAAAGGACACTCATTTGAGGACATTAATGTTCACATTTTAGACAGAGAAGATAGGTGGTTTGAGAGAGGGGTCAAGGAGTCCATTTATGCCAACTTGGAAAATCCTTCCTTGAATAGAGGTGGGGGCCTCAGGCACAATCTTTCCCCTATTTTCCTCCCTGCTTTGTCTTCTGTGCCTAGGAAGATTAAGACCATTTCGCAAGCTCAACAGCAGCATGGTGATCTTAACGATCCTCCTTTGGATGATAAAGGGGCTTAGAAATAAACATCTCAAAATAACCATGACCTAGCCCCAGGTGCAAGGTCACACAGCCACCCTAGAAACATACTTAAGGATTCCCTTACAAACTTTGCTCAGACTGAAGAAGCTCCTTGGATAAGGAGCGAAACGTTTCCACTGAGAAAATAGAAATCCAGTTGACATGATTCAAGCTACAGACGATTCCACCTGGATGACTGAGAACCTTCATCGACATTTGGGGGGGGGGGAATCCACAGGGCAAGCTTACAGCTCAAGAACATGGGGGTAAGGAAATGCAGTAAGAATTGTACAACAGTATATGATTCCTGTCTTATTATTCTTCCCAGCTCCACCCACACTAGAAAGCTACTTTAAAGCATTGCAAGTCTTTATCAAGGGTGAATTCAATTGTGCACCACCGTAGAGGTTGGGAACGTCCTCCTCTGTCTTCATTTTCTGAATGATGGCATTGATCTTGGGACAGATTTTTCCACAGACCTTGCAGGGAGTTACTGTTAATTAAACAGGAAAAACAAATTACAGCTTCAATTAAACAAACAAAAAAGACTCTCAAGTCAGAAACAATTTTCTTGGCTCACCTTCAGATGTCTTTTCGTTGTTCTTCCTGATTTCCAGGTAGGTATTTCAGATGATACAGCAGTGGCAATCACAGGCAAGGGATTTTAAATGAGGGACAGAAGAAGTCCTTCTTTGTCATTTGCATTGCTTTGGAAGCTGAGTCAACAGCCATCAAAGCTTTAAAATGTTGCCAATTTTAAAGTGGTTTTGAATACGCCAAAGATCACTGGTTTGGAAATCTGTTGGTACAGGTAGTCCTCGCTTAACAACCATTTGTTTAGTGACAGTTCAGACTTACGATGGTGCTAAAAACCGACTTATGACCAGTCCTCACACTTATGACTGTTGCAGCATCCCCGCAGTCACGTGATCATGATTTGGGCACTTGACAACCAGTTCACATTTATGATCATTGCAGCATCCCATGGTCATGTGATCACCATTTTTGACCTTCCTGGCTGGCTTCTGGCAAGCAAAATCAATGGGGAACTGCATGATTCGCTTAAAGACCACGTGGTTTGCTTAATGCTCGTGGTGATTCACTTAATGACCGCCTCAAAAAAGGTCCTAAAATCAGGTCAGATTTGCTTAATTACTGCTTCGCTGAGCAACCGAAGTTCCAGTCCCAATTGTGGTTGTTAAGTGAGGACTACCAGTATATATATCTACAAAGTATTTACCTTTGCAATTCACACCATTTCATGGTAATGAAATACGGTTGAATCGAAAGCAATCACTTAATGTAAAAAACACATGAAAGAGGAAGTCATGGGGTACCTAGTTTTCTTAAAGTCTGACTCTGAATTCTCAAAACTTTGTCTGACATTCCAAGCTGGCTAATTTCTTGAAAATGGCCCTCAATTGAGCTCTGGACAAATTCATAAACTACCAACCCTTACAAATGTTGGTGGCATCACTAATTTCTCTGATACTCTTTTCCTTGAATAGCGGTAATAAGCTACCGGCAGATCAAGGGAGTGGGTCTTTCTGTGAAGTAGCCTATTGCAAGTTGGTGGTGAGTAATCACCATTTTGCCTTTTCAGGTTTGAGTTCACACATCAAGCTAAACATGGGTGGATAGCTGGGGCACAGGCCACCAACCAGCTGACCAAGGCATGGATTGGGAGGATTTCTGCTGATGCAATGACATCACCCAGAGGTCAGTTCAGGAGGGATCAAAGATGGAAAATAGCGGAACATCTATCATAGGTCAACAATTCCCCTCTAGAAGTTCCCAACACTCTTTAAAACTGGCTGGAATCACAATGCTGACATTTGGCCATCAAATTTTGGTGGGGACAATTTCAGGCCTTTTTTGATCTTTCATGGGGAGGCCTAGGAGTGAAGCTGGGGGCAGATTACCTCCCTGAAGTGGGAGGTAATCCCATTCTTAATTTTGAAAAACAGGACAAAGTCACATTACTAAAATGCTCAAGGCACTAGGACTTTCATGTAACTCATAGTACATGGTGGCCCATCCCAGCACTAATCCATCACTGTAGAAAAAACCAAGTTCCCAGCTCAGTTAACTCAGTTAACTCATTCCTGGCAGGGATTTCCATTTCAGTTGTTTCTCTGCATCATTTCAGCAGTGTTTCTGAAATCCCATTCTTTCTTTAGATTTGTTTTGCTCAGTGGCACCACCATCGATGGATGGAATGCTAATACAACCAAAGTTATTTCATCAAGGGAATGGTTTCCCCCTCCCTGTCAGGTTGGACTTATCTGCTCCTTCCACAGCCATTGAGTCGAGATCTTATCTTGTCAAATAAGGGCTCCCTGCAGACTTGAAGTTAATTTTTCATGGTCGCCTTGCTATACTTCACCCTTTTCCTTCCTTTGAAGGAGGAGAGGAAAATCACGCAGTTGTATGATCCAAAGGGCAAACTGTATATAAGGCAGCCAATTATTTACGTATTTTTATTTATGTGCAGGTTTCATATCTCTCATTTCCCTCATAAGATCGTGTTTAATTACTTTGGCATTTACTGTTCCAACACAATGCATTAGCAGAATCTTAGAACCATCTTAAGGCTATTAAGTGAACTGAAGATTTAGCCTAATAGTGTGTCACCATTTGAGTTTCCAAGAACTTATCATTGGAAAGGTGGCTACAAATTCAGAGAGAAAAAAGTGGCGGGCAGGGGAAAAAATGCTTAAGCCATGGTGTGTGTTTTTTGGTCCCTTCAAAGGGAGGTTAGTTTTTGCTATTACTATTAGTATTAGTATTACTAGTAATACTAGTAATGAGAGGGCTGAGAGAGAGAGACTGGCCGAAGGTCACCCAGCTGGCTTTGTGCCTAAGGCAGGACTAGAACTCTCATGCTCCTGGTTTGCCATTGGCTCCTTCCTAGGGCTGAGAGACAGGGACTGGCCCAGGGTCACCCAGCTGGCTTTGTGCCTAAGGCAGGACTAGAACTCACGGTTGCCCAGTTTCTAGCCTGATGCCTTCACCACTACACCAAACTGGCTCTTTAAGCCATCTCTACACCAGGTTATATTCTTAGGAGACGTGCATGAGTGATCCATCAGTACTTGACAGTTGAAGAAACTAAGAACTTGCACACTTTTTTGCTCAGTTGGCCAAATCAAGATATGGCATCACTATTGTATTTGTTTTCTCTCCTTCTGACCATTGTAACTGCCTTTGTTTTTTAAATGCATTACAGGTAGTCCTCGCTTAACAACCACAATTGGGACCGGAATTTTGGCTACTAAGCAAAGTGGTCATTAAGCAAATCCGACCCGATTTTATGACCTTTTTTGCAGCAGTTGTTAAGAAAATCACCACAGGTGTTAAGCGAACCACATGGTCATTAAGCGAATCACGCAGTTCCCCACTGATTTTGCTTGCCAGAAGCTGGCCAGGAAGATAAAAAATGGTGACCATGTGACCACGGCGTGCTGCAACGGTCATAAATGAGAACCAGTTGCCAAGCGCCCAAATCGTGATCATGTGACCACAGGGGTTGCTGCGACGGTTGTAAGTGTGAGGACCAGTCGTAAGTCAGTTTTTTCAGCACCGTTGTAAGTCCAAACCGTCACTAAACGAATGGTTGTTAAGCAAGAACAGGTGGCAGTTGTGGCCAGAAGGGCATTTGTGCAACTCCGAGTTGTGCACCAGTTACGCCCTTTCCTGGATCGGGAGGCCCTCCGAACAGTCACTCATGCCCTGGTCATCTCCTGCATAGACTATTGCAATGCGCTCTACATGGGGCTACCCTTGAAGAGTATCCGGAAGCTTCAACTGGTCCAGAATGCGGCTGCGCGCGCAGTTATGGGTGCCCCAAGGTCGGCACATGTGACACCTCTGCTGCACGAGCTGCATTTGTTACCAGTTTGCTTCCGGGTCCAATTCAAGGTGTTGGTTGTTACCTTTAAAGCCCTACATGGCATGGGACCAGGTTACCTAAGGGACCGCCTCATCCCCAGAGCATCGACCCACCCCACCTGGTTATGCGGAGAGGGCATGCTACGGACCCCGTCTATAAGAGAATTCCATCTGACGGGGTCCAGGAGGCGGGCCTTCTCCGCAGTGGCACCCGCCCTCTGGAATATTCTACCCCTGGAGGTGAGGCAAGCCCCCACACTGATGACCTTCCAAAAACAACTGAAGACCTGGCTCTGCCACCTCGCTTGGGATGAGAGGAGTAACAGCTCCTCTTGGGGATGGCTGGCTCCGTAGAGTTCTTTTAAACTACACCAGAGCCTCTTGGGTTTTATACATTTTTTACATTTTATTAATTTATTATATTAAGTACTGTATTTTATATGTTTTTATATGTTTTATTGCTAACTTTATGTAAACCGCCCAGAGTCCCCTCTGCGGGGGGAGATGGGCGGTGATATAAGTTGAATGAATGAATGAATGAATGAATGAATGAATGAATGAATGAATGAATGAATAAATAAATAAATAAATAAGAAAGAACTACCTGTATGAAGATGAGTCTTTCAGCTACTCTAACTGTCGTTTTTTATCTTTGCATGTCTCATTAGAAGTGCTGCAATCCAGATTCATATCTAACATTCTATGACTTTATTCGTACATCACCCTTCCTTTAATCATGGCTTAAATAGTTGCAATCATTCTTCACAGTAAACTATAAATCATGGCTTACAAGCCACAATGGCCAGCCTGAGCTAAAATCAAATGAGCACATACAACTTATGATGGTAGCAAATATATGTAGTTCAGAGATGGCACGTTGCACTGTTGGAATGCTCCGAGCTTGGTTTTTGGATGTAATTACCTTGATATGTAGCATCTTCAGTCTGATGATGTTAAAAAGGTAAAGGTTCCTCCCGCACAGTTGTGCAGTCGTGTCCGACTCTAGGGGCCGGTGCCCATCTCCATTTGTTAGCCAAAGAGCCAGCGTTGTCCGAAGACACTTCCACGGTCATGTGGCGGCATGACACACGCGGAACGCTGTTACCTTCCCACCGAAGTGGTACCTATTCATCTACTTGCATTTGCATGCTTTCGAATTGCTAGGTTGGCAAGAGCTGGAGCTAGTGCAGGAGCTCACTCTGCACGCAGGGCTAGGGATTCGAACCTCCGAACTTGCAATCTTCCGATCAACAAGCCTGGCGTCTTACCTGCTGAGCCACCACGCCCCTACATTTTTAATTAAATAAATTTTTACGGTGCCCTAAATCTCCATGGGGTACCAGCATTGTGCCACATTTGTGTTAGAGAAATTAGTAATTTCTGTATTGTATTATAGTGGTTGTATTCACTACTGAGCCTGTCTGTTAGATCTTACAGATTGTATGTTCCATATCATGTTTACAGGGTTGAACATACAATCTCTAAGATTTAACATATGGGTACAACCTAACACCTGACAGGTCCCACAAGAATGAAACCGGTTGTACCGCTGAGCCACCATGCCCCTGGTGATGATGTTACCCAGCATGATAATTAAACGTCTGCAACCGCCCAGAGTTCCCTTGTGGGGAGATGGAGCGGTATATAAATTGAAACATAAATAAATAAATAAATAAAACCTAAAAACCAAGCTTGGAAAACCCCACCAATGTGGGGTTTAGGACAAGTGGTCAGCTCAACCGAGGGAGGGCTTTACTAGACCTACCTTTCCATGAAAAGCCGTGAGTAGAGTTGCAGCCACTTATGAGCTATTAATAGTTCATACTATTGTGAGTTCAAGCTACAGCTGACAAAACTAATTCTAGTTCAGAAAAGCTCATGCCTTCCTATTAATCTTTTTTGTTGTTCAGTCGTTTAGTCGTGTCCGACTCTTCGTGACCTCATGGACCATAGCACGCCAGGCCTTCCTGTCCTCCACTGTCTCTCGGAGTTTACTCAAATTCATGTTCATTACATCGGTGATGCTATCTAACCATCTCATCCTCTGCCGTCCCCTTCTCCTTTTGCCTTCAGTCTTTCCCAGCATCAGGGTCTTTTCCAGTGAGTCCTCTCTTCGCATTAGGTGGCCAAAGTATTTGAGCTTCAGCTTCAGCATCTGTCCTTCCAATGAGCAGTCAGGGTTGATTTCCTTTAGGATTGACTGGTTTGACCTCCTTGCAGTCCAAGGGACTCTCAAGAGTCTTCTCCAGCACCACAGTTCGAAAGCATCAATTCTTCGGCGCTCAGCCTTCCTTATGGTCCAACTCTCACAGCCATACATTGCTACTGGAAAAACCATAGCTTTAACTATACGGACCTTTGTCGGCAAGGTGATGTCTCTGCTTTTTAATATGCTGTCTAGGTTTGCCATAGCTTTCCTTCCAAGGAGCAAGCGTCTTTTAATTTCATGGCTGCAGTCACCGTCTGGACCATAAGAGCTGGACCATAAGGAAGGCTGAGCGAAGGAAGATAGATGCTTTTGAACTGTGGTGTTGGAGGAAAATTCTGAGAGTGCCTTGGACTGCAAGAAGATCAAACCAGTCCATACTCCAGGAAATCAAGCCAGACTGCTCACTTGAGGGAATGATATTAAAGGCAAAACTGAAGTACTTTGGCCACATAATGAGAAGACAGGATACCCTGGAGAAGAAGCTGATGCTAGGGAAAGTGGAAGGCAAAAGGAAGAGGGGCCGACCAAGGGCAAGATGGATGGATGGTATTCTGGAGGTGACGGACTCAACCATTGGGAAGCTGGGGATGGTGACGGCCGACAGAAAGCTCTGGCGTGGACTGGTCCATGAAGTCACGAAGAGTCGGAAACGACTGAACGAATAAACAACAACAAAAGTCACCGTCTGCGGTGATCTTGGAGCCCAAGAAAATAAAATCTGTCACTGCTTCCATTTCTTCCCCTTCTATTTGCCAGGAAGTGATGGGACCAGATGCCATGATCTGGGTTTTTTTAATGTTGAGTTTCAAGCCAGCTTTTGCACTCTCCTCTTTCACCCTCATCAAGAGGCTCTTTAGTTCCTCTTCACTTTCTGCCATTAGGGTGGTATCGTCTGCATATCTGAGGTTGTTGATATTTTTCCCGGCAATCTTAACTCCGGCTTGTGATTCATCCAGCCCGGCATTTCTCATGATGTACTCTGCATATAAGTTAAATAAGCACGGTGATAATATACAGCCTTGTCGTACTCCTTTCCCAATTTTGAACCAGTCGGTTATTCCATGTCCGGTTCTAACTGTTGCTTCTTGACCCACATACAGGTTTCTCAGGAGACAGGTAAGGTGGTCTGGTACTCCCATCTCTTTAAGAATTTGCCACAGTTTGTTGTGATCCACACAATCAAAGGCTTTAGCGTAGTCAATGAAGCAGAAGTAGATGTTTTTCTGGAACTCTCTTGCTTTTTCCATGATCCAGCGAATGTTGGCAATCTGATCTCTAGTTCCTCTGCCTCTTCGAAACCCAGCTTGCACTTCTGGTAGTTCTCGGTTCACATGCTGCTGAAGCCTAGCTTGTAGGATTTTGAGCATAACCTTGCTGGCATGTGAAATGAGCGCAATTGTACGGTAGTTTGAACATTCTTTGGCATTGCCTTTCTTTGGAATTGGAACGTAAACTGACCTTTTCCAATCCTGTGGCCACTGTTGAGTTTTCCAAATTTGTTGGCATATTGAGTGCAGCACTTTAACAGCATCATCTTTTAGGATTTTAAATAGCTCAGCTGGGATACTGTCTTCTCCGCTAGCTTTGTTGTTAGTAATGCTTCCTAAAATTAATTAATTTTTAAAATTAATCTTTTAAGGTGGCACAAAACTTGCTTCATTCAGCTGTTACAGATGAATGGAATAATTTGACTGACCTCTTCTTATCCTTTAAAGATCTCAGAACTCCTAATATGGGCTCATATTGCCACTGCTGGCAAAGGAGTTAAAACGAATTCTAGAAGCTGCCCTCTGAAGCTTTCCCTTCTTTATTTTTAAGACTTTGGGGCCTGGCAGAAATGCAACTGGAAAAGCTTTTTCTGTCATGGAAGTGCAGAGAGTCTCCCTTGTTAAATTTCTACTAGTCACCCATAGCTGCTGTCTCTGTCTCAAAAGATTCCTTTACTCATGCTGGGAGAATTGCCAGCTAGTTTGGGAGAACTTGAGAGACAATCAGTACTTTCAACAATAGAAAGGGACCAGGGAGAGAAGGCAGATATGGTCAATGAACCATCAGTTGGATCAAGCCTCTCTCACACATACAGGTAGTCCTCGTGTAATGACCATAATTGGGACCGGAATTTCGGTTGCTAAGCGAAGCGGTCAATAAGCAAATCTGACCCGATTTTACGACCTTTTTTTGCAGAGGTTGTTAAGTGAATCACTGGGCGTTAAGTGAACCACATGGTTGTTAAGCGAATCACACAGTTCCCCATTGATTTTGCTTGCCAGAAGCCAGCCGGGAAGGTCGAAAATGGCGATCGCGTGACCACGGGATGCTGTGACTGTCATAAATGCGAACCGGTTGCCAGGCGCCCAAATCGTGATCACATGACCGCGGGGACACTGCAACAGTCATAAGTGTGAGAACCGGTCATAAGTCATTTTTTTCAACACCGTTGTAAGTCCAAACCATCACTAAATGAATGGTTGTTAAGTGAGGACTACCTGTACAGCACTCCTAAACAAGTTCCTTTTGGAATCTACTTTAAAACCAACCCACGATTGTACAAACACCCTTTTGGAAAAGAAAAGTTTCTGTGTTGCATCATTTCTATTCTCTTAAAAGCGCTAGCCAGCTAGGTTTCTTGAATTTGGACTCCTTTATCCACCTAGCGTGAGGGATAACCAGAAGCAAGTAGGGCACAGAAATAAAAACCGTTTTGTCCACAGAAAGAAGAAAGCTCAGAATTGATTGTGGCTTGAATCATGTCAACTGGATTTCTATTTTCTTAGTGGAAACGTTTCACTCCTTATCCAAGGAGCTTCTTCAGTCTGAGTAAAGTTAGTAAGGGAATCCTTAAATATGTTTCTAGGCTGGCTGTGTGACCTTGCACCTGGGGCTAGGTCATGGTTATTTTTGAGATGTTTGTTTCTAAGTCCCTTTATCATCTAAAGGAGGATCGTTAAGATTACCCTGCTGCTGTTGAGCTTGTGAAATGGTCTTAATCTTCCTAGGCACAGAAGACAAAGCAGGAAGGAAGATAGGGGAAAGGTTATGCCTGAGGCCCCCACCTCTATTCAAGGAAGGATTTTCCAAGTTGGCATGAATGGATTCCTTGACCCCTCTCTCAAACCACCTATCTTCTCTGTCTGGTTTGAGAGAGGGGTCAAGGAATCCATTCATGCCAACTTGGAAAATCCTTCCTTGAATAGAGGTGGGGGCCTCAGGCATAACCTTTCCCCTATCTTCCTTCCTGCTTTGTCTTCTGTGCCTAGGAAGATTAAGACTATTTCACAAGCTCAACAGCAGCAGGGTAATCTTAACGATCCTCCTTTAGATGATAAAGGGACTTAGAAACAAACATCTCAAAAATAACCATGACCTAGCCCCAGGTGCAAGGTCACACAGCCAGCCTAGAAACATATTTAAGGATTCCCTTACTAACTTTACTCAGACTGAAGAAGCTCCTTGGATAAGGAGTGAAACGTTTCCACTAAGAAAATAGAAATCCAGTTGACATGATTCAAGCCACAGACTGTTCCACCTGGATGACTGAGAACCTTCATAGACACTCAGAATTGATTGTAGCTGGTAGCTTCCAGGCACAGTATAATTTAGTTATGAGGCAGGTCACCTTCTTCTGCAAAAACCTTCAGCCAATGACAGGCCCTTTAAGATGTCCTGGAAAGCTTCACCACTTGGGAGGCAGGGCCCAGCCTCATGACACCAATTATCTACTGAGTTTGCATTCATTTGTTAACACTGAAGACCTTCCAGGGATTAATCCCCACATGATTCCCTTGAGATGTGTGTTTAACTGAGGTTTTCTGCTGGTGACATTGTTAATTCTGGAATGAGTTCCTTCGCTCTCAGTTTCTCTCTCTCTCTCTCTCACACACACACACACACACACTTTTCTGCTCTGAAAAGTTAGGTAGCAAATTCTCCAGAATGGAAGAAATTTGGGGTAAACATTCATGGGGATAAATTTAATGCACAAGCCACATTAAACGACCACATCATCTCAGTGAACTCAGTGAATCCCAAGAGAGAGTATTGGTGGTGATATATGGCAGTGGTCCCCAACCTTTTTGGCACCAGGGACCGGTCCTGGAAAAAAAATTTTCCACGGACCGTGGGGGCAGGGTTTGCAGGCGGGAGCCAATCGCGTGCACTGGGGGGCGTGGTTTGCAGGCGGGAGCCAATTGCGTGCACCAGGGGGCATGGTTTGCAGGCGGGAGCCAATCGTGCGCATCAGGGGTGGGGTAATCGCACGCACCGGGGGGTGGGGTTTGCAGGAGGGAGCCCCGCGGCCCACTTCCTAACAGGCCACGGCCCACAGGTTGGGGACCCCTGATGTATGGGAAGTCTTTTCTAGGATGGCTCCGATATACCCAGAGCCATAAGCTAAGCCCTCACAGTCTGAAGGGGCCTTTCAAAATTTCCTTTTTTTTTTTTCATTTCTTAGAGTTTTATTATAATTTCACATATGAAAGTTTCCATAAATTAGGACCTCCTGTTTGGTTTACATAACCCTCATTAATTGATTAATGACTTAGTTTCTGCATGCCTTCACACCTTCTGTTCAAAGAGGGCCCTTTCCCACCTCAGCATGGGTTGGTGTAATGGGGAGTAGGAAGAGACGCAACCAAGAAAACGGTCAGGTAAAAGAAATCTGAGTCCAGGGCAGAAATGTTATTTGAGTAAACATCTCAGACCTGACCCTTCCTAGTTCTCATGAAGATGCAGTAAAGGGAGGGAGAGGGGAAGTTCACTGAGACTTGCAAAATTGATGTCAGCCCTTCAAGATGTTGGAGTCTTAAAGGTTAGTAAAAGAACTCCAAGCAGCAAACAACAACCTTGCAGAGTAAAAGCACGTACCCAAGGAAGACTTGCACATAAAGCTTAATTGCGTTCAGAAATAAATCCAGTCTTCACACATTAGTTAGATGAAGAAAGATAAAGATAGCTTACATTTATTCTGTAGGTCTGGTTACAAGTAGACTCATTGTAGAAAACCACTTAATCATCTCTGGTGCGTGCAAGCGAGGTATTTGGACAAGACCCACACTTTTAGAGGCCCTCCTGCATGCACGTGTGTGTTGGAAGAGGAAAAAATGGAGACCGAATCTCCAAGACCCAGAAGAAGCAGGAAGCGGAAGTTAGGTGACCCAGGAACATCCCACAAACACAGTAGAGATATGTTTTACTAGAAAAGCCCCTCCTTTATGCTTTTGAGACAATGCTGAGTTGATTCCTGATAATCCCAACACAAGACAGACCAGACGAGGACACCAGAGTTACGAATGCTAATGCTACTTTTATTATAAGGTTATAGTAACAGAATCGTGCAAGTCTGAAGACTTCTCCACATTCTTCTCATTACTAGTATTGATTCCAGTAGACAAAAAGCCTAGGATTATCTATGTATTGATATATTGGTGTAGGATGCAGCAAGAAGAAAGTGGGGTGTTTAAATAACGATTCTGCTGCTGGGCCTCCCGGAGTCTTAAAGGGTCCATTTTAAGATCTCTGAAAACCTGGTCTAAATAGAATTTGAAATTTGCAAGAAGAGACCACAAAGGAAACTTTTAGTATCTGAATATCAGTTTAAATTGAGGTGATTTGTCTTTCTTATATGGTTATTTATGGAACCCATTAGTATATTTTCTTATATATATATATAAAAGAGTCCCCCTTTTGGGGGAGATGGGCGGTGATATAAATATAAATATAAATATAAATATAAATATAAATATAAATATAAATATAAATATAAATATAAATATAAATATAAATAAATAATATTTTATACCATTTTCCAGGTCATTCTCTGGAAGTGGGCTGTGAAATGAAAAATATTGAGATGTAGCCAAAAAGTTGCAATAACCTTTTAAAAAGATAAAAACATATGAACTGAAAGGTGGGGGGGGGAGGAGCGGGAAAGGAAACAAATCATTCACACAAGGAAGATCTGGGGGAAGAGATAAGACTTCTAGAGGGGTTGAAAAGACATGATAAGCATCTCATGGATGTAGGGGGAGGAATGTTCTATGGAACAAACTCTACTACAAAGTGGACACAAAGCAGGCCATCCTTTGATATACTTAGCAATCAACCAGTTCTGTAGAAGCCTAGTATCTTCGGTCCAAGAGCTTTGTATGTCAGAAGCTGAACTTTGAACCTGGGTTACTGGTTAATGAACAGGCAGCACAGTTGCTTCAAAGCCAGAGCCAGTTTGGTCTAGTAGTTAAGGCAATGGGCTAGAAACCAGGAGACTGAGAGTTCTAGTCCCGCCTTGGGCATGAAAGCCAGCTGGGTGACCCTGGGCCAGTCCCTGTCTCTCAGCCCTAGGAAGGAGCCAATGGCAAACCAGGAGACTGAGGGTTCTAGTCCCGCCTTAGGCATGAAAGCCGGCTGGGTGACCTGGGGCCAATCACATTATCTCAGCCCTAGGAAGGAGCCAATGGCAAACCAGGAGACTGAGAGTTCTAGTCCCGCCTTAGGCATGAAAGCCGGCTGGGTGACCTTGGGCCAGTCACTCTCTCTCAGCCCAACCCACCTCACAGGGTTGTTGTGGGGAAAATAGGAGGAGGGAGGAGTATTAGATATGTTCACCGCCTTGAGTTATTTATAAAAATAATAAAGGTGGGATAGAAAATAAATAAATAAATAAATAAACCATGAAATACGGGTAGGTCCCAAGTGCAACTTTGCCCCACACGACACATATAAAAAAGGGGTGGGGCCTTCAATCACACAGTTTCACCTGCCATCTTGACTTTTTTGACCCTCCTGCTGAAATGTCTGGGGGGGTGCATCTAATCAACAAAGGAAGAGTTCAGTCTTTCATTTTTGATAAAATGTTCTTTGCGGGTGATCATACTTGGCCAACCATGGCTGATCTTGATAAAGCTAAGCAGAGGTGGCACTGGTTGGGACTTGGATGGGGGACCACCAGGGACTCCCAAGGCTGTAGATTAGACTGGTAAATTGAAAAACCGCCCTTGAAGAAGCCACTGGCTAGCCACTTCCATGTTACTGCCAAGAAAATAGACAGATGTATCCACCTATTCACCAAGAGTCAAGTTTAATTGAAGGGAGTTTTTACCCATCATTGCACTGGGGGCGGGAAAAAATGTAAATGAAAGAAATAATGCTCCATCCAGCCTGAATCTTGGCAAGACTTCATTTGCAAGTTTTATACCAAGGACTCATCAGCCCTTTTTCCCCCTCTATTCACTTGCTTTATTTCCACCAGAATATCTTGTCCCGGATAACATTCCATTTAACTCCTCACTGCGCTAGAGGAATTCAACTAGTTTTTTTGTTTTTTTCCCTTTTGAGAAATAATAATTCAAGCCTTATCTGCTGGATCTTGGAAATAAAGTGCCAGCCATGGGGAAAAAAATTCACGAGAGAGAAAAACCAGCAGTGTGACTGCAAAAAGCATAGCAGCAATCTTCTCGCAGGGAACGCTCAACATTTATTTTGTATGTGGAAGAGATGAAACCAGTATGGAATAAATGCAAGGAGAGACCTTTTAGCTTTATAAATTTGCAAACTTAGAAGTTGCTGTTATTAACAAAAGCAGAATACAAAATGTCCTGGTTTATTTGCCCTGTCTTGTCGCCCTTTAAAGTTTGAATTTCGTTAAGTTACAGAATAAGTCAAATTACAGCCATTTGAACAATGGGATGCTTTGGATGGAGAATTAAGCACCTGCCTTTACCATTATCCTATTGAAATTGGAGCAGAAGGCATACATGCCCTCATTTCTTAAAGTGGCCTAGTCTGTGCCCTGGGGGGGTCACATTGTGAGGAAAACTCGGATCTAAAGAGGGACATAAAGAATCAAAGACCTCCTCCCACTCTTAGGTAAACAGTGTAATTCAGGCACTGGGGAAAAATTAGTGTTTTTTTTTACAGTGTTGGGCACCCTTTGGAGGCTAAGAGGACAGGGTTGTCCACAGGAGGGTCAAAAAAGTCAACATGGTGGGTAAAGGTAAAGGTTCCCCCCGCACATTTGTGCAGTCGTGTACGACTCTAGGGGCCGGTGCTCATCTCCGCTTGTTAGCCGAGCCAGCGTTGTCCGGAGACGCTTCCACGGTCACGTAGCCGGCATGACGCATGCGGAATGCTGTTACCATCCCACCGAAGTGGTCCCTATTCATCTACTTGCATTTGCATGCTTTCGAATTGCTAGGTTGGCAGGAGCTGGGGCGAGGGCGGGAGCTCACTCCGCACGCAGGGCTAGGGATTCGAACCTCCAAACTTGCGATCTTCCAATCGACAAGCCTGGCGTTTTACCCGCTGAGCCACCACGCCCCCTCTACATGGTGGGTACAATCATGCAAACATACAGTAGCTCCAGCCCTTTTTACATGTAGCTCGCCATCATGACTTTTTTGACCCCTGGTTCAGATGCCCTTGGATAGCAGGCTGGAGGATGAGCTCCTAAAGGCCGATAGGCCAGACCTAAGAAGGGATAGGACCAGAACAAAGGTGACCTTTCATCAAACTAAATTGAAATGTGTTACATTCAAAGAAATGCAACTACTGTATGTCAATGAAGGTTCTCAGTCATCCAGGTGGAACAGTCTGTAGCTTGAATCATGTCAACTGGATTTCTATTTTCGCTCCTTATCCAAGAAGCTTCTTCAGTCTGAGCAAAGTTTGTAAGGGAATCCTTAAGTATGTTTCTAGGGTGGCTGTGTGACCTTGCACCTGGGGCTAGGTCATGGTTATTTGAGATGTTTGTTTCTAAGTCCCTTTATCATCCAAAGGAGTTACTAACTCTAAAAGCTAAAGCTCCTAAAGCTACTGTATGTAATTGCCATTCCCAAGGCTTTCAGTGGCGACACACAGATAATGACTGAGTGTCAGAAAAATACTTGGGCGTTGGGGTAGTTTGACAGTGGAACCAAAGACCCAGAGAGATGGGGGTTCCCTTCTTTCGATGGGTTCACGCAGAGTTGGACCACCACGTCTTGGAGATGTTTTAATTCAGATTCCTACACTGAGTAGGGGGTTGGTCCCAGTGGCCCCATAAACTCTAGGATTTTATGGTTAAGAGACTAGAAATAGGAGGACAACCTGAGGGAACTGGGAATGCTTAGTTTGAGAGGAATATCAGAAGATATGGGAAGGGGGGCCAGCAGAAGGAAATCAAGACCTGTTTTCTCTCATCCCAGAGTAGAGGACACAGAATAACCTTAAGTTATTCTTAAGTCTTAAGTTGCAGATTCCAAGGGAACCTTAGGAAGAACTCTCTCATGATAAGAACAGTTTGACAGTGGGATTAATGACCCAGAGAGGTGGGGCTGTCCTTCGTTTGATAAAGGGTTATCCACAGGGATAATGTTAGCGTATTAGAAGAAGCTAAAACCACCAGCATTGAAACAATGATCATCCAACATCAACTTCGCTGGACCGGTCATGTTGTTCGAATGCCTGACCATCGTTTTACCTTTGGAAAACAATCTTACTCGGCTACAAGTGATCGCCAATGAATGAATGAATGAATGTGCTACAATTCCTAACATCTCCATGGTCTTGGAGTGATGGGGATTGCAGCTCAACGCATTGGAAAACCTCCTGGTTGTGGAAGGTATGTTATGCAGCCCAGTAGGGCTAAAATCAGAAGGACTGCTTCTGGTTCTGTGTTATTCTGCAAATGCTTCCGGACATGTTGCCTAGAGCCCAAATCTTACATTTGTGCTGAGTGCTGCAAAAGATATCAGCCCTCTTTCTCTGTTGTTCTGAAGCCATGGGTAAAATGCAAGCTAGTCCTGAGTTTTGAAGGACATGTAAGACCTGTCTAATGAATCTTATAACTGATATAAAGCTCTGCGAGTGTAGCTTTCTCCCGAATGAAGCGTAGAGTGTTTGAGGATCGGGACATTCGCAGGGAGACCAAAATGCTTGTTTACAAAGCCATTGTACTACCAACCCTTCAGTACGCCTGTGAAACATGGACCCTCTACAAACGCCACCTCCAACTTCTTGAAAGATTCCATCAACGCTGCCTCCGAAAAATTCTGCAAATTACTTGGGAAGATAGGCGGACTAATGTTAGCGTATTAGAAGAAGCGAAAACCACCAGCGTTGAAACAATGATCATCCAACATCAACTTCGCTGGACCGGCCATGTTGTTCGAATGCCTGACCATCGTCTTCCAAAGCAGCTACTTTACTCCCAACTTAAGAATGGAAAACGGAATATTGGTGGACAGCAAAAGAGATTCAAAGACACTCTCAAAGCTAATTTAAAAAAATGTAATATCAGCATTGAGAACAGGGAAGCCCTAACACATGAGCATTTCAATTGGAGGTCATCCTTTATTAATGGTGCTATGGACTTTGAAGAAGCACGAGTACAGGGCGAAAGGGAGAAACGAGCTAAAAGGAAGGCACGTCAGGCAAACCCTCATCATGACCGTCTCCCACCCGGAAACCTATGCCCCCACTGTGGGAGGTTGTGCGGATCCAGAATTGGCCTTTACAGCCACTTATGGATCCACCGTTAAAATTTTACCTTTGGAAGACAATCTTACTCGGCTACGAGTGATCGCCAATGATCCACAGGGAAGAGTCAACAAGGTCAAGATGGTGATCGCAGCTTTGCAACCAATGCCTGCCCTTTCATATGCATGAGGGACATCAAGGCACGTGCAAACGCAGCGAGGTGTCAATCGCACAGTTGTGACCCCCATCTGGACTTTCTTGACACCCCCTGCAAAAAAAAAATGTCCTTAATGGATGTGTTCCAGTGGGGGCTTCTCCCCGCTCTCTTAAAAGTGCTTTGGATTCCTGCACTGAGCTGGAGACTGGATTTGAGGGCCCAGATAGCTTTCCAACTCTATGATTTGTGGATTCTGTCCTTGATGACTCCCGTGGTGTTCCCCTGCAATCCCTTCCTTTCAAAGAAATATATGTACAGTTCTCATAATACAGGTAGTCCTCGCTTAACGACCACAATTGGGACCGGAACTTCAGTTGCTAAGCGAAGCGGTCATTTAGTGAATCCGACCCAATTTCATGACCTTTTTTGCAGCGATCATTAAGCGAATCACTGCGGGCATTAAGCAGACCACGTGGTCATTAAGTGAACCACGCAGTTCCCCATTGATTTTGCTTGCCAGAAGCCAGCTGGGATGGTCGAAAATGGAGATCACATGACTGTGGGATGCTGTGATGGTCATAACTGCAAACCAGTTGCCAAGTGCCCAAATCACAATCACGTGACTGTGGGGACACTGAGACGGTCATAAGTGTGAGGACCGGTCATAAGTTGGTTTTTTTTAGCACCATCGTAAGTCCGAACCATCACTAAATGAATGGTTGTTAAGCAAGGACTACCCTGATGCTGGGAAAGACTGAAGGCAAAAGGAGAAGGGGACGGCAGAGGATGAGATGGTTAGATAGCATCACCGATGTAATGAACATGAATTTGAGTAAACTCCGGGAGACAGTGGAGGACAGGAAGGCCTGGCGTGCTATGGTCCATGAGGTCACGAAGAGTTGGACACGACTTAACAACTGAACAACAACAACAACCTGTAATGAATCTGAAGTATGAAGTCTTCCCGGAGAACTTGATGTGGAGTTTCTAAGCACTTGTACAGCACAAGTCTGAAATGTGTGTTGGCTTTTTTCCTTTTTTTAACACCTTCTCTTGGTGTCAGGTCAGTCTTCAGTTAAGTAGCACGTCGAAAGGGAAAGTGCCAAATGCAGTAGATTCCCTGCCAACTTTCTTAGTCCTCCAGCTCTGTTTTCTTAAGAGGCAATAATTCCTTGTCAAGTCTAGCGCTTTCAACGGTATAAAAGCCATTTATCAGATGACTCGTGCCAGTAGCTATTTCTTGCTTGTACAAGGAGGATGCATAGTCCTCCTGTCCGCCACGGCACATGTCACCCGAGCCTGCTTGATGCATGGGAAACAACCCAGATCTCCAGCAACCTTAACAAATTAAGAGTTTTTCCCCTCCCGTCCCGTGCTTCTACGTCACGAGGGCGTCTGCAAGGGGAAGCAAGTGGCATCTCGGGCATCAGGAGGCCATTGCAAATGGTGTGATTTGTATCAATTGCATTTTACGACTGATGCCGATTACACACTCTGTACCACTTTTGTGATGACATCATGTGCTGTGACATCATTATGGCTTCTTAAAGATACCTATGTGGAAGAAATGGGAACGTCCCCCACTCTCTGTTTGTTTGATCGGAGAGGCCGATTCCCTGCCATGTCCCGTGGCTTCCAGTTTGCCCCCAGCCCAGAAATTGGTTAAGTGTGCTATGGGAGTGCAGCTGATGAAAAACAGTCGGTGGGGTTTGCAAAAACAAAGGAAATATTCAGCCCCAAACTTTTTTTTTAAGTTTTGAACCAGATGAATAGCTCTAAAACATCTTGAGCCTCATTCAATGAATCCCTTGAAGCATACAAGATGCTCGACTTTGCAATCATCCCCTTGCTGTATTTCCACACTACAGTGCAAACACTGAACCGCACAAATGGTCTTTCACACCACATGCCAAGCCACCAAAAAACTAAGCAAGGTTTTAACACTAACCAAGATCAGCAAGTTCTGCAAATGTATGCACCTGTCCTGGCTCTGACTTAATTATATAGGCTGAGTCAATATAGCCAATAAATATATTAAAAAATCAGTTTTGAGAAGCTTCAGGGGGAAAAAAGAAATTGTGATGCAGGGAAGCTGATCTCTTGGAGCAGCAACACCTCCCTGTCCTATCTATTGAAAACATACGGACAGTCACCTATTCTGAGTGATTCCTCCATCTGAAACCTATTCTTCTTCTCTCCTGAGATCTGAAAGAAAAGCCATGTGATTGCCCCTTTTCCTCCAGCACAGAGTCTGCAGAAGATGACAATTCATCTTCTCTACCCCTGAAGGAATGTCTGACATCTCCTCTTATCAAAGGTAGCATCACTGACTTGGCATCCCTTGAAAACGGACCCCAGCTGCAGCGTTGCTTCAGCGAGATCCAGAGAACAGATTTCTCCCCTTCCCCAATTCATTTTATGCTCAGATGGAATTGCCTGTCCTTGGAGATGTGATTCATGAGAGCTAAATCGTGTGCTGTGAGCAGAATGTCATTAGGCTTCATTGCCCACGCAGAGGCCAGAGGGGTAAGGGTTAGTGAGTAATCACCATTGGAGATGTTTTCTTAGGTGGCTCCCACTATTTCTTGTCAAAGGGAGATCCTCTCTGTTAATTGAGTGGAAGGCATTGCTCAACCCACGGCAAACACAAATTCCTTGTGTTGGAATCCAACCCTGGTGGTTTGCCCTTCTGGTCATGCAAATTGCGACTCATCCTTACTCAGCTTGCAGAACAAGAACTTTCTGGCAGTTTTGCAGCTCTGCTTTGTTGATGGGTTCACAAATAATGTTTAATCCTCCCTTTGCACCCCATCAGTATCCAGTGCAAGGACATGTCCCAGGACAAATCGTATTTGCTCCTTCTACTTGGCCAGTCTTCAAACCAACCTCTCAACCCAAATGATAGCAGGTAATACAATGATTGAGGAATCATTGGTGCAAAAGATCTGGAGATGTAACAATCACAGAGCAAACAGGACTGCCATGCAGAATTACTATAGTTTCTCTAAGAAGCCAGGTATGGATTGGATAGATGTTGAGTGACTCCCTGAAGTCAGCTTAGTCTCAGGCACAAGTCAAGCCACCTTTGAGTCCAACTTGAGGGCTGTGTCTTACATGGACACATCAGTGAGGTTTTCTTGGCATGATATGGAAGTAGTTTACCAATACCTTGTTCCAGGATGGTTTCTAGGACTTCCCAGTCTAGCCTGCAGATCTGGATTTCCCAGGTGGTCCCCATCCAAGAACAACCTTGGCCAACCCTGCTTAGCATTCTAGATCAGCAACGGTCAACTAATTGCTACTACATTGCTGTCTTCAATCTTTTTGTAGCTCATGGTGAAAAGTTAAGTAAATTCTTTAGAGTCTGTCTTCTCCTGATTCACTCATACCAGCCATGATCATCCCTTTCCTCCTCTTCCTCAGGAAGCAACCAAGTAGCAATTTTAAGGTAGCATTGGGCACAGATATTTGGTCATTCCCCAAAGCCACCTTGGGAATCCCCTGTGTGCTTCATGGGCAGTCGGAGCAAGCAGTGGGTGCAGCCCCAGACAGACTGGATCATAGGGGTGAAAGAGAGAAGCCATTGCCATTCAGCAGCACCATCACACAGTATTAAGGAACCTGGTATTTGCCATTCGGAGCCACTTTGGTGCGGTGGTTAAGGCACCAGGCTAGAAACTGGGAGACCATGAGTTGCAGTCCTGCCTTGGGCACGAAGCCAGCTGGGTGACCTTAGGCCAGTCCCTCCCACTCAGCCCTAGGAAGGAGTCAATGGCAAACCACTTCTGAAAAATCTTGCCAGAAAAACTGCAGGGAGTCCAGGCAGTCACTGAGAATCAGACACAAATCAGAAATCTCAGTGGCGATTTTTTTTTTCCTGTTCAATCATGATCTAAACTTGGGTAATCTACTGAAAGCAAATGCGTGGCATTCACTGCCAATGTGGTGAAGATTCTGGACAAGGAGTAGGGACACTCACATTCTGGTTCCCCCTCAACCGCAAAAACTCCCACTTTGGGCCAGCCACTCTCCCTCAGCCCACCCTAACTCATTCTGAAGGAGGGAAAAAAATTCGTACAGGTAATCCCTGCTTAACAACCACAATTGGGACTGGAATTTCAGTTGCTAAGCAAAGCGGTCACTAAGCGAATCTGACCTGATTTTAGAACCATTTTTGTGACAGTTGTTAAGCGAACTATGTGGTCATTAAGCAAATCATGCAATTCCCCATTGTTTTTGCTTGTCAGAAGCTGGCTGGGAAGATCAAAAATCGTGATCACGTGACCATGGGGATGCTGCAACAGTCATAAGTGCGAGGACCGGCCGTAAGTTTTTTTTCCAGTACCATCATAAGTCTGAACAGTCACTAAATGAATGGTCGTTAAGCGAGGATTACCTGCATTTACCAAATAAAAATACTCCTACTGCTACTAATGTGGTGATGGTCAATAACTTTCAGTTTTAAAAGCAGATTAGACAAATTCAGGGAAGAGAGGGCTATCAAAAGCTATTAGTCTTAATGGCTGTTTCCCACTTTCTGATTTGTATCTGGCATAACATGCTTTTCCATATTAACTGTGGTTTACTCAGTAAGCCAGTTCTATGGGGTTGCATGATTCATTGGGCAATAAAGTAGCTCTTTGAGTGAGATGGGCGGTAGCTAAATTTGAAATATAAATAAATAAATAAACTGGATGGGCTGGGTTACAGCCATATCTTGGACTAAACCAGGTAAGCTGGTTTGTAGTTCACAGTATCGGAGATCAGCTTCTGAGTCACAGGGCCCATGCCTTGAACCTCAACTGTTGAGAAGCAATTATGGACAAGGGTGCTCACCTTCCTGTCCTTGACAGATTCATGGTTGGTCCCTTTGTGACACAAAAGGCTGAATTTTATCCCAGCTCATTGTTTTTTGTATATGCTTACAATACTCATTGCTAAACCAATCTCTTCTTTTTTTCCCTTGAGAAAGGGAGTAACCCCAGATTAGCCTTGTACAACCTTCAAAATATATTAGAATTCCTTGCAGAATTCTCCCGACCATGGCCAGGCTGGTTGAAAATTCTGGAAATTTTCATTCGGTAGGAGCAGCAATTGAAAGGAGTTTGATCCCAGGCAAATATTGCCCTTGACTACAAGTCTGACAGAATGGGGATATGCACTCAACCACTTTGAGAAGATCTGTCCAGAGGTGCCAAGGCACCGCATTCTAATCGCACCAATCAAGTGAGTCATTGTTTTTGCATTGTTCTTCCAAGAGGGAGTTAGGTGCCAATCACATTAGCATTCCCTAAAGCCCATCAGATAAGTTTCTCTTTCCACTTCAGGCAGCACCTGGTATTAATATTGAGTACAGGGTCATCTGTCAAGCTGTTAATTTCTTCTGACAATGTTTGAGGCTTCTATCTGTCCCCACCCACCCCTGCCCAGCCTTAGTTAGTCAAGCAATTTAAGTAGCTGATCACCACACCTGCCCTTCAAAAGTTTAAAATAGAGCACAGGGGGAGAAACTGGGCTAGGGCATGTAAATTGCTTTTCTGCATCCTGCCATCAGATATCAGCTCAGCTCTGTAATTTCTGCTGCTTTTGTGGAATGGATGTGCCAGCAGCTACAACTCCCATAGGGGACATTTAATGAGAGCCGTTTAGACTGTATATTTCCAGAGGTTGAGGGGGAGAGAGACTGTTTCTTTTAAGGAAGTGGATACACAAATAACCACGTCTAATTTCTCTGAGCTGGGTGGAGAGAAAGTTCTTGGAAACAGGAAATTTTCAATGCAAAAGTAGGACTATCCCATTTGGAAAATACCTGAATGATTGTAAAGAGCGAGTTAAGTAAATTTTAATCATGAACTATAAAGTTTGCTGACACAAGATGTGATGGAGAGTTATTGCTGTAGATGGCTATAAAACAGGATAGGACAAAGGCATACTGGAGGAGATGCTTTTATTTATCCTTATCTGCATGTCTGGGGACTATATTTATTTATACAGTATTTGCATTCTGTTTTGCAACCATCATGATTCTCAAAGAGGCACACATTAGTAACAGTAAAACAATAAAAGATTGTTTAAGACAAGCAATCTGATGCTTCCTGGAGGTTGCTGGCTGCACTCATGGAGGACATGTCTATCTAGAGCAGAGCTTTCCAAACTGTGTGTCGCGACATGTTAGTGTGTCGGCTGCAGTGTCTGGGTGTGTCGTGGCTGCTGCTGCCTCCGAGCCCTGCCAGGATTCCATGCAGGTCCTAGTGCCTGCCTTGTGCCCTGCTGCCTCCAAACCTGCCCTGCCAGGATTCCACACAGGTCCTAGTGCCTGCCTTGTGCCTGGCTGCCTCCAAACCTGCTTTGATTCCGCGCAGGTCCTAGTGCCTGCCCTGTGCCCTGCTGTAAGAGTGTGTCATGAAATGATGTCCTGCTGTAAGAGTGTGTTGCGAAATGATGCATGTCTAAAAAGTGTGTCACCAACATGAAAAGTTTGGAAAGCTCTGATCTAGAGCAATGTTTCTCAACCTCAGCAACTTTCAGATGTGTGGACTTCAACTCCCAGAATTCTCCAGCTAGCATGGCTGGCTAGAGAATTCTGGAAGTCCACACATTTGAAAGTTGCTGAGGTTGAGAAACACTGATCTAGGGCTATCAGTCATGAAGATTCAGTGTTATTGTTGAGTTGAGGGCAGCATGCATCCAAATACTGGTTGCAGGAGAACAACACTGATATGTCTCCATTTCTTGCTTGCCTGTAGCCTAGAGGCATCTGCTTGGCCACTGTAAGAAACAAAATATGGTACAATTGTGTCCCTGGCTTTATCCAGTAGGCCTAGTCTTACCTTCTTCTCCATCAACAGAGAGGAAGACATAGTCACAGAGAAGGTCCACCAGGAAACTTCTCTGTCTGCAGTGGAAACTTCTATCACAGTGGTTGACCTGCTGTCAATCTTCTGGCAATAGGACAATTCAGAAATTTGTCAGAGGTTGCCAAGATCCCACAGATCTCAGGTGTCCTCATTTTTCTGACAGGTCCTAAAACAAAACTGGAAGTTTTGGTAATCCAAGAGATGTCTAATAAATTTGCTTCTAATCGAAGAGAATATTTGTAGCTCAGGGTTGAACTGTGGAGTCCTTGGTGCTCTCTGAGCTTTGTTGTTTTCTTGCAGACATTTCATTGCCAGGCTAGGCAACATCTTCAGTGCAAAAAGGGAGTGGGACTTGCTCTCTGTTTATATACCATGGCTTGTCCAAACAACACAATAGACCCTAATCAAGGAACTATTAACTCAGTCAATCAACCAAGCAGCAAACAACAACCCAATCAAGGTACTACCAAGGAGAGTACAACACCCCCACCAACACAGGCAGGACAAGCCAGGGTATATAAACAGAGAGCAAGTTCCACTCCCTTTTCACACTGAAGATGTTGCCTAGCCTGGCAATGAAACATCTGCAAGAAAACAACAAGGCTCAGAGAGCACCAAGGACTCCACAAATTTGCTTCTGTTTGAAGCAATGATGGAGGACAAAATGAAGAAAACAGTTGGGGCCTTTCTGTCCTGTACTGGGTTCAGTGGTGGTTCTATCACATTCCAGGAATATTGTATTTTTCTTCCAAGTAAATAATTTGAGCCCACGATCTGAAACCACAAAGAAATCAGGAAATAATACGATGGTACTCTTGACATTCTAAATCTGTCAGTGAACTCAGGTAAAAAATACACAAGGACACTTTAAAAAAAACAGTGCAAAGAAGCACAAAGGGGCAGGGAATCACATTGCTTAAAAGCAATTCATGAAAAATGATTGATTGTGGATCAGAGCTTGAAGAATATATATTAATGTCACAGCACCTTTAAAAGCCTCTAAATCAAGAATAGAGTTTGGAATGGTAGAAGGAAGCATTCAAGTACATTTTCCAATATTGAGATGATGTCAGGCAAGGTAAGGTCTTCCCCTTTTTGCACAAATGAAAGTATCTGTTCCTTGGGAGGTCTGGGCTCCTAAGAAGGAACATAAACCTCCATTCAGGTTTCTATTTCTTACAAAGTAATAACTCATCCAGTTGAAGCCTTGGGAGTGTCAACTAAAAATGTAAAGATCATAGGTCTTTTTTTAAACAAATAAACAAACTCTTTTGAATAGAAGAAAGAATACTGAAAAGAAATTAAGTATGTGGTCTGACCCAACACTACAGAAAAGAATCTAACAATAAGTTAAAGAAGTGAGGCTATTCAAGATTAGGAAAAGAGGGGAAGATGATGGAACTTGCTGAGATGGCTAAATTGTCTTCCTTGATCACAGAAAAGATACTGTCTACATTTACTGCTGACTGGAAACCTCTTATAGGCTTTTTGTGTGGAACGGAAAAAAATGAATTTATGATTTATGGTTTTGATGATTAGACAGAGTAGATTATAGAAGAAAGAGAGTTGTGTTGTAACCATAGAGCAAGAGGTAAATTTATAATTGTACTTATAACTGCTGTAAAGAAGATTGGAAGCTACTTCTTTGTATCTTTTTTCTTTCTTTTCTCTTTTCTATTTCTTTTTTTTCTTTCTTGCACTTTTAGCTCTCTCTTTGATTTTTTTTTCTTTTCTTTTTCTCACTCCATATTAGTTTCTATTAGTTTTTATGTTCTTTCTTAAAATCTTTAAATATATATATAGCAATAAAAGATTGGCTGTTGTGGGTCTTCCGGGCTGTTCGACAATACATCAATAAAAGATAGTTTAAGACAAGCAATCACTGCGGATCACTTTGTCGGTTCCCTGATTCATCCAGAGAATTCCTTTGTCATTCCCTTTCATATATACACACATTCCATACACACACACACCACACACACACATACACACACACACCACACACACACATACACACACACGAATGATTAGGAAAAGAGCTTGATTTTAAGATTTTACGATTACCTTTAGGTGCGCTCTCCATGGTGCTGAAAAGGGATTTTGCAGCATCCCAAAACCTCAAAAGACTAAATCTAACCATAAACCAAGTTCTCCCCCCATCTCTTTCTCTCTCTCTCTCTCTCTTTCGCTCACTCACTCGCTCACTCGCTCACACACACACACACACACGCGCATGCACACCCCAGCTGTAGTTCAAAGTGCAATAAGCTACAAGCAGGAAACTCCCAAAGCACAAACACATTCACTTTTATCACGTTGAATGCATTGGGTCTTTCGGATCACTGTGTCAGTTCCCTGGTTCATCCAGAGAATTCCTTTGTCATTCCATTCGTTCATTCGTTCGATTCATACCCCACCTCTTTTCTAAGAGGGGGAGGAAATTAATGGAGTGCTCCAATTCCCCACTGCCACCACTAAAATCTAGCGAGGCTGGGAGATAGTGGACTGGTCCAAAAACAGGAAGCTTCCATGACTAAGGGAAGATACGGAGCCCTAGTCCAACACTTTAATCGTGACAAATAATGATTAAAATATTAATTAAAATTAAATAATAATAATAAATTTAAAATTAAAATTATTAAAATAATAATTCGTGCCCATGCAGTCCGTAACTTCTGAAACAACCCATTAGCCAAGCTGCTTCGTGTCTCCAGTGCTATACTTTTCCACCATGAAATGCTTCTATAGAAAAGGACTGCAGATAGAGAGCTCCCAGTTTCAGCCCCTGGTGTTATTTCTGGTTAGGACTGGAACACAAGCCTGCAGAACCTGCAAGAGATGCCAGAGCTAAAGCTCAAGTTGTCATTATCTCAAAGAGTGGAAACCACTGGTGGACTATTTGCGAAATGCAGGAGGGGCGAAGCTTACATGGGGATTTGAAGATTATATAATAGGGTATATTAGACAAAGAATTATTCTTATCTATTGCATGAAAAACTAGCACTTAGGATGGATTTTTTAAATTTATTTTATTTACTAATTAAACTTCTATCACCGCCCATCTCCCTCCACCAGAGGGACTCTGGGCGGTTTACAACTAAATAATAAAAACAAGAACTATAAAATATATATACAATACAAAAATACTAAATTATAAAACAAGATTAAATTATAAAACAAGATTTTCTTGTTCTTATGACCAGGGATAGATTGGAAGTTACCTATGTTTCATACTTTTCTTTTTCTTTTACTTTACTACACTTTTTCTTTCCTTTCCTTTCCTTTTATTTTGTATTTCTATTTCTTTTTCTATTACTAACTTTTAACTATGTATTGTAAAATTCTAATTAAAAAATTATTTAAAAAAAAAAAGAGATTCCAGAGCTACGCTTCAGAGGGGCCAGGTCAGCTCCTTGGGTTCCGTATTTGCCATTAATGCAAAATGATTGCTGTCATACAACATTCTTCTGCCTCAACTCCCCTTTGCCACTGGGACGCTCTGCTTCCTTATCCTCCTTCAAATCTTGTCTGAACAGATCCTGCATTTGAGAAGATTTTGAAAATGCCCTGAGCGAGCAGCTTGGGCTTCTGCAGTGCAGATTGTGCTTTATTGCAAAGTAGTGAGTCAGCATCTCCAGAGAGAGAGGGCGGGAGGGAACTTTTTCAGAGATGGGGAGGTTGTAGGAAGGGGGAGAGGCTAGTGGGACCATCAAACAAGAGGACAACTCATCCCTTTCTTTCACAGAACTTATCAGAAAAAGAGAAATCTCCACTGAGATGTGCAAGCTATTAAAATCACTATAACATTGTGGCAACAGAGTCCATAGTTAAAATGCATGATTGCACATCTCAAGCATCCAGATTTCCAAAATGAAGAATGAATTTTTATGGCAAGGTTGTCTCTTGACTATTTTCTGCCTTTTCAGCTTCAAATCAGATTAGCTGAGACCATGATTTTCTCCCCAAGTCCCAAAACTGCTTGGCTTTCCATGAGCCAATAACAAATAGCTGTAGATTCAAATATTGTGCTCACCCAACAGATGGAATCAGGTCAACTTAAGAATTAATAGTTGTGCTCATACAACATGCTATTTGGGTAGAGTTTAACTTCAGTGTTTAGTACCCAACATGCTAGACTTGGGTAGAGTCTTGGTTAACCTTAGTTTGGGGAAATAATTAGTATGTTGGACACAACCAGCCCATTTAAGTTGTCAACAGGTCGATGTATTCTGCAAATGCAGACAATGAGCTCATTTGATAGGTAATTTAAATGTATTGTATGAACAAGCCAATTACATCTCTAGCTGTGTGCCTTCTGTTTTGTTATTGACATGTTATTAGGCTTCCATTCTTTGTTATGAAACTCTAAGACAGAGCTTAGAACTGTGTGTCATGACACGTTAGTGTGTCGGCTGCAGTGTCTGGGTGCTGCTGCTGCCTCCGAGCCCTGCCAGGATTCTGCGCAGGTCCTAGTGCCTGCCTTGTGCCCTGCTGTAAGAGTGTGTCGCGAAATGATGTATGTCTAAAAAGTGTGTCACCAACATGAAAAGTTTGGAAAGCTCTGCTCTAAGATGATTTACCATTTTAAAGATTAGGGGTATTTTTAGGAGGTTTGTACCATAAATTAGTTTTTATTCATTTTTTTAATGCTGTAAGCCAAGGGTCGGAAATGGCGGCTCGCGAGCCAAATGCGGCTCTTTGGCCCCTTGAGTGTGGCTCTTCCGCAGGCAGGCGTGGCGGGCGTGGCGGGGGCAGGCGCGGCAGCGAGTGTGGCGGGGCAGGCGCGGCAGTGGACATGGTGTGCGTTGCTGTGGGCATACCCCTGGCAACCTAGGCCCAGCCTCTCTTTTTCCTCCGGGGACGGGTCTCGCGGGAGTTTGGAAGCCTCCGTCTCCGGCAGCCATCTTGACGACGGGCACTTGCCCATCGCCTTAACCCAGGGCTTTCCAAACTGTGTGTCGGGGGCCCCCAAGTGTGTCGCGTGACAAGCCGGAAGCGCTGATGAAAATGCCCTCGGCTCTGGCAGGGAGGTGAAAATCGCGCGCGCACGCGCTGCCAGGCCACCCGGAGTGGAAATTCTCCACGCCAATCAGCTGTGCGTCGGGAAGCCCGGCAGCCTGCACGCGCGATTTTTGCCTCCCTGCCGGACCCGAGGGCATTTTCGGGGTCCCCGGAGCCTGCTCTTTTGAAGGGGCAGCACCTCAGTTTAGGCAGGGAGGCTGCGCGCAAGCAGCGCTCAGCTGTTCTGCGGGGAAAACTTCCACCCCACTCCAGGGCAGCGTGTGCGTGCGGGGAGGGGAAGGGAGGTTTTTGCCTCCCTGCCAGAACCGAGGGCATTTTCGGGGTCCCCGGAGCCTGCCCTTTTGAAGGGGCAGCACCTCGGTTTAGGCAGGGAGGCTGCGCGCAAGCAGCGCTCAGCTGTTCTGCGGGGAAAACTTCCACCCCACTCCAGGGCAGCGTGTGCGTGCGGGGAGGGGAAGGGAGGTTTTTGCCTCCCTGCCAGAACCGAGGGCATTTTCGGGGTCCCCGGAGCCTGCCCTTTCGAAGGGGCAGCACCTCAGTTTAGGCAGGGAGGCTGCGCGCAAGCAGCGCTCAGCTGTTCTGCGGGGAAAACTTCCACCCCACTCCAGGGCAGCGTGTGCGTGCGGGGAGGGGAAGGGAGGTTTTTGCCTCCCTGCCAGAACCGAGGGCATTTTCGGGGTCCCCGGAGCCTGCCCTTTCGAAGGGGCAGCACCTCAGTTTAGGCAGGGAGGCTGCGCGCAAGCAGCGCTCAGCTGTTCTGCGGAGAAAACTTCCACCCCACTCCAGGGCAGCGTGTGCGTGCGGGGAGGGGAAGGGAGGTTTTTGCCTCCCTGCCAGAACCGAGGGCATTTTTGGGGTCCCCGGAGCCTGCCCTTTCGAAGGGGCAGCCGCTGCCGCCGCAGCGACAACCTGGAAGCACCGCCGCCGGTGCTTCCAGTTTTTGTGGGCTGGCCGTTGGTGTGTCGCCAACGGCAAAAGTTTGGAAAGCCCTGCCTTAACCTCTTCGTTGCTGCTCTGCTTACTCTTTTTCTCCGTGCAAAAGCAGCACATTTCCACCCCACAGCCCTAAGTGTGCGCAATTGGCTCCCGCCCGCAAACCCCGCTCTTGCGCTGGATTCCCCACCAGCTTTACTTTGCCTGGACTGGGAGCGTGAGCGGCTCCGGAAGAGAAGCGACTGGAGCAGTCGAGCCTCTCTTTCCTTTCTTTTTCCAAACCTCCCCCGCCCCCTTCCACGCGATTGGCCCCCGCCCGCAAACCCCGCCCCCTGGCTCTCGAGCACTTCAAAATGTGCACGAGCATGTCAAAATGGCTCCCGGCAAAAAAAGTTTGCCGACCCCTGCTGTAAGCAATTTCAGTTTACTGTATCTCTGCATGTTGGCTTCAGTTCTCAGTGAAGAACAGGATAGAAATTTAATAATAAATAAAAGCAATACATAAATAACAAGCCAATAAACTGAAGGCTTCAGCAAACTCTGGATGCTGTGTGTCTGCAATTTGTTCTCAAAATCCTCCTAGTTCACAAGAACCTGGACAGAGTGACACAGGCAATGTGAACCTATTTCTGAGTATAGACAGATCTTACCATTGCTTCATATTGACAAATGCAGGATAGCAATACTGGGTTCAAACATTACACTAAGCTCAGATACAGTTTGTGTAATTTTGATTTAATGTGTTGTCTCATTCATTGGCGATCACTCGTAGCCGAGTAAGATTGTCTTCCAAAGGTAAAATTTTAACGGTGGATCCGTAAGTGGCTGTAAAGGCCAATTCTGGATCCGCACAACCTCCCACAGTGGGGGCATAGGTTTCCGGGTGGGAGACGGTCATGATGAGGGTTTGCCTGACGTGCCTTCCTTTTAGCTCTTTTCTCCCTTTCGCCCTGTACTCGTGCTTCTTCAAAGTCCATAGCGCCATTAATAAAGGCTGACCTCCAATTGAAACGCTCATGAGTTAGGGCTTCCCAGTTCTCAATGCTGATATTACATTTTTTAAAATTAGCTTTGAGAGTATCTTTGAATCTCTTTTGCTGTCCACCAATATTCCGTTTTCCATTCTTAAGTTGGGAGTAAAGTAGCTGCTTTGGAAGACGATGGTCAGGCATTCGAACAACATGACCGGTCCAGCGAAGTTGATGTTGGATGATCATTGTTTCAATGCTGGTGGTTTTCACTTCTTCTAATACGCTAACATTAGTCCGCCTATCTTCCCAAGTAATTTGCAGAATTTTTCGGAGGCAGCGTTGATGGAATCTTTCAAGAAGTTGGAGGTGGCGTTTGTAGAGGGTCCATGTTTCACAGGCGTACAGAAGGGTTGGTAGTACAATGGCTTTGTAAACAAGCATTTTGGTCTCCCTGCGAATGTCCCGATCCTCAAACACTCTACGCTTCATTCGGGAGAAAGCTACACTCGCAGTTAGGGACGCAGTTGGACTCGCAGTTAGGGACGCAGCCAAACAATAGTTTGGGGCTTAATCTGTTGCTTGTATACAGCCATTTGTGGCCCATTCAACAAGTCAGCATGTGAAGTCAGCCATGGACCCAGGTTACCTGAGGAACCGTCTCATCCCAATGATAGAAGATCTTAAATATATCAAACTTACATACAAATATATTTTATATTTAGTATTAATATATCAGAAATATTTGCACTTTTATTATTATTTATTTGTTATTCAGATTTATCACCGCCCATCTCTACAGTAGATTATGGCTCTGAAACCATGTTTTATTTCCTTGAAGAGTTTTGTTGGCTTTCTTACTCTTCCTTTCTAACAGACCTTGATAGATAGCTATGCCCATAGAAAGATAAGGTGTACATTCCAAAGATAGCTTCTCCAGAGGAAAGGTATTAATAACGGTCAAGGGGGCCTAGCAAGGATGGAAGGAAGTTCCTTATATGGAGTGATGTTAAGATGGAGTGAAGGAAGGAAATTCCTAATATGGAATGAGGTTAAGGTGGAGTATGGATAATTGAGTAAGAGGTGGTATTCCGAAGGAGGAGTTGAATGGAATGTATATAATGTGCTGTAAGAAGGGGGTCCTGCATGGTCACCCACCTAACAGCTTGCTGTCATTGCTTTTGATCTTGGGTTCTTTAAGTTCTTTAAACTTAATTTCATGCAACTGCCTGTTTCTTTGATCCCGGCTCAGAAGCGAACCTGGTAAGGAAATAAAAAAATTCTAACACCAATCACATCGACCCTGATCCGGCAGGGAGGGCATGTTATGAACCCCATTGGCTAAAGAATCCTGACTGGTGGGGTCAAGGAGGAGAGCCTTTTCTGCCATTGGCCCTGCCCTGTGGAACATCTTGCCCCCTGAGGTGAGGCTGGCCCCCACTCTCCTGGCCTTCAGGAAGAGCGTCAAGACCCAGCTCTGACAACTAGCTTGGGGGTCCAAGAGTGATAAACGGCCTGGGGGTGGCTGGTGGCTTAAAGACGCTCTCTCTGCCTTTTAGTTTCCCTCATCTATATTCTATTTTTTCTATTTTTATAATGGTTTTATAACTTTTATTTGTAAGCTGCCCAGAGTCACTTTTACAGTGAGACGGGCGGTGTATAAATTCAATAAATTCAATAAAATAATAAGAAATGGGACCAAGCAGCAAGGAACTCCTTTCTTTCTTTCTTTCTTTCTTTCTTTCTTTCTTTCTTTCTTTCTTTCTTTCTTTCTTTCTTTCTTTCTTTCTTTCTTTCTTTCTTAATTTCTATTACCGCTCCATCTCCCCCGAAGGGGACTCTTCTTCTTAAACTTCCCATCAACACAAAGTAGAATGGAAAGTTCTTTTCATTTTATAAAGAAGGCTCTAGGGTAGACAGTCTCCTGGTTCTATCATCTGGCAGATAGTATCCTGGTTCTGTCTAGGGTTGAGGAACTAAGCTTGGATAGAGTTTTGTGCCTCATTATCCGACCTGGTTGCCTTTTAGACCTCAGCAACGTTTCAGCCGGGCCTCAGATTAGCATGGCAGTCTTACTTACAACCATCTTTTCCTGGCCCACTTCTGACCCTGTCCCATTTGATTTCTATCCTCCAATGTACACAAATAAAGAAGCCAGACTTCTCCGACGTCTCTCCTTGGGGGTAGTGAGAAAGAAAGAGAGATTTTTAAAAAAATATCTAGCTGAGATTCTGCTTCACTGCTGTACCCATTGCCTGAAGGGGTTCTTTTTTCTATAAGAGAAGAAAAAGGAATAGTCATCAGCACTCAGGCAGGTATCTTGATTGGATAATGCCCCTGCAGGTCTTGAGAAGATGGGCAAATGCATCATGATTTCCAAAGGGATTTTGAAAATAGCTTCTTAACCATGCATCTGAAACTATCCATTCACCATTTTGCAACCTGCATTCAGTTTCTCGGCATCTCGGCTCAGGCAAATGATGACATAAACCATTATGCCTCATTATGGAGGACACATCTTCCTTTTTCTCTTCTCACGCTGTGGCACTCACAAAGTTTCATATTTCTTTAAGCTTTTGCATTCTGAGCAAGTTCTAGCTCCCATCTTCTTTCTCTGGTTGCAATTCCTTCTCCTCCCTCCCTTTGCCATACCCATTTATTTATTTGTTTGTTTGCTTGCATGCTTGCTTTGGATAACTTTTATAATGAGTAGAGATGGTAGCTCATATTTGGGGCACATTTTTGCACACAAATGATTTCTGTCTTTGGATCAGGAATGCCAAATAAAGAGCTGCTTTCTGGAGATAAGATCTAATCCAAGTTTCTTGAAAATTATACTCCAGATTAGTTGGGATTACAGCTTCCAGAATCCTCAGCCAGGATGAGTGCTCACTGTATTGGTTGAGACCTTAGGAGATGTTCTCTTAACCCATCCCAAGAGCACCAAGGTGAGGAAGACTGATGGAGTCTTCTTCTCACTCAGTTTTGTCTTGCAAAATGTTGGATATTCTGGCAAATCCTGCATGCCTCCATCAGCATATGGATGGCTGCTCTAGGATGCAAGCTCTCCATGCTTTTTGAGGACGCTGTTTGTGGCCACTCCCACTTCCTCTCTCTTCTCTCTCCTCCTTGGACTGGGAGCAAAGCACATGGCTGTGTGCTGCTCCATCGCAGGCCATGGATGGGCCTAGGAGATTTTTCCCCCTTTCTACATGCATCTCTTGCAGCAAGCAGGACAAGATGTATTAAGTTTAGGGAACAGGAAGAAATGGAACATTATTTATCTACCAAAAATGCTGTACCTGCAATGAATAAATGTAAGGACTCTTTTGTACTTACTTTTCATACCTGCCATGTCTAAGTGTGCCTTTCTTTATGCTTGGGTGGGCTAAGAGTATAAGATTAACCTGGATCTCTCTAATGTGCTCATGGGCTCTGTTTTTAAACAATATTCTTTTTCTGTACACAAACTTTGCAGCTCTGCTCCATTTCAGTAGTTCTAACAGACTGCTGAATGGACTTCACAAAAGTCCTTGTGCCAGCTGGTCTTTCCATCCTGCAAAAGGCAGTGAGTTGGGCAGCCCCAGAACATGAGGAAGGGGGAAGTTAGAGGAAAAATGGTTCCTTCTTTTCCTTCCCAAAGATCAGATATATATTCAAGATATTAACCAGGAGGAGAAGAAAAGGCCACCTGTCAGGTCCCCATCTGCCACCCAGGGATATCAGCAGGAGGGGGTCCCAAAAAAACCAAGATGGTGGCCATGACCGCACAATCAAAGCCAACATCTTGACTTTTTTGACCACTCCTCTTGCAGGCCCTCCTGCTGCCACAATTGCTTCTACCTCACTTGCATCCTGCCAGGTAAGAGAATAAAAGGGAGAGAATTAAGTTGGTACCATGTCCTGTGAGAACTTAGAGATTCACTGTGGAGGTTGGGCTACTGCACTGTTTCTCAACATTAGCAACGTTAAGACTTTCATTTATGCAAAACCATATACTGCAATCATGTTGGGGGGAGAGTGGCATCACATGTGTTGTGGCATCATCACCCATGTGAAACAAATTTTATCATTTGCATGGTGACTCCAGGCTTGTTGATCGGAAGATCGCAATTTCGGAGGTTCGAGACCCAAGCACCGCGTGATGGAGTGAGCTCCTGCACTCGCCCCAACTCTTGCCAACCAAGCAATTCGAAAGCATGCAAATACAAGTAGATTAGTAGGTACCACTTCAGTGGGTAGGTAACAGCGTTCCATGTGCGTCATTATTATTATTATTATTATTATTATTATTATTATTATTATTATTTATACCCCGCCTATCCCCTCCCTATCGGAGGACTCTAGGCGGCTTACAACATTTGCAATTCATGTATAATTCATATATTAACAATGTTTATTACCGCATGCTTAGGGAAGGGGTAAGGGAACCGACTCTTGTAGTATTGGACTACATGTCCCAGAATACCTTGCTTCAGAGTCGGCTGCTGACGTCCTGGATATTGCTGTTCGGGATCCGTCGTCTCTGTTTCTCCGTCGCCGCCATTTGCGAGGTCTTCTTCACTCCGGAGGCGACCCCCGACAGGATGCCAGCAAATTCTCCCACGTAAGGTGGTACTCATTTATCTACTTGCAATTAGCTTTCGAACTGCTGGGTTGACAGGAGCTGGGGCAAGTGACGAGAGCTCACCACGCCACGCGGAGGTTCGAACTGCCGACCTGCTGATCGGCAGTCTTACAGCATCAGCGGTTTAACCCATGCCAGCCACATGTCCGCGGAAGCCTCTTCAGACAACGCTGGCTCTTCGGCTAACAAACAGAGATGAGCAGCGGCCCCTAGAGTTGGACACGACTGCACAAATGTGCGGGGGGAACCTTTATCTTTTTTACTATCATGCTGTAAATCACGTTATTAAAGTCTGATAGCATGGCATTAGGCTATTGGTATAGAATTTTATATTTGCATATGTGTGTCAGCCCTTCAAGGTAGCAATCGAAGAGATTGCTTCAAGGTAGGCCACGTCGAAAAACCAACACTGCAACAATTGATTCTAGGAGTGCTACTTTATTGTGGTACAGTATAATAGAACCTTGAAAGCCTGTCCAAGTTTCTTTCCATCCCATTTTATACTAAACAAAATCAAGGTGAGGTTATTTTTGAGTTTCTTTCTCATACTTCCTTCAATCTCTGGATTGTGTAATCTCTAGTCCAGTGTTTCTCAACCTTGGCAGCTTGAAGATGTGTGGACTTCAACTCCCAGAATTACTAAACATCTGTTCTGACTTAGGTATCTCATAAAATTGAAATACAGATTTTATGCATACCAAACTGCAAATTTTGGATGGAACAGATGCAGAAGGAAACCCATTAATTCCATAACCTCATGTTAGTTAGGATCTTTTGTAAACGTGATTGGGGGGGGCAGGGGGGCAGGAAGAGATCAGAAAAGCTTTCTGTTGGAATTGCTGCATTGCACCAGCTTATCTGAAACTTCATGACCTTTCATTTTAATATACTGGCGAGGGGGGGTATTTTTAATGTAGCATTGGGGAGGGAATGTTTGTTTTTAATGTATAGCTCTGGAAGTAGATAATCTCTCTAATAGTACTTTTATTAAGATTCCCCACCCCCAAAGGATTAGGATAATGCTGGCCCATTTCCATATCGGAGGGTGATTATCTGAATTTTTCCTCCCTCCCAGCCCCCTTCTGACCATCAGTGGTTCCAGCGAGATGACCCAGCCACTACCTTAAGTCTTTCCACGGCTCTTTAAAAAGTGTAAATGTTCCAGGAGAGATTTAGCCCCTTGACATACCGGAGAAGAATGTCAGGCCTGTAGTTTGTAAATGCTCAAGAGAACAGGACTGAGGATCCAGCTGATTTAAGTTTTTTTGTGGAGTCCTTGGTGCTCTCTGAGCCTTGTTGTTTTCTTGCAGACATTTCATTGCCAGACTAGGCAACATCTACAGTGCGAAAAGGGAGTGGGACTTGCTCTCTCTTTATATACCATGGCTTGTCCTGCTTGTGTTGGTGGAGGTGTTGTTCTCCCCTTAGGAGTTCCTTGATTGGGCTGTTGTTTGCTGCTTGGTTGATTGACTGAGTTAAGAGTTCCTTGATTAGGGTCTATTGTGCTGTTTGATTGTTCCTCTGGTGCTAATCCTGGTGTTAATCTTTGCATATCTGGGTGATGATTGCTGGCAAGGCAGTGTTCTGGTCTTTTGGCTTTTCTATTGTCTCTTATGAATGGTATGTAAATGTTGTTTACCTCTATGTGTCTGTTGATGGCTGCTTTGTCTGAGTGCCAAGCTTCCAGAAATTCTCTAGTGTTTTTGGACTTGGCTTGGTTTAAGATGTTCACAGTTTCCCAGTTGAAAGTATGGTTCAGTCTGTCCATGTGTTGTGAGATTAAGGAGTTTTCATCGTGTCTTCTGACTGCTAGTTGGTGTTCGTGGATGCGTTCTGCTAGTCTTCTGCCTGTCTATCCTACATAGTGGCTGTTACAGTCCTTACACTGTATGTTGTAGATAACTCCTGTTTTTTCTTCTTGGGCTACTGGGTCTTTTGGTTTACTTACGATGTTCTGAAGGGTTTTGGTTGGTTTGTGTGCTACGGTGATGCCGTGTGGTTGTAACAGTCCATTAGTAGTTTCTGAGATGTTTCTGATGTATGGCAGTGTAATCCTTTTCATAGCTTCTGTTGGTTTTGCTGTGGTGGGTTGAGTGGTCAGTTTTTTTCTTTAAGTTTCCATCTCTTTCCCTCTTCCCAAGCCACGAAAAAGCTGTTGAAGTGACCATGACAAGGTCCAGTGTTCACACCCATCTCTTTGGACCTGGAGTTGAATTTTTGGTGCTGAAAAGCTGCCTTACTCTACTTCCTCCTGCTGTTTTGCCTTATGCATGGGGTGTTTGAGAAGGTCCTTGAAATTTCTCTTGGTGGTTTTCAGCTTGAATGTCTCAGGGGGTGGAGAAAGCTACAGCTGAGGTTGCTTTCTCTTAGCCACCTAGCCCTCCCTGTGAAACCTACCTGGCTGCTCACTGCCCGAGATCTGAAAAAGGCCCGCCTGATATCTTCCCTTGGAAATTAATACGAGTGTTGGAAGCCAGGAAGGAGAAATCATTAGGAAGATTTTTGGTACAAGGAAAGAGGAGATATTCACATACGTTCCTTGGCCACTTAATCAATAAATATAGGCAAGAACTTGGCACAGGACTCCTGAAAGTTTCAGTGAAAGTGTCCTCTTCTTTCAGCCAATCAAGGGAGAACTGTTTTTAAAAAATCAGATTCATTTTTGGGGATGTTTCTATTCTCTGCTAAACATTTTTGTAGATTTGCAGCCTAAACTCATTTGGGATATAATGGTATGTGGGAAAGACCTTGGGAGACTGGGCCAAGGAAATGGTCAGATAAGAGACAGCATAGCCCACAGCCGCATAATGGGCGGAACAAGAGGCTTGGAAGAGACCCTCCCTAGTTTCTCGGGCTGTAAAGGAGAGGGGGAAGATTTGTACTTTTAGACTTGCAGGATTCTGTTGATGTAGCTTTCCAATAAAGTAGAATTATTTATTTATTTATTCGTTTATTTATAATTCGATTTATATCACCGCTCCATCTCCCCTTAGGGGGACTCTCGGCAGTTTACAAAAAAATCAAACAATTAAAATAACATATAATACATACATTTGTTCTTCAGTCGTTTAGTCATGTCTGACTCTTCGTGACCTCATGGACCATAGCACGCCATGCCTTCCTGTCCTCCACTGTCTCTCGGAGTTTACTCAAATTCATGTTCATTACATCGGTGATGCTATCCAACCATCTCATCCTCTGCCGTCCCCTTCTCCTTTTGCCTTCAGTCTTTCCCAGCATCAGGGTCTTTTCCAGTGAGTCCTCTATTCGCATTAGGTGGCCAAAGTATTTGAGCTTCAGCATCTGTCCTTCCAATGAGCAGTCAGGGTTGATTTCCTTTAGGATTGACTGATTTGACCTCCTTGCAGTCCAAGGGACTCTCAAGAGTCTTCTCCAGCACCACAGTTCGAAAGCATCAATTCTTCGGCGCTCAGCCTTCCTTATGGTCCAACTCTCACAGCCATACATTACTACTGGAAAAACCATAGCTTTAATTATACGGACCTTTGTCGGCAAGGTGATGTCTCTGCTTTTTAATATGCTGTCTAGGTTTGCCATAGCTTTTCTCCCAAGGAGCAAGCGTCTTTTAATTTCATGGCTGCAGTCACCGTCTGTGGTGATCTTGGAGCCCAAGAAAATAAAATCTGTCACTGCTTCCATTTCTTCCCCTTCTATTTGCCAGGAAGTGATGGGACCAGATGCCATGATCTGGGGTATTTTAATGTTGAGTTTCAAGCCAGCTTTTGCACTCTCCTCTTTCACCCTCATCAAGAGGCTCTTTAGTTCCTCTTCACTTTCTGCCATTAGGGTGGTATCGTCTGCATATCTGAGGTTGTTGATATTTCTCCCGGCAACGTTAACTCCGGCTTGTGATTCATCCAGCCCGGCATTTCTCATGATGTACTCTGCATATAAGTTAGATAAGCAGGGTGATAATATACAGCCTTGTCGTACTCCTTTCCCAATTTTGAACCAGTCGGTTGTTCCATGTCCGGTTCTAACTGTTGCTTCTTGACCCACATACAGGTTTCTCAGGAGACAGGTAAGGTGGTCTGGTACTCCCATCTCTTTAAGACTTTGCCACAGTTTGGTGTGATCCACACAATCAAAGGCTTTAGCGTAGTCAATGAAGCAGAAGTAGATGTTTTTCTGGAACTCTCTTGCTTTTTCCATGATCCAGCGAATGTTGGCAATCTGATCTCTAGTTCTTCTGCCTCTTCGAAACCCAGCTTGCACTTCTGGTAGTTCTCGGTTCACATACTGCTGAAGCCTAGCTTGTAGGATTTTGAGCATAACCTTGCTAGCATGTGAAATGAGCGCAATTGTACGGTAGTTTGAACATTCTTTGGCATTGCCTTTCTGTGGAATTGGAACGTAAACTGACCTTTTCCAATCCTGTGGCCACTGTTGAGTTTTCCAAATTTGTTGGCATATTGAGTGCAGCACTTTAACAGAATCATCTTTTAGGATTTTAAATAGCTCAGCTGAGATACTGTCTTCTCCGCTAGCTTTGTTGTTAGTAATTCTTCCTAAGGCCCACTTGACTTCACTCTCTAGGATGTCCGGCTCAAGGTCAGTGACCACACCATCGTATTTATCAGGGATATTAAGATCTTTCTTGTATAGTTCTTCTGTGTATTCTTGCCACCTCTTCTTAATCTCTTCTGCTTCTGTTAGGTCCCTGCCTTTTTTGTCCTTTATCATGCCCATCTTTGCACAAAACGTTCCCTTGATATCTCCGATTTTCTTGAAGAGATCTCTAGTCTTCCCCATTCTATTGTTTTCCTCGATTTCTTTGCATTGTTCATTTAAGAAGGCCTTCTTATCTCTCCTTGCTATTCTCTGGAATTCTGCATTCAGTTGTTTATATCTTTCCCTTTCTCCCTTGCCTTTTGCTTCCCTTCTTTCCTCAGCTATTTGTAAAGCCTCATCAGTCAGCCACTTTGCTTTCTTGCATTTCTTTTTCTTTGGGATGGTTTTAGTTGCTGCCTCCTGTACAATGTTACGAACCTCCATCCATAGTTCTTCAGGCACTCTGTCTACCAGATCTAATCCTTTAAATCTATTCCTCACCTCCACTGTATATTCATAAGGGATATTATTTAGGTCATACCTGATTGGTCTAGTGGTTTTCTCTACGTTCTTCAATTTAAGCCTAAATTTTGCGATAAGAAGCTCATGATCTGAGCCACAGTCAGCTCCAGGTCTTGTTTTTGCTGATTGTATAGAGCTTCTCCATCTTTGGCTGCAAAGTATATAATCAATCTTATTTCGGTATTGACCATCTGGTGATGTCCATGTGTAGAGTCGTCTCTTGTGTTGTTGGAAAAGAGTGTTTGCTATGACCAGCGTGTTCTCTTGACAAAACTCTATTAGCCTTTGCCCTGCTTCATTTTGTACTCCGAGGCCAAACTTGCCTGTTATTCCGGTTATTTTTTGACTTCCTACTTTAGCATTCCAGTCCCCTATGATGAAAAGGACATCTTTTTTTGGTGTTAGTTCTAGAAGGTGTTGTAGGTCTTCATAGAACCGATCAACTTCAGCTTCTTCGGCATCAGTGGTTGGGGCATAGACTTGGATCACTGTGATGTTGAATGGTTTGCCTTGGATTCAAACTGAAAGCATTCTGTCGTTTTTCAGGTTGTACCCCAGTACTGCCTTTCCCACTCTTTTATTGACTATGAGAGCTACTCCATTTCTTCTAAGGGATTCTTGCCCACAGTAGTATATATAATGGTCTCCTGAATTAAATCCGCCCATTCCTGTCCATTTTAGTTCGCTGATTCCCAAGATGTTGATGTTCAATCTTGTCATCTCATGTTTGACCACATCCAGCTTACCTTGATTCATAGATCTTACATTCCAGGTTCCTATGCAATATTGTTCTTTACAGCATCGGACTTTCCTTCCACTTCCAGACACATCCACAACTGAGCATCCTTTCGGCTTTGGCCCAGCCGTTTCACTCTTTCTGGAGCTACTCGGAATTGCCCTCTTCCCCAGTAGCATTTTGGACACCTTCCGACCTGAGGGGCTCATCTTCCGGCGTCATATCTTTTAGTCTTTTGATACTGTCCATGGGTTTTCTTGGCAAGGATACTGGAGTGGTTTGCCATTCCCTCTTCCAGTTTTGGACCACGTTTTGTCAGAACTCTCCGTCATGACCTGTTCTTCTTGACCTGACTTCATTGAGTTACTCAAGCCCCTTCGCCACGACAAGGCAGTGATCCATACATACACACACACACACATACATACATATATAGAATTAGCTCATCTGGTCATGTCTCCTGTCTGATCTATCTGGTATGGCTGACAGGGGAGAGAGGACAAGGATATAAATAGATTTATCCATGCACTAGTTCAGAAGATACTTCTCTCTGAATCTGGTTTAATCTAGAGAAGTGGAGAAGTATATATTATACCCCAACAGTTGATCTTCCTTCCTTCCTTCCTTCCTTCCTTCCTTCCTTCCTTCCTTCCTTCCGCCAACTTACATAGCCACCCATCCTATAGCAACGACTCTAGGCAGCATACAAGAAATTAAAACCAAGCAACAATAAAACTGAACAATCAATAATCCACATAACCAAAGTCCAAGATCAAGAAAAACCATTCCATTTCCTACAACAAAACAGCAATCACACTAATCAAACTAGCAACCAGGAAAGCTCATTTTTCATCCCTTCCCAAATGCCTGAAGGAATAGCCAGATTTTGAGTGCCTTACGAAAGACTAACAAAGTGGGGGCCATTCTGTTACCTGCCCAGAAATTTTGCAGATGGTGAACAAAACTTACACATCATCTCCAAATTTGCCATACAACCAATCCCTACCTTGGACCAGGTGATAGGGCTAGTCTTGAAAAAGGAAGCAGAACTATTTATTGGATGGGAGACCACCCGGAAATTCCAGGGTGGTGGCCTAGACTGGCAAGTTGAAAAAACATCCCCGAAGAAAGGGATTGAAAACAACTTCCATATGGCCATGAAAATCTCCCCGAGAACACTTCCAAACTGTTACAGAGAAAATTGCACAGACTTGTCCAGGGAACCACCAGGAGTACCACTCAGCTCAAGACTTTACAGTATCTTTGCCAGTCTCAACTCCTTTTTCCTAGTTTTAAGTTATGTTGATGCCTAATTATGCAAATAAATGAGAAAATGAAGTTAAGTAATGGGCTGTCATCGCCAACTCTTTTGGGGGTCAACAAGCCTAATTAAGCTCATGTTCATAGCATACGGCCTCCTTTGGAAATCTTTCCAAAAAAACTCAGGGAGAAATGTTATAAAACAAAACTGAAAAGCTGAGTGGCTGTGATAACACGAGCTTTTAAAATAAAACAAAACAAACAGGCATTGCAACTCAACACCAGCCCAAGAAAACATTAAAAAGGACTATTTTTATCTATCTATTCAGTTGGTAATTTCCCATCTAATTGTTATTTTGATGCTTGCTTTTGTCTTCTTGTCACGTTCTAAATCCCAAATTGTAATTTGTCTGTTTTGTGGTATATGAGAGCCTATTTCTTCTTTTTTTATATTATGCGGGGTGGGGGGAGCTCCTCTCCCACTTGCTAGATTTCTTTTTTTTTTTTTTGGTCTTGCAGACACAGTCTTTGAGAAAGATTACGTGGTAATCTTAATTAGGAGATGACAATCGAGGAGCTTTTGGATGGGTATTAAGCACCCTTGATCTGCCTCACCGCCTTTTTCTTTGCATCCTGGAAGAAAAAGAATTTCAAATATTTCCAGATTGTTTCCTCTAATAGGAGGGGCGCAATGGCTCAGTGGTTAAGACACCAGGCTTGTCAATCAGAAGGTCAGCGGTTCGAGACCATAGCCCTGCGTGACGGAGCGAGCTCCCGCACTCGCCCCAGCTCTTGCCAGCCTAGCAATTCGAAAGCATGCAAATGCAAGTAGATGAATAGGTACCACTTCGGTGGGTAGGTAACAGTTTTCCGTGCGTGTCATGCCGGCCACATGACCGCAGAAGCGTCTTCGGACAGCGCTGGCTCTTCGCCTAAGAAACGGAGATGAGCACCGCCTCCTAGAGTCGGACACGACTGTGCAGGAGAGAACCGTTACCGTTCCTCTAATAGGCGTCGATCAGAGGCATTGCCACATGGATGGAGGAGAAAAAGTATGTGGGGCATGACTTTAAGTCATGGTCCTTATTCTTTGAAAATCTATACAATGATGTGCATTAATGCAAGACTGGCTTTGTTTGTCACGAATACCAAACTCCCTATTCCTAAGTATTGGGAATTGGTTCCTCTTATGTTTCAGTACTTCTGCATTGAAACAGGCTTTCATAGCCATAAGGACTAGAAACTCGTGCATTTAAAAGTAAAGCTACGTTTTTCCAAAGTTGGATTCTGCACTTGATGCCATATTTTTTGCATTCTCTGGGATTGTGCTGGATATGTTGAATGCATCCGGTCCTTTACCCGCATACCACTGAGTCCTGCTGTGTGGATACCATACTTCTGTGCGGGTTTTCAACTGCAGTTTGCATCATTTTGCTGCTTGCAATGCAGCAACAAAAAGGCGATGTAATTCTGTCTGGTGATTCAGCAAAATTGGCTGCTCCCCAGAGGAAAGGCAGAGGTGGAACATTTGACTGAATGTTGAATCCTAGAGGTGAGCTTAGGGGTGTCCGCATGGCGTGGTCCAAATGTTCAAGACGACATGTGTGATGTACATAAAAAACATGATGTACGTGATGTACATAAAAAACAAAGCTTTGAATGCACTGTTGCAGCCACCATCTTGACTTATGGGGACAGCCCTGGAAGGGGAGATATTTGGCCAAATAGGATTTCTCTGTGACATGGACTTTTCCATCAAAGGCAAGCCATTTCATTATCAGTTTGTTGCAAGGTCCATAATATACTGATCACATAAGGATCCATTGCCTTATAGAAGATTGCTTAATGTGGAAGCTGTCTCATGTAACATATTGCGATGTAAAGAAACTTAATGATATAAAAGAAATCATGATCCATTACTCAATTGTAAATTTGATCCATTTAAAACTGCATTTTGCATTCCTTAGTTCCTCCCCTAAATAGGTCAGTCTCTAAATAATAAATAACTTTGTGAACAGAACATAACAGTTGGCAGGTTAAGAAGATGGGTGTGGTTTTAACCTGCGCTATGCCGATGACACTACCTTGATAGCCGACAATGCAAAGGATCTGCAAGCCCTAGTAATTATAGCACAGTGGAAAAAATGGGACTAAAATTAAATATTAAGAAGACCAAACTAACGACAACAGATAGAACAACCAGCCTTGGAATTGACAATGAAGATATTGAAGTGGTGGATCGCTTCTGCCTTTTAGGATCAACCATCAATAATAAAGGAACAAGCAGTCAAGAAGTATGCTGTGTGCCATGTGGTCGCTAGGAGTCGAAAACAACTTGATTGCACATAATCAATCAATCAATCAATCAATCAATCAATCAATCAAACCTAAAGTATTCTAAGTTAAGATCTTTTCTTTCTCAAAAAACGCCAACCAATTCAACCTAAATTCCAACTTAAATTAAATGTGTTGCCAATATCTTTGCAACAAGCCATCTGGTGTGCGGCAAGAAATCATCTGCACCGTCTGCAGACCAAAAGGGGCCTTGTCATAGGGTGGAACAACATCCTTGCGACATTTCTAGGCATGGCTGCAGCATCCAGTTTCGAGTTGAACTTGTGTGCTGGAAACTTCCTGGCTGATTTTTTTTTCCTCCTTGGTGTTTTACACTTCACTGCTTTAGTCAGTCTGATGCCCCTTTCTCCAGAATGGGCCTCGCCGTTGGCAGTAAATGCATTATTAACTTTCCATTTCTGAGCATAAGCAATCAAAAATTAATAAACGCATACCAAGTATTTCCAGCTCAGCTCCTTCGCCTCCGTTCCCCTCTCTTTCTTACTCACCCTTTGTGTGTGCGTGGCTCTCCTCCCCTTCTCCCCCAACCCTGCACTTTTGTTAACAAATATTATTGATGCAATCCAGTCCTACAGCTGTCACAACTCATTGCTCCAAAAATGGCATTTCACGTGAGTGAGTGGATGAAATTTTCATCTCCGTATCTTAATCCAATTCTCTGCCTTTGTTCCATCAGGGGCTTGGCAAACCCCTGACCTCCATAAGTTCTATTTTTATTGGAGATTTAATGGATCCCTGCTTTAAGGGAATGGAGAGAGAATAAGTAATGCATTCTTCAGATTCCTATTGGGTTTGGCATTAGCCAAACGCAGCAAGATGAACATCTCTGGGTAAATGCCACATTAACCCTTGAATGCCGAGCGTGAACATGTAATGGTGTTCAGTGTCACGCCTTTTGCAACTAAATCAATTAGGAATCTTCTGATTTTTATATTATAGGTGCCATAAATAGGTGTTAGTCATACACACACAGTAGGAGGGCTAGAAACTGATAGAAGAGGAAATGAGATCCATAAAGTACAGACAGTAATAATTACTTACTTCATGGGAGATGTTTAGGAAATAGTTGTTACATGATACCATGGGCTTTCTTGAACCAGTGAGTAAATTTTCTTACTCTAATACAGGAGATAGATAGATAGATAGATAGATAGATAGATAGATAGATAGATAGAGGAGAGAGAGTGATTGAGTGAGTGAGTGAGTGAGAGAGAGAGAGAGAGCTATTAACTCAGTCAATCAACCAAGCCATAAACAACAGCCCAATCAAGGAACTCCCAAGGAGAGAACAACACCCCCACCAACACAAGCAGGGCAAACCACTGTATATAAACTGAGAGCAAACACCACTCCCTTTTCACACTGAGGATGTTGCCTAGTCGGGCAATGAAACGTCTGCAAGAAAACAAGGCTCAGAGAGCACCAAGGACTCCACAGTTCAACCCTGAGCTACAAATATTCTCTTCGATTGGAGAGACATATATAACCTTTATCCTTGTGTAGAGAGTAAGGAAGATGACCTGGACAGAGATAAGCCAGGTCCATTATGAAAATGACAAGGAGAAAACATGGCTTAAGTCTAAAACAAGCAGAAAGTATATGGAAGCGTCTCAGACAGACACCTCCCTGATTCTCATGGGCATAAGAAGGGGAAGAGGCAAAGCACTTGCAAGATTCTGTCACTATACCTGCTCTCAGTAAAAATAGTCTTAGCCTGGTGAAGCAAATTCTTGCTCTGGTCTACCTGATAGAGCTGACACCTTGTTTAAGCCACAAGGGACAAACTGAATCTCTTAGAATAATTATAGTTCTACAAAGCTTGTGTTGAAATCAGTTCTTTTTTTCAGTAATGGCTGTTATGCCCTATTCTGTTTGCTATTGCTGACAAATTAAGATAAAGCATTTGTCATCTTGAGCTCAGCTCCTGGGGGGGGGGGGTGACTTCCTCGATGTCTCCATGTATTTTCCTTTGGCAGCAATATGGAAGTGGTTTGCAACTCTCTTCTGTTGGGATATATTTTCATTTTCCAGTCTAACCTAACCATGGGATGTCTCAACAGTCTCCCACACTAAGTACTAACCAGGTACAAGCAGGGGCATCCTCTGCAAGCTGAGATTTCGTACAAACAATGAAATGCATGTCCTGACTTCACAGCTTCATGCCTTGAATGTAATGTTGTTTATTCATTCAGTCGCTTCCGACTCTTCGTGACTTCATGGACCAGCCCATGCCAGAGCTTCCTGTCGGCCGTCACCACCCCCCACGGTCGAGTCCGTCATCTGCAGAATATCATCCATCCATTTTGCCCTTGGTCCTCTTCCTTTTGCCTTCCACTTTCCCCAGCATCAGCATCTTCTCCAGGGTATCCTGTCTTCTCATGATGTGGCCAAAGTACTTCAGTTTTGCCTTTAATATCATTCCCTCAAGTGAGCAGTCTGGCTTTATTTCCTGGAGTATGGACTGGTTTGATTAATGTAATGTCCCAGTGTAAATACAAAAAGAGCAGAATTTGCATCATGAAGTCACAATGCATGTTTCATCATTTACTTCCTCCCTCCCTCTAAGATTCCTATGCAACCATTCTTAGCTTTTTGAGGTTCTGGCTGAAGTTCTGATTTTTATTGATGGAGAACTTGAAGCTAATTCTACACCATTAACTTAGCAATATGAATTTATCTTTCCCACACTCCATTCTGCTTCATCATTTCCTAGGTTCACCCTTCCCTGTACTTCCTTTCCTCTTGAATACTGAATTATAGAGGCACAGATGTAACATGAAGTTAATTACATTAAATCTGGAATTGGGGCATGCATAATTTCCCACTTCAATTTGCAGTTTCCACCACCAAATCCCAACCATATACATATTACTGATGCCATTTCTGTTGCTGTAATTATTTATTGCATTATAAAGCTCTATAATACATTTTTTCCCCAATATGATTTATGAGCCAGCTAATCCCAATGCAGCAGAACATGAGTATACCTTCACATCCAAGGCCCACTGGATTTAGCATCCTGTTTCTGATAAAGGACAGGTGGTTTGTCTATTTTATATGCCATGCTGAACGTGATACACTTTCTTCTCTCACCATTAATGTAATGTGCCAATTTATCATCCATGCTGGATCAAGGAGGACCACTCATTGGTGAACCTAATCTAAGGGGTCATGTGACCCTGTCCAACTCACACATGTATCCTAACTCCTAAAGTCTATCCCACAAAATCATCACTATCTCTCGCTTGTTGACATTCAGCTTGGTCCATCTCTTCTAGTCCGTCACAGCTGGGAGACCGGCAGAAGTTTTCCAGGCACCCATCCCCAAGTTTAAAGAAAACGAGGAATACAGTTGAGTGCAATCACTACTGGTAACAATAAGTTTTGAAGCCACACATGATCCTTCCCAGAGTTTTGAGAGAAATGTCAAATAACGTGCAAAATAAGTTGGAATCTTGCAGGATCCCAGCAGGACAGTCCCCATGGAATTGAACAAAATTCTCACAATGCCACCTTTGATAGAACCTGAAGAAGAACAGTAACATCCCAGCAAAGTAGTGCTCCCTCCTCCCATTTCCCCCTCCCCCACAACCCCTGTGATGTAGGTTGGGGTGAAAGAGAGCAACTGGTCCCAAATCACTCAGGGAGTTTTTGTGGCTTGTGGGGGACTTGGACCTGGTGTCACTCCAGCATAGACTGACCATATTTCAGGATGGCAAAACGGGACGGGGTCTTATGTAATATTCCGTATTCATGAAAAAGACAGGGGTCCCCGCCCCCCGGTCCGCGCAATTGGCTCCCGCCTGCAAACCCCGCCTCCGGTCCATGCGATTGGCTCCCGCCTGCAAACCCCACCCCCCGGTCCACGCTCCGGCTCGGATCCTCCTTCCGCGACATTCCCTCCGGGTTTGAAAAACGGGACAAAATTGAAATTTTTATGAAATTGACGGGATGGTTGAAAAATGCTTAAAAAATGAGACTGTCCCATTCAAAACGGGACGTATGGTCAGCCTACTCCAACACTTTCACCACCACATCACATGGTTCTTCATGTTGTAGGAACCCAGATGGTTGCAAGAACTTGAGCCAACATTTGATTGATTGATTTGTTGGGGTTCCATGTATTCTATGAACATGGCAAATGTGTTTTGTTTAGCTAGATTCAAGGATTAACTGGTCTGTGTAATAACTGTTCTGATGGCTATAGAGCAGAGCTTTCCAAACTGTGTGTTGTGACACAAAAGTGTGTCGCCACACACAGCGTGGTGTGTCGCCACACCACCCGGAAGCCCCCCCCCCGTGCTGCCACCGTGCACGCGTGCACCGCCGCACGCCCCCCCGCACCGCCACCATGCACACACGCGCCGCCGCACGCCCCCTGCGCCGCCGCCGTGCACGTGCGCCCCCGTGCCACCGCTGTGCGCGCGCACGCCGCTGCCGCGCTGCCGCCGCCGCCACCACTAGTGTGTCGCCAGCAGCGGCACTTTGGAAAGCCCTGCTATAGAGAAAGGTGGCTTTTTGAAGTCAGAATGACATTCTCCAATCTGACACAGCAGGATCACCCGAAGCACCCATTGAAAATTGGTGGCACACTATCTCTCTGTCAGAGTCCCTCCTTGAGGGGGAGATGGGCAGTCATAGAAATTTAATAAATAAATACATAAATAAATCTGCCTTTTTGAGGTGGGAAACCCATGAAAACTGGAATGTCAGCACTAAAATAGGCTTAAAAAGGTAATGGTAAAGGTTTTGCCCTGCACAGTCGTGTCCAACTCTAGGGGCCGGTGCTCATCTCCGTTTGTTAGCCGAAGAGCCAGCGTTGTCCGAAGACGCTTCCGCGGTCATGTGGCCGGCATGATGCGTGCAGAACGCTGTTACCTACCCACCAAAGTGGTACCTATTCATCTACTTGCATTTGCATGCTTTCGAATTGCCAGGTTGGCAAGAGCTGGAGCGAGTGCAGGAGCTCACTCCGTCACACAGGGCTAGGGACTCGAACCTCCGAACTTGTGGTCTTCCGATCGACAAGCCTGGTGTCTTAACCACTGAGCCATCGCGCCCCTTATAATAAAATAGGCTTAGATAGGTTTTTAAAACCAAAGGAAACTTCCCAGTTTGTCTCCCCAAACCCATTGGACCCCCCAAATCTTACCCACCCCTCCAAGTCCAAGACATAATTCTGCCCACATTGCATCACCCCTATACAAAAAAAATGATAGCATTTCCCCAGATACCATAAGTTCCCCACCTTTGCTCCAAGTCATAGAAAAGTAGTTAAGGAGATAGTTAAGGGGGTGTTCACACTATTGTTCAGAGAGGGCCTGCTACGAACCCCATCAATCAGAGAGTGTCACCTGATGGGGTCTAGGAGACGGGCCTTCTCTGTGGTCGCTCCTACACTATGGAACACCTTGCCCCCAGAGTTGAGACAGATCCCCTCCCGACCTTTAGAAAAGAACTGAAGACCTGGTTCTGCCACCTGGCATGGGAAAGAGGAAAGGATAGTTCCTTGTGGGGGTGGCTAATCCCTTAATTCAGAGCTTTCCAAACTGTGTGTGGTGTGTCGCCACACCACCCGGAAGCGGCGGTGCGCGCACGCACGGCGGCAGCGGCAGCGGCGCGGCATCATTGCTTCCGCATTTTAGTGGAGGCTGCTGCCGCCGCCGCCGTTCACGCGCACGCCGCTGCATGCCCCCCGCGCCGCCACCGTGTACACGCGCGCCGCCACACGCCCCCCCGCGCCGCCGCCCTGCATGTGCACCCCCCCGCGCCGCCACCGCCACTAGTGTGTCGCCGGCGGCGGCACTTTGGAAAGCCCTGCCTTAATTCCATACTGTCTTTCCTTTTATTAATTTTATCTCCCATCTGGATTTTATAACTATTATATTTACTGTACAGATTGATGTTTTATATTCTATTTTAACTTGTTTTATTGTAAACCGCCCAGAGTTCCCCATTGGGGCAGATGGGCGGTCATAAATTAAATTAAATTAAATTAAATTAAATTAAATTAAATTAAATTAAATTAAATTAAATTAAAAAATAAATAATTGTTATTGTTTTAGTTGTTTTGATTTAGATTTATAGCCCACCTTTATTTTGTACAACTCAAGACAGCAGACATAATGTTATTATCTACCTGAGTGTTTCTCAGCCTTGGCCACTTTAAGATGTGTGGACTTCAGCTTGCAGAATTCCCCAGCCAGCATGTTCACACATCTTAAAGTGTTTCATCTGGATCATGAATTAATCCATTTTGGATATTTGCACAAAACACGGAATCCCCAGCTGACCAAATGCCTTGGGTTCACACCACACCCAAAAACCTAATCAAGGTTAACACTAACCAAGCTTAGCACATTGTGTGAATGCAGCTGCTAGATCCTTGCCTGACCTGATTTGGCGCTTTGTGTAAATGCAGCCAAGCTGGTGCCAGATCTGATGGCTAGGAGAACATTCAAATGATACAATATCTTGGAGGAAGACAAGTTGAAATACATTGAGACTAAGCTATCACAAAGAACCATCACAGCAGGAATTAGAAAGCCAGAAGATTCAACTCTGCCCATGCACTTGAGCCATATGCTCTCAGCATTGGAATCTCATTCATAGCCAGCACCTAGCCTGCTGTGGGAATGCCTGCAAGATTACGCTGCATGGAAAAAGTCACTAACTTGTGTCTGAGAAAATTTGAAGGGTCTGTTTCTGGACCCTAACTCATTGGTATTTTTTAAATAAACAGTATCACCAACTCAGCCAGAAACAATCAGACACTTGGGATTTTCAGATGTAATTAGGTGCTAACAAGATAAGTGAAAATGTTAACCACAGGCCAGCTGCAAAGAATTAACAATTAGCGCTGGAAACTGAAGGTTTTTAGATAGCAGACAGGCTAAAATAACAATTTAGTTACAGGTAGTCGGACACGACTGTGCAGGGGAAACCTTCACTTTTACTTTTTTAGTCCTTACTTAACAACCATTTGTTTAGTGATGGTTCGGACTTACAATGGTGCTGAAAAAACCAACTTATGACTGGTCCTCACACTTACAACCGTCGCAGCATCCCCGGGGTCATGTGATCACAATTTGGGCACTTGGCAACCGGTTCGCATTTATGACTGTTGCAGCATCATGTAGTCACATGATTGCCATTTTTGACCTTCCCGGCCGGCTTCTGGCAAGCAAAATCAATGGGGAACCATGTGATTTGCTTAACAACCACATGGTTCGCTTAACACCCACCACAAAAAAAGGTTGTAAAACCGACTTATGACCAGTCCTCATACTTACGACTGTTGCAGCATCCCCACAGTCATGTGATCACAATTTGGGCACTTGGCAACCAGTTCGCATTTATGACCATCATAGCATTGTGTGGTCATCATTATTGACCTTCCCAGCCAGCTTCTGGCAAGCAAAATCGATGGGAAACTGTGCGATTCACTTAATAACCACGTTGTTCACTTAATGCAGATGATGATTCGCTTAACGACCACTTCAAAAAAGGTTGTAAAATCAGGTTGGATTCACTTAATGATCACGTCACTTAGCAACCGAAATTCCGGTCCCAATTGTGGTCTTTAAGTGAGGACTACCTGCACTGAACCTTAGGCCTTTGTTTAAACAATGGAATCCATTGTGTGGGGGAGAAAAACTTAATTCATACCACCCCTCATTATATCTTCCAATATGCATATGAATTAACCTAATCAAAAAGGTTAACTTTGTCAGTGTCATTGACCGCTACATCCTATCACATAACTAATGAGCATCTGTAATTGTAATGTAACCAATTCAATAAAAGTATAATTTGCATAAGTTTATAAAGAGGGCTTTTAAACCTGCCCATCTTTAGGCTTCTGTTTCCGTGCCTTTAGATACGAACCTGTCAATACCCAAATTGTGCTTCAGTGTAATTGAATCCTGGTCTCTGGTTCAAACATACACATTGGGAAAAATTCTCCTTCACCGGGATGCCTTTATTTATTTATTTATTTATTTATTAAATTTATATGGCCGCCCATCTCACAAGAAGTGACTCTGGGCAGCGTACAACAATCAAAACAGTAAAACAATACAGGTAGTCCTCACTTAACGACCACAATTGGAACCGAAATTTCATTTGCTAAGCGAAGTGGTCATCAAGCGAATCCGACCCAATTTTACAACCTTTTTTGCAGCGGTTGTTAAGCGAATCACTGTGGGCATTAAGCAAACGACATGGTCATTAAGCAAATCACATGGTTCCCCATTGATTTTGCCTGTCAGAAGCCAGCCGGGAAGGTTGAAAATAGCGATCACATGACCACGGGATGCTGTGACGGTCATAAATGTGAACTGGTTGCCAAGCTCCCAAACCATGATCACATGACCGCAGGGACACTGCAACGGTCATAAGTGTGAGGACCAGTTGTAAGTCAGTTTTTTCAGCACCACTGTAAGTCTGAACCATCACTAAATGAATGGTTGTTAAGCGAGGACTACCTGTAATTATAAACAATAAATAAACAATAAACAATAACAGTAAAACTTTAAAAGGGAATTGGAGAAATTCATGGAAGATGTTAAGATCTGTCAAGGGTTATGGGTCTCAAGACTCCATGTTACCTCTGGGTTGGGGGTAGCCCAAAACCTCATGCAGAGGAACAGTGGCAGGATAGTGTCCTGTTTCAGGTCTCAAACTCACACACACACAGTTGCTAGGTGAGGAAAGCAATTTACTCAAGGCTGAGCAGATAACAGCAGACAAGGGAAGAAATGTAAATCAACAAAGTCTCTCGGAAAGTAAGGTTGCCTGGGTGTTTCGCTTTCAACAGAAGAATAGTCAAAATCCAGTCCAAGTTCAGAGAGCCAAGTCCAGGTTGTCAACCAGTCCAGCAGCTCAAGGTTTCTTACACCAACAGGATTCACAGGAATGTCACGCAAGAGCCAGAGATCAGGCAGTTGTTTCCAACAAAGGAACATGGGTCAGAGCTGCCCCTTAAATCAGGCTGCAGCCAGCTGTCTTTAATCAAGAGATTTACTCCCTTGCTTGGCAAGGAGCCTCATTGAGTGTCTTTGCTCAGCTCTCCGCTCGACTTGCCGGGTCTGGGAGGCCTTATGTCATCCTCATCTGACTTCTCCAGCTGCTCAGGTTGTGTCTGTGTTTGATCAGCCTCAGGTGATTCTTGGCTTTGTCTCTCCTTAGGCTGACATAACAAAACAACTTCCATTGTAATCCACATGAAAAAACCATCTTCTGCTGTTTGATTCAAAGCAAAGTGAAGTGATTTGTTTTGTAATTAACAGGAAAGCACCATTTTGACTATGTAACACATGTCTCTTAAAATTTAAAAACAAGTTTGCCTGTTTGTTTGCTTCTTTCTTTCTTTCTTTCTTTCTTTCTTTCTTTCTTTCTTTCTTTCTTTCTCCCCCCCCTCCCTCCCTCCTTCCTTCCCTCCCTCCTTCCTTCCTTCCTTCCTTCCTTTCCCCTCCCCTCCCCTCCCCTCCCCTCCCCTCCCCTCCCTTCCTTCCTTCCTCTCCCCCTCCCTCCCTCCCTCCCTCCCTCCCTCCCTTCCTTCCTTCCTTCCTTCCTCTCCGCTTCTCCTCCCCTCCCCTCCCTTCCCTTCCCCTTCTTGCTTTTGACTCCAGCTAGAATGTATAGAAAAGGGGAAGATCATTACAAAAGAGGGAAGTTTTTTCCACTTCAAGGGCAGCTTCCCAGGTTGAGATACATTTTCCCAAAATTGACAGGCAGCTGTATCTGGAGGTGTCAGGCTGAATTGCAAAATTCTTATAGGTGGAAAATTAATATAGCTTAAGTTGATCTCCAAGTACAGTAACCAACATCCAAAATGTTATGGGGGGGGGGGAAATATGGGGAACAGAAGTTGGACATGCCAACATATATTCCTCCCCAAAATAATCAAAATCACTTTGCACAGGATCAGATGTACTTTTCAATCAAGACTGAACAGTACATTTCATTTGCTTACAGTATCAATCTATCCTGGCAGGTTCGCGATGCAGGTAAAAAAAAAAAGGGGGGGGGGTCTTTGATCACGAGATTGGGACTGTTGTTTTGACTTTTTACATACACACACACACACACCACAGACACTGCAGAGACTCCTGACATTGGCACATCTGCTATGGTACCTGCATGCCATGAAGCTTGACTGAATTATATTGGTCTATAAAACATGGGTCAATCTGCACAATAAAGTTTGCCAGAGCCCAGACTTGATTAAAACTGATTATTCAAGGAAGAGACATGGACTCTCCGGTTGTTCTTAGTATGTGTTCTTTGGACATGAAGATTATGAATGGGGACTAAAGTGCTTTGTAGGCTATACAAGAAGCCTTTTACAGCTATGAGATTCTTAAAGCTTACACAATGAGCTTTCCTGTCTCATCTGCCTTTCATTGTTTAAAATTATTTTAATTATCAAAAACATTAAATGGGAAGCCTAGAGTAGATCCTGAGGGCCTAGATTGAAATGAGACTTGCAAGAATTTTATTTTCAAAATGGCTTTTACTAAAACCACTTAATATAACAATTTAACAAACATAAAATTAAAGATGCGTGGGGGACCACCCACTCACTCAAGGAGGACTTCACCACCACACATCATCTCCAGAGAAGCCTTCACCAACCAGGAGCTACATGGATGTAATAAACAAGTGGGTGAGTTAAGAAACCCAGGAACCTTGTCCACCTCCTCAGGGGTTCCAGCAGAGCTTTCCAAACTTTTCATGTTGGTGACACACTTTTTAGACATGCAACATTTCGTGACACACTCTTACAGCAGGGCACAAGGCAGGCACTAGGACCTGCGCGAAATCCTGGCAGGGCAGGTTTGGAGGCAGCAAGGCACAAGGCAGGCACTAGGACCTGTGCGGAATCACAGCAGGTTTGGAGGCAGCAGGGCACAAGGCAGGCACTAGGACCTGCGTGGAATCACAGCAGGTTTGGAGGCAGCAGGGCACAAGGCAGGCACTAGGACCTGCGCAGAATCACAGCAGGTTTGGAGGCAGCAGGGCACAAGTCAGGCACTAGGACCTGCGCGGAATCACAGCAGGTTTGGAGGCAGCAGGGCACAAGGCAGCCACTAGGACCTGCGCGGAATCACAGCAGGTTTGGAGGCAGCAGGGCACAAGGCAGGCACTAGGACCTGCGTGGAATCATAGCAGGTTTGGAGGCAGCAGGGCACAAGGCAGGCACTAGGACCTGCGCGGAATCACAGCAGGTTTGGAGGCAGCAGGGCACAAGGCAGGCACTAGGACCTGTGTGGAATCGCAGCAGGTTTGGAGGCAGCAGGGCACAAGGCAGGCACTAGGACCTGCGTGGAATCACAGCAGGTTTGGAGGCAGCAGGGCACAAGGCAGGCACTAGGACCTGCGTGGAATCACAGCAGGTTTGGAGGCAGCAGGGCACAAGGCAGGCACTAGGACCTGCGTGGAATCACAGCAGGTTTGGAGGCAGCAGGGCACAAGGCAGGCACTAGGACCTGCGTGGAATCACAGCAAGTTTGGAGGCAGCAAGGCACAAGGCAGGCACTAGGACCTGCGTGGAATCCTGGCAGGGCAGGTTTGGAGGCAGCAAGGCACAAGGCAGGCACTAGGACCTGCGCGGAATCACAGCAGGTTTGGAGGCAGCAGGGCACAAGGCAGGTACTAGGACCTGCATAGAATCCTGGCAGGGCTCGGAGGCAGCAGGGCACAAGGCAGGCACTAGGACCTGCGCGGAATCACAGCAGGTTTGGTGGCAGCAGGGCACAAGGCAGGTACTAGGACCTGCATAGAATCCTGGCAGGGCTCGGAGGCAGCCAGGCACAAGGCACGCACTAGGACCTGCGCGGAATCCTAGCAGGGCAGGTTTGGAGGCAGCCAGGCACAAGGCAGGCACTAGGACCTGCGTGGAATCCTGGTAGGGTAGGTCTGGGGGCAGCCGGGCACAAGGCAGGCACTAGGACCTGCGCGGAATCCTGGCAGGGCAGGTTTGGAGGCAGCAGGGCACAAGGCAGGCACTAGGACCTGCATAGAATCCTGGCAGGGCTCGGAGGCAGCCAGGCACAAGGCAGGCACTAGGACCTGCGCGGAATCCTGGCAGGGCAGGTTTGGAGGCAGCCAGGCACAAGGCAGGCACTAGGACCTGCATGGAATCCTGGTAGGGTAGGTCTGGGGGCAGCCGGGCACAAGGCAGGCACTAGGACCTGCGCGGAATCCTGGCAGGGCAGGTTTGGAGGCAGCAGGGCACAAGGCAGGCACTAGGACCTGCGCGGAATCCTAGCAGGGCAGGTTTGGAGGCAGCCATGCACAAGGCAGGCACTAGGACCTGCGTGGAATCCTGGTAGGGTAGGTCTGGGGGCAGCCGGGCACAAGGCAGGCACTAGGACCTGCGCGGAATCCTGGCAGGGCAGGTTTGGAGGCAGCAGGGCACAAGGCAGGCACTAGGACCTGCATAGAATCCTGGCAGGGCTCGGAGGCAGCCAGGCACAAGGCAGGCACTAGGACCTGCGCGGAATCCTGGCAGGGCAGGTTTGGAGGCAGCCAGGCACAAGGCAGGCACTAGGACCTGCATGGAATCCTGGTAGGGTAGGTCTGGGGGCAGCCGGGCACAAGGCAGGCACTAGGACCTGCGCGGAATCCTGGCAGGGCAGGTTTGGAGGCAGCAGGGCACAAGGCAGGCACTAGGACCTGCGCGGAATCCTGGCAGGGCTTGGAGGCGGCAGCAGCCGCAATACACCCAAACACTGCAGCTGACACACTAACGTGTCATTACACACAGTTTGGAAAGCTCTGGGTTACAGGATCTACCTCTTTCCAGATAACTAAGCAAGATCCTGCCTTAATCAACTCAACCAGATCTGTCCAATCTCAATCCAGCTCCAAGAGAATCCAAGTGACTTTATTCATCAGAGGCCTAGAATATTCTTCACAGCAGCCCTTACATGTTCTTGTGATCTTTTCTATCACTCTTGGGTTTTTTAACCTGCCCCAATGCATGCATAGTTCATGAAAAAATTCAAGATGGCTGTGATTACACTCGTGGGCATATTAGAAGAAAATGGCCGAGATGAGATTGCCGAGTCCAACACAGATGTCTGCTCTAATTTCGGTATTGTTCTGTAACAGTGTAAAACCAGGAAGCTGAGCTTTGCCAGCATGGAATCAGGACTGTGACCAGCAATATATAATGCATGCTAATTTGCACCTGCATATTCTATCATCTCACATGTATGCTAACTGGTATTGGATTCTAGCTGTTGTACATGAGTGCTGCATAAAAATCTTGCAGGTTTATAATTAACTATACATTTTGGGGGCCCAGAGATTGCAAACTTTATTTTTGTAGTCCTTCTCTGAACCTGTACATCTGTGCATGTGAATTAGGTGCTCACACATTCACAAATGCACTTTGTGCTGTGGAAGTCCAGCCTACTTCATTTAATTTATAAAGTAAAGGTAAAGGTTCCCCCTGCACATTTGTGCAGTCGTGTCCGACTCTAGGGGCCGGTGCTCATCTCTGTTTGTTAGCCGAAGAGCCTGCGTTGTCCGAAGAAGCTTCCACGGTCATGTGGCCGCATGATGCACGCGGAACGCTGTTACCATCTCACCGAAGTGGTACCTATTCATTTACTTGCATTTGCATGCTTTCGAATTGCTAGGTTGGCAAGAGCTGGGGCGAGTGCGGGAGCTCACTCCGCCACGCGGTGCTCGGGTCTCGAACCTCCGAACTTGCGATCTTCCGATCGACAAGCCTGGCGTCTTACCCGCTGAGCCACCACGCCCCCTCATTTAACCTATACTACTTTATTAATCTATGGAGTTGTAGATTCAGTCAAAGAACTGAGATATTCCCCCACACATACGCCCATTCTCATGGGATGTGTGTGGTTGATCAGATCCCCGAGTTTGCCTGATTTATTTGCACAGTTTGGGGCAAACAGAAGAGGCCAGGACTGGGTGCAATTACATGCACTCAGTGATTCTACTGTGTTCAGCAGAGGAGTTAATCCAATTCCCACCTGGATATAAAGCCATGTCAAGAAGTGTCCTGGATCTTCAGCTCTTCTCCCACCCAATACAATCCTTCTGTGGATACCTATAATTATCTTTAGGAAAACTACATTTCCCAACTCTATTTATTTTATTGTATTGCAGTCAAGAGACCCAACCTGAATGGGAAAGGAGATGGTGGAAAGCTTACACCAGTGGATGGGAGGGCTTTGGACAATTGGAGGGACCAGTCGACAACTCAGTGGAATGATAATGAAGTTAGGAAATACATAAAAATGGTTTACAAGTTATACAGAAAGAGAAAGGGCTAGAATCAGGAAAATACCTATTTCTCTCTCACACACACACGCACGCATGCACACACACACACACACACACACACTCCTGTGTATAATAGTCTATGCAGTAGAAGGGCCTTCTCCAACTCAATGTTCTCAAGATGTTTTAAAATTCCCTATTTTACTGTGGGTGAGGCCCCAGGCGGTTGCAACTTGTGACACCAATAATATTGCACCAGATAAAATCAAGATGATGTTGTTGTTGTTGTTGTTGTTGTTGTTATTGTTGTTGTAACTGAACACAGTATTAGACACTGCAGACTGTGGCAATTAAGAAGAGGGGGGAATATTCATAGGAAGAAGAGGACTAATCATTCTTTTGAGAAGCAAACATAAACTATTCAAAGAAGGGTCACCCGTTCCAAATTTGCTGCTGCTTTTTCGTTTGTATTTGTACTATCTTTCAACTCTATCTAAGAAGTTGTTTTCCAGCAGGAAGAAGACATTTTGGGAGTTGTGTGTACATAACTATACATTCTATACATTCATTTCCAGAAGCAATGGTATTCTCGACTTCATGTAATTTTTGCCAAGAAGAAATCTCTGCCTGCCTGTCTCAGCTAATCCGGAGGAGGGAGATGGGCGGTGATAGAAATCTGATTGATAGATAAATAAATAAATAAATAAATAAATAAATAAATAAATAAATAAATAATCCGTCTGCTTCTGTTGTGGTGGTTTTTGTGTCTTTGCTAAGTGTATGGGTCCATGTCAAGAATTTGCCAAGCTTGGAGGTGCAACAGAAATGGAGGATGTTAATCTGACAGCACTTCTCCCTGCAGGTCTGCTGGGGGACAAGATGGGCAAGTTATTTTACATGAAATCATTGCCAATTACACACTTTCATCATTTTGTATCATCACACAAAACAATGCAAGGGGGTCATTTGTATCATTTGCACCATGATGTCATGTTGAACCCAACTTTCTTTCAATGTCATGCTGGCTTTGAACGGATGTCTGGCTCCCTCACTTTGCCATAAAAAGGGAGAAACCCTGGATGAGGAGAAACCAACTCTGTCCTATTCAGACTGAGTGGCTGTCGTTGCTGGGACCTCCTCTGTCCAGAGATCTTCTGTCAATACTGCTGGATGGAGTTACACTTCCCCATCCAGGAGTGGTGCGCAATCCAGGGGTCTTCTTGGACTCATAGCTCCTATTTGAAGAGCAGGTGGCAGCGGTGGCCAAGAAGGCCTTTGCACAGCTCCAGACGGTGTGCCAGTTGCACCCCTTCCTAGATTGGGGGACCCTCCAGACTGTCACTCACACCCTTATCACCTCGAGGCTCAACAACTGCAATGCGCTCTACATGGGGCTGCCCTTGAAGATCACTCAGAAACTTCAACTGGTCCAAAATGCAGAGGTCCTCGTGATCTGGTCCAAAATGCAGGGGTGCCCCAACCCGAGCTGCACTTGCTGCCCATGTGATGCTGGGCATGATTCAAGGTGCTGGCTATCACCTACAAAGGCCTACATTTGGGACCCCGTTATTTGAGAGATTGCCTATCTTCTGTGGCTTCCAACTGGCCGGTAAGAACCAGCAGCACGTGCCCCACTCCAGGTCCCCTTGATCAAACAGTGTAATCTTTTGGGACCCAGAAAGTGCGCTCTCTCGGTCACAGCGTTTGTCCTCTGGAATGAGACCCCCCCTTGAGATCCAGACAGCTCCCAACCTGATGGCATTCCAGAAGGCCCCGAAGACCTGGTGGTTCTCCAGGCCTTGGGTTCAGGTGGATGGAACCCTGCTTAGATGTATTTGATACGTTGCATCTGTTCTGGCATTAGTTGTCCAGATCCTCACTGTATCTTTATTTTAATTTTTCTATATTGTGAACCACCCAGATTTGGTCTGGAGTGGGGCAATGCTGAAATTAAATAAACAAATATAAATAAATAAATCATGCAAAAAGAGAGATTGGGTAGATATTTACTACAGTGGGAAATAAATGGCTTTTTTAAAATTCTCCACCCCATTTGTGATCAGAGAAACTGCCTGAACCAGGGGTCCCCAACCTGTGGACCACGGCCCACTAGTGGGCCACGGCCTGTTAGGAACTAGGCAGCGGGGCTCCCACCCGCAAACCCCGCCCCCTTCCGCGCGATTGGCTCCCGCCCGCAAACCCTGCCCCCCAGTGCTTGTTATTGGCTCCCGCCCATAAACCCTACCCCCAGTGTGCACGATTGGCTCCTGCCCGCAAACCCCACCCCCTAGTCCGTGGAAATCCCGGAAACCCCGCCCCCCCGGTCCACGGAAAAATCATCTTTTGAAACCGGTCCCTGGTGCCAAAAAGGTTGGGGACCCCTGGCCTAAACAATTCCTCAGAATTTCTCCGGAAGGAGGAGAAATTCTCCCACCATTTCTGAAGCGCAGGGCAACCCTTTAGTAACACTGTCAGTGAAGGGAAAAAAAAGTGAAGGAATTCCTCCCTGATGTCTTCCCTTGGGATTTAACAGAAGTGAGGGAAGTCGGTAGGTTGCAGACCGACAAAGAGATGAAAAGGGATATTTCATTTATTTCATTTGCCTAGAATTAAAAATTAAAGATAACCGTTAATTCCCCTCCGTCAGGAATTTAATCATTTCCCATTTCTGCTCCATTAAAAATAGATTTATGGTAACAGCTTTCTGAGGTGGTGAGGGAAGCAAGAACATGCAGAGTTAGGGGGTGCTCGTGGTTCTGTGTCTCTGGATTAGAGTGAGAGAAGATGAGAACCAGGTCATCATTCAGAATCCTTCCGGCAGTCCTCAAGAGTTCTGGGAAAACAATCTGCCGCAATTTCTCAGAAACCAAAGACTAAAAAACAGTTTTAATTCAATCCAAGAAAGCAAATCCACCAAGAGATAGGTAATACGTTTCTCATTTGGTTCCAGAAATATAATTCCACCAAACAGCAGCCGGACAATTTTGAGCTTTGGGTTTGAAATAGAAAAAAATAGAAAAATCAATCCTTTGAAAAGTTGGGGGAGGGCAAAAATAGGACTTTGCCTTGCTTGGAGTCTGGACTGCAAAAATTTCAGAGGATGAAATTCTATTTCTCTCTCCAGCTCCCACCAACTCCCCATAATTATTTAAAGTGAACTCTGCACTGTGATGTTCCACACATCATCCCTGAAACATTTATAATTTGTAGAGTTAAGTAAGACACTAATATTGTGTGTTTATTGTAGATTGAGAATGCCAAAAATGGACTTGTTCAAGACAACCTGGAGGCTGGATTTGATGGACATAAAAATTGTGTTGGACGTAGGTGAAGAAGAACATGGATTTCCATCAGAGGGAAAGGAGATTAAAATAGAATGAAATTATTTGGGATGAAACTCGATTTAGAGAATTTTAGAGATTTGTAATAATGGTGTGTCAAAGAGTAGAATTGAAATAATGCTGTATATGTTAATAGTGTCCTGGTGATCTCATGAGGAGACTGACAATTAGTAGCCAGTTCCAGAGTTGCCAGACGAACCGCTGCTTGAGGAGCTGCAGGCTGTCCGGTAATATCGGCTTTGCAGGGTAAACCAGATAAGAATCCAACCAGATGAGCTAATTCTACTTTATTGTAAAGCTACATTGACAGAATCTTGCAAGTCTGAAAGTACAACCCTCCCCCCATCTCCTTTACAGCCTGAGAAACTAGGGAGGGTCTCTTCTGAGCGTCTTGCCCTGCCCACTATGCTCCTCCTCCTCCTCCTCCTCCTCCTCCTCCTCCTCCTCCTCCTTCTCCTTCTCCTTCTCCTTCTCCTCTCTCTCTCTCTCTAGGACATTCTCACAGGCCATTACAGTGGTAGCAAAAAATCAGAAGGAGTCTGCCAGCATCTTTTCTGAATTAGAAATTTTATTAAAACCCCTTTTGGGAGACCTTCTGAGATTGCCTGAAACCTTACGATGCATGTAAGTTCAGCAATCCCTTGCTCAATGGTGCCGTTTAACACGTTACAGTTGTTCATTGGTAAGGTGCTTGTGATCCGTCTCCCGCGGCATGCGTCTGCATCAGCACCCTTTCCCTCCCCCTGCCTGCCTCATCCCAATTTAAACCTGAAATCAATTTAGCGACTCTGTGCATCTGGTGAAGTGGGAGTGGGGGGGCAGCTCACAAACGCTTCTGCCTTCGGATAAAATCGGTTCATCGGGAAAGGTGTCACCAGACTCCTTCGGATATGAAAGAAGGGTGCACGTGTCCAGAGAAATGACAAGACTGAGAAAGCCACGCAGAAATAGAGGGGATGAAAAGAGGGAAGTTTGAAGATCAAAAGACGTCTTACGGACATAATGAAAGCAAGGATGGTTTGCAGGGATAGAAAAATATGGAGTGGTACAGGGAATAGGTGGGGGTAAACTAGTGGGGGGTAAACATTTCCTTTTATTTTTCTTATCTGCTTTAACTTTAACTCCTATACCTACCTCTACCTCTACCTCTATCTCTATCTATCCCTATCTCTTATCCCTTTGCTGTGTTCTGCATAAAAGGGAATACAGGTAGTCCTCATTTAGCGACTGCCTCATTTAGTGACCATTCACAGTTACAACAGTGATGAAAAAGTAACTTTGTGACCAATCCTCGCATTTACAACCTTTGCAAGTCTATAAAGCAAAGGAAAGTTCAAGTCAGGTCATAAGCACAGTCATGATTTCACTTAGGGATCACTTCACTTAACGACCGAGTTGCCGGTCCCAATTGTGGTCACTAAGCGAGGACTACTGTAGTGTGATGTGTATATATTTAGGAAAGATGTGCGAATATAAAAACAGAACAAAGAGAAAAATGATAAAACAATAACAAAAAAGAGATTAAAAAAAAAGCAGGGTCCCCTGCAAAACAAATTTATATAGGTATGGGCTTTTCATACATAGATAGATAGGAAGTTTTATATAACACCTTCAATATATGATGACTATATTTTTATTGGAGTCACCCATACATAATTTATGCCTATAAGCAACTTGTTCAAAAGATGCAAGTAACATCAGTTTTTCAATTTACTGAATAAGACATTTTAAGGAAAAGCAATATTGCATTAGGAGAAATTGCTTGCAAAAATGTGTTTTTAGGGAAAGACTGCAGAACGATGGATATATTCATGAAAAATCTATACAAAACCACAGTACACATCCTAAGGATAATATACCCCAAAAGCCAATCCAATTTTTGTCCAAACTTTTTTAAAAAAAATAAAATGATAGAAAAACGAACTGAAATTATTTTATTTATTTATTTATTTATTTATTTATTTATTTTATTTGATTTATATTACCGCCCATCTTCCCCCGAAGGGGGAACTCTGGGCGGTTTACAATAAAACTGGAGTTAAAATACAAAACAAATCCCAATAAAAGTGAAATAAATATATAATATTGTTATAATTATTAAAAGATATAAATTAAATAAAATGGAATCCAGATGGCTACAGTTCTTTCTCAAATCCAGAGTGCAAAGGCCGTTCTCAATCCATTCTAGGGCGCTAGCCATCCCCAAGAATGACTATTTCCCCACCCATCCCAGGCTTGGTGGCAAAACCAGGTTTTCAGTTTTTTCCTGAAGTCCAGGAGTGAGGGGGCCTGTCTTATCTCTGGGGGAAGGATGTTCCAGAGGGCGGGCGCTACTGCAGAGAAGGCACGCTTCCGAGACCCCGCTAGGTGGAATTCTTTTAAAGACGGGGTCCGTAACATGCCCTCTCTGCATGACCGGGTGGGACGGGTCGATTCAATAGGGACGAGACGGTCCCTTAGATAACCTGAGCCCATGCCATGTAGGGCTTTAAAGGTGATAACCAACACCTTGAATTGGACCCAGAAGCAAACTGGAACCCAGTGCAGCTTGCGGAGCAAAGGTGTTACATGTGCTGATCTTGGTGCACCTAAAATTGCCCGTGCGGCTGCATTCTGGATCAGTTGTAGCTTCTGGATATTTTTCAAGGGTAGCCCCATGTAGAGCACATTACAGTAGTCTACATGTGAGATAACTAGGGCATGAGTGACTGTTCGAAGGGCCTCTCAGTCTAGGAAAGGGCGTAACTGTCGCACTACACGAAGTTGGGCAAAGGCCCTCCTGGCCACGACTGACACCTGCTCTTCGAGCAGGAGTCATGAGTCCAAGAGAACCCCCAGGTTACGCACCGGGTCTGAATGGGGTAGTGCACCCCCATCCAGAACCAAAGATGACAAATTCCTAGATACTGAGGGGCCATTAATCCACAGCCACTCTGTCTTACCAGGGTTCAGCTGAAGCCTGTTGTTCCCCATCCAGGCCCCCACAGCCCCCAGGCACCTAGAGAGGGTGGTCACAGCATCACTTACTTCACATGGGATGGAGATGTATAACTGGGTATCATCAGCATACTGGTGATACCTCACCCCATGGTAACGGATGATTTCACCCAGTGGCTTCATGTAGATGTTAAAAAGGAGTGGCGAGAGTACTGAACCCTGCGGCACCCCACAAAGGAGGGGCTGTGGGCCAGATCTCTCGCTCCCTATCAACACCGATTGGGACCGGCCCTGGAGGAAGGAGGTGAACCAGCACAGAACCACGCTGCCCACCCTGAACTCCCTGAGCCGACCCAAAAGGATACCGTGGTCGACGGTATCGAAGGCCGCTGAGAGGTCAAGGAGAGCAAAGATGGATGCACTGCCCCCATCCCGCTCCCGCCAGAGATCATTTATTTATTATTTTTTATTAATCAAATTTATCACCGCCCATCTCTACCACGGTAGACTTTACAACAAATGTTAAAATTAAAGTTAAAAATCAATAATCATTAAAATACAATAAACAGTACAATAAATAAGAATATAAAAATCCAGAGGATGGTAGGATCATCCATAAGTTAAAATTGGAAATATGAAAAATGAACCAAAATCAAAATCAGTTTAGTTGCATCTACCTACGAACTTCTCCAGAATTCAGAGGGGGAAATCTGTCATGACACCAGACAGCAGCAGTCTATCTGAAAAATGAAAAACAGCAGCAGTACCCTTAAAACCGGAAATACAAAGAGTTAATCATGGCAATGGCTGTTGTCTAAGGCAGCCGAAATGTTACAAGCCTGCCTGGAAGTGAAATTTTAACCGATCAGCTTAGAGACTCAGCAGCTTATGTGACTTTCTCCACGCACGCTCGTGCAAAACCGAACATCTCCAGGAGGTCTTCCCAATCCTTCCTCCTGTTCCTGATGCAGATGTCACAACAGCACAGGGTTTTAAGAGCTGTTTTCCCAACAGCTGCATGCCTTTGTTTTTATGGCTCTCAAGGAAAAACACATGAGCTTCTGCTCTGCAGGCGGGAAGCTGGATCGTGGAAGGCTTACTTGAGAATCAACTCTGCTGGCACCAGCAGGACTTAACCTCCGAGCGGATAATCATAGGATTGCTCTAGTAATCTGCACATAATCAGGACTGATGTCAAATGAACAGCTGGATTGTTTTAGGCCATTTTTGGGGGGCTGGGGGCAAGGGCTTCCTGTGCATGTCCAGTGATGGGATAGGGTGATGGGGCAGGAATGGCATTCCTGGAGCTTTTTGTTTTGGGGAGATCTGAGGATTTAGGGCACAACACGTATGTGTTAAACTGAGTTTTGAGTCTTCAGTTGGGTCCTTTAGCTCCTTACGAACCTAAGCAATCATACCGTCAAACAATCAACAATGAACTTCAAGAGTGTGATCTAGGGTGCTCTAGAGGGCAGAAAAAGGGCTTTTGTCCTGTTTTTGAATCCTCCAGAGCCCTCCAGATTGCACTGGTGAAGTTCAGCATCAGTGATATCAGTTCTCAGCATTGCAGCTTTTTGCAGCTGAGGCTAAACAAAGATGCCTGGCAGGAACATTCAGCCCTTGTGAGATTTGACACACCTATTTTGCTCCTTAAACCTGTTCAAAATTCCCCCACCAGTTAATAAAAATGGCCCCAAAAATCAGGGTTTCCCCATCTGGTGATGTCACTTGGGGGCATCTACAGGAGGGCTTCAGAAAAGTCAAGATGGTAGTCTCAATCAAGCAATCAAAAGTTCCTGTACTTTTGTTTGCATGTGTTTGCATAGGTAGTCCTCAACTTATGACCGCAATTGGGAAACAGAACTTCTGTTGCTAAGCGAGCCGGTTGTTAAGTGAGTCTTGCCCAATTTTACAACCTTTTTTGTCGCAGTCGTTAAGTGAATCACGTCATCATTAAGCGAATCTGGCTTCCCCCATTGACTTTGCTTGTCGGAAGCTGGCTGGGAAGGTCGCAAATGGCGATCACACGCCCCTGGGGTGCTGCAACCGTTGTAAATATATGCCAATTGCTAAGTGCCTGAATTTTGATCACGTGACTGCAGAGATGCTGCAACGGTCGTAAGTGTGAGGAACGGTGGTAAGTCACTTTTTTCAGTGCTGTCATAACTTCAAACAGTCACTAAACAAATGGTTGTAAGTTGAGGACTACCTGTACAGTACATGTGCATGTCTTTGCAAGTGTGAGAAGATAGGAAGGAAAGCTTCTGTGGGTCCTGTCAGCTTCTTGCAATGAGATCCACATGCAATACTCAACCCAGGGCACATGGAAAAACCATTCCTTGCTCTCTTGTGAGCATCTGCAAGAACAAGAGTTTTTCCTTACAACTTACTCACCCATCCATTTAAGCCAGTGTTTCTCAACCTTGGCAACTTTAAGATGTGTGACTCAAGGGAGACATAACCTTTAATATTTTATTGCACTGATAGTTTTGTGCAATGTTGATGTTCAGTGGTAGTATATCTCTGTGCTCTAGATGCTAGACTCTTTATTCAGAAATAAATCTCATTTAGAGGTCTTCAAATAAAGGTTGGATGGTCATCTGTCAGAGATGCTCTAGTATAGTACAGTGTTTCTCAACCTTGGCAACTTTAAAATGTGTGGACTTCAATTCCCAGAATTCTGCAGCCAGCCATGGGGAATTCTGGGAGTTTAAGTCCACACATCTTCAAGTTGCCAAGGTTGAGAAACACTGATTTAAGCAATGCTTCCTTCCCATCTCCAACAACAACAACAACAACAACAACAAAAGATTTTTAAAAATTAAAAACAGGAGATATTTTCAAGGAAGTGGATGGTTATGATAAAATACCTGTTTATGATCCTCCTTTTCTAACCAAATGGTGATTTGGCAGAAATATCTAATTTTCCAAAGTTAGCCCACCAAGAGACTGAAGCAGGAAGGAGTCACTCAGAGTCATAACAGATTGGAGCAGCCTATAAACTTCATAATAAATACATAAACAAACAAACAAACAAACAAACAAAGGCATGGCAGAAAAGCGGTGAGCAAAACTTTAGAAATGCATCTGACACTTGATAATGTAATCAAACAAATAAGCACCAACCATGATGCTTGTTTACCAGGTTGTTAAATAAATAGGCAGGAAAAAATCACTCTACCCCTGGCCAGAATGGCATACAGTAAAAAGGTTGGCTTTGGGAAACAAATGGAATCACAAATCATAAATGTTCAGAGGTGTGTGTGTGTGTGTGTGTGTGTGTGTGTGTGCAGATGATGATAGGTTAAGTCAGAGATTTCATGGAATAAAATGGCACTTAAGAATTCCACCCATACCAGGATCTGGGCCAGAACATACAGTTTAGAGGGGGTAGAAAACTATTGATATTTGATAGGTGATACCAAAAGGCCATGCAATCAATTATATTATCCTCACAACAACCCTATGAGGCAGGTTTAGCCATGTGACAGACCCTAGACCAGTGCTTTCCAAACTCCTGCTGTTGGCGACACACCAACAGCGGCAGCGACGGCAGCGCGGGGGCGCGCATGGCAGCGGCGTGCACGGCAGCGGCAGCAGCAGCTGCGGCCTCATGTTTTCCACTAAAACCCGGAAGCGCTGATGGTGCGCCACTGCCGTCGCCACCGCACCCGCTGCCACCGTCACTGTGCGCGCCGCCGCAGAGGCAGTGGCAACGCGCCATCACCACTTCCGGGTTTTGTCACGACACACTAAAGTGTCGCGACACACAGTTTGGAAAGCTATACCCTAGACTTTGGTTTGGTACAACCCTACCTTAAAATGTCTGATTAACTGACTCCGTGCCAAGAAGCCTGAATAAGCAGAATTTCTCCCATTTCTTTCCATTTATGCAAAGATACAACTGGTGACCTTGCCAACAAAGGTCCGTATAACCAAAGCTATAGTTTTCCCAGTAGTAATGTATGGCTGTGAGAGTTGGACCATAAGGAAGGCTGAGTGCCAAAGAATTGATGCTTTTGAACTGTGGTGCTGGAGAAGACTCTTAAGAGTCCGTTGGACTGCAAGGAGGTCAAATCAGTCAATCCTAAAGGAAATCAACCCTGACTGCTCATTGGAAGGACAGACTGAAGGCAAAAGGAGAAGGGGACGGCAGAGGATGAGATGGTTAGATAGCATCACCAATGTAATGAACATGAACTTGAGTAAACTCTGGGAGACAGTGGAGGACAGGAAGGCCTGGAGTGCTATGGCCCATGAAGTCACGAAGAGTTGGACATGACTTAACAACTGAACAACAAGAACTGGTGAAAACTACACTGCACCTTTATCATTCCAAGAAAGGTGGAACATTAGGTCATTTTTGACAGACCAAGGACATTGGATTTGGAGTAGTTGCTTGATTGGGCAAAGCAACAGTGTCCCCAATTATTCTGGCTTCCAATTATCTCTGTACAATTGAGGATAGCACTCACGAAGAAGAGGAGAAAATGAAGGAAAAGAGACAAGGAGGACCTGCCTAACAACATCCAAACAGAAGTGCTGATGATCTATATCTATATCATCTATCTCGATATCATCATGATGATCTCTATATAGCCATTCTCTCCACAACAACCTCTGAACCTGTGAGGAAACTCAGGACCTCATTTAAGGTTATATAAAGGTTGACTATACTGATACCAACTCCAAAATGTATTTGTGTGTGTGTGCATGTGCAATTGAGAGGGGAAAAAAGGAAATACAGGGAAAATAACAGAGGACCATTGAACAGACAATAAGCTCCTTTTCATGTCTAGAGATTTGGCTTCATTGGTTTTATAAGGAAATTTCTCATTAAAAGCTTCCTTGTGTGCAAAAACTGATGGTTACACAGCTACCCCTTGTGCTTCAGAATGGCACAAGATTTGTAAAGTTTGGTATTTCTGGGATTTGGGCAGGAATATCCCAACCACTTTTCTTTTTACCTTTCCAAGGACTTGACTGAAGGAAGCTGGTCTTGGTAGAAGTGCTTAGCTGGGCAGATTAGGCTGTCAAGAGGTTCAGACTGACTAAGATCAGCTAATCAAAAGTCATTTTTACTTGGGAAGAAGGGGGCTGATAATAGCCCATAATACATTAATTCCCCCCTCCCCCGCCAATCACCCAACAAACTTAATGTAGGGTGTTTCTGTTAGAGATATCGGGTTTCAACCAAGCATGTCTCACACAAGCTTGAAGAAGGGACAGCTCTGCTGCAACCTAATCTTACTGCTTTGTGTGGGAGGAGCTTGAATCTCGATTTCCTGTTCTTCTCCTTCATTTCCTTCCTCCTTTTTTCATTTGAATCTCCACCGGGGAGGATGGGCAGCCATGGCTGTCCTTGTAGCTCATACCTGCATTCAGCAAGGCCACATTAAGAAGACTGTGGGTTTGGTCAGAACCTATCGCTCGCACACATGGACCGTTTCTACCATGGAACTGATTTACAATAAACTGTAAGCTATTTTTATGTAACTTTACATTAACGTGTGAAGTGTGTTTATTTTGTGTTTTGAACTGATTAAGCCTTGTGCAAGTTGCTGGACGCTACCACTGTGCTATAAACTAATTAAAAGTTGCGTGGATTTCTGTTATTAGCATTTCAGAATTCCTACAGTTTCCACCTTAGTTCTACTTCAGATCTTGGCTAATCAAAAAATGTTAAGCAGGGTCAGATCTGGTTTGTTCTTGCAGAAGAAACCACAGGACTGTAAGCCACACTGGGAATGTATACACATACATACATACATACATACATACGTGGACCAGAAGTGTCTGCAGGGAGAGGGTCAAAAAAGTCAAAATGGTAGCCACAACCATGTGAACAAAGCCCTTCCTCTTTTCTGTGTGCATTATGTGGCACATAAAAAAGGAGCAGAGCTTTGATCACATGATTGTGGCTGCCATCTTGACTTTTGTGACCCCTGCAGGCACCCCTGCAATAGATCCTGAAATTTGATTCCCACTGAGCCATTCATTTCTAACACGATTTGTCATAAAAAGTAATACTGAACCAAAAAAATGGAAGAAAATCATCTCTGCCTCCAGCTAATATTCCACGGGAAATGATGTAGCAATTTTTAGGCAGCCTGGAAAGAAAATAAATTTCAAATATTGTCACATATATAATGTATGGAGTATGTACAAAAAGATTAAATTTGCGACTGCAGAAAATTCGATGCATACACCGAAGCAACCTATTTTCCTCCGTTAGAATTGCTTTAATAAATATTTTTACAAGAGATAGGAGATAGGTTCACCTGACTGGATACCGAACTGAAATCAAAGGAAATAATATTCTGAGTAATGTTGTGCATTGTCCCCCTTCCATTCCATGATAATGTCTGCCTATATATATATATATATATATATATATATTTACACACACACACACACACACACACACATATACATATACATACACGCACACGCACACGCACACACACACACACACACACATACACATACACATACACATACACATACACATACACATACACATACACATACACATACACACACACACACACACACACACACACACACACACTAGGCTGACCATATGTCCCGTTTTGAACAGGACAGTCCCATTATTTAAACAATTCCCGACCGTCCCGTCGTTTTAAGAAATATAACCATTTTGTCCTGTTTTTGAAATTTCCCACAGTGAAGCGCGCCCACACGCACGCACACACGCACCCGCACGAGCCCGCTTTGTCCGGTGAGCCGTGGGTAGGGTCCCGTTTTTCTCTCAAGGAAATATGGTCAGCCTAACACATACACACACACAAACACACAAGAACCAATTGCCTGGAGATGTGATGGGTTCTCCTTTGCTTGTAGAGGCTGGATAGACATATGTTGCGGATGATTTAATTTGGATTCTTCCAATGAGGAGAAGAATTAGAGTGGATTGCCTTAATGACCCCTTCTAGCCTTGTGATCTCGGATTCTACGCCATGGCATTTTAGACTCCCTGGCCCTCTCCAGTAACTATGCTAAGCCTAAAGCCTCCATCCCTCTATCAAGCCAGTTCAGACATGGATAGTGTTTCTGATTAACATCTTGATCAGGAGGCCCTTCAGACAGTCACTCATGCCCTGGTCACCCACGCGCTCTCCATGGGGCTGCCCTTGAAGACCACCGGAAGCTACAGCTGGTTCAAAATGCAGGACACAAGCAGTAACGGGCGCCTCTCGGTGTGCCCATGTGCCCACTGCTACGCGAGCTGCGTTGGCTGCCAGTCAGCTTCCAAGTGCCATTCAAGGTGCTGGTTATTATCTATAAAGCCCTGTATGGCATCAGGCCTGGCTATCTGAGACACCAATTGCCTCCAACTGTTTCTGCCCACCAGTACATTCCAGCAGAGTGGGTGCGCTCCAGGTCCCCTCCATTAAATGGTGGACATGGTGAGGTTTTCCCTAGTATTCTCATAGCTTTCTCACAGTTGGAAAGCTTTAAAAAAAAGCAATGGACCACATATCTTAGCTGTTTTGCTACATTTTGACCATGGTACAGATCAGATCTCCAGCTGCAGGGAAGAAGAAGGGGAAAGATGGATGGACAAGATCAGATTGATCATTGGACCCTTCTGGAAGAACTTTGGATTGTCCTTAGGATGGGCCTTTGTCCACGGAGTCATTAGGGTCAAACCCAATTGGGTGGCCACAGGTATCATCTCCTCCATCATCTCCTCCTCCTCCTCCTCCTCCTCCTCCCTCTCCCCTTTGTTCTTCTCTTTCTCCTCCTCCCTTTCCTTCCTCCTCCTCTATCTTCTCCTTCTCCTTCTTCTCTTTCTCCTTCTCTTTCTCCTTCTCCTTCTCCTTCTCCTTCTCCCCTTCTCCTTCTCCTCCTCCTCCTTCTCCTTCTCCTTCTCCTTCTCCTTCTCCTTCTTCTCCTCCTTCTCCTTCTCCCCTTTGTTCTTCTCTTTCTCCTCCCCCCCTTCCTTCCTCCTCCTCGTCTATCTTCTCCTTCTCCTTCTCCTTCTCCTTCTCCTTCTCCTTCTCCTTCTCCTTCTCCTTCTCCTTCTCCTTCTCCTTCTCCTTCTCCTCCCCCTTCCCCTTCCCCTTCCCCTTCCCCTTCCCATTATATTTTTATCCCTCCTGAACAGGATTGTGTTCTCCAAATTCCATCTTTACAGAGTTCTAGGTTTTTTTAATTGTTTTCCAACATCATGGAAAGCTGAAAAGAAATTACATCAAGAGATTTCAGTCCCTGTCCATCAATCTTCCTGTCTGTCTGTCAGGAAGATAATTCATTCAAAACCAAAGAGAACAAGACCAAAACTGGAGTGAGGGGAGAAGCAGGTAAAAGAAAGATAGAATTCAAAAATGGGCTGGGTCCAACCAGGCAGTGCAAAGGGGGGGGGGGGAAATCCAGAATAAAGATCCTCCAATGCATCCTTATGGAAGAAAAGGCTCCATTAAGAGCGCCCCCCCATCACTGCCACTCATGTGACCCAGTATGTGACCCAGGGGTGGAATTTGCCCTGCAAGGGCACAATACCTGTTTTATCATTTTGATGCAAGTGCTTGATCTTGTGGGCCCCTCTGCTCTGTGGTTTTTTGCAACCTTGCTTTTTAGATTGCAAATCCCTGCATACTTCAGGCATTATCATAAGCGCTCAAAATGGAATAACTTATGTTACTAGGAGGCATGAAAAACCAAAATCAAGAAATGCAGTTCCAACTCTATGATCCTGTGGAAATGTCCAGATGAAAGTTAGGCAACCAGCAACTGAGATTTGTGAACCCATAGCAATGGGGAATTTGCTGGATGACCTGACTGTTTCTGCTCCAGGCCATGTTCCAATAACACAGCCTTCTTACCAGCAACCAAGGTTCAATGCAAGGCAATGTATATTGTCAGCTCCAGACAAGGAATGAAGTACCAATCGAAGAAAATGAAGTTTCCAAAGAGGCTTTCATGGCTTGAAGAAAGAAAAAACAATATGCATGGGGTATAATGAGCTGCTCTGAGATGGGAGCTGCAATTTGGTCTCCAGGTTAGAATTTTTGTCTGGGTGCTGCCTGCGTGCAGAGTCACATGGATGGTGAGAACATTGTCAGGCTGATTAAAACACCCCTAAGCAACCCTGCCTGGCCTTTGATGAAAAGATACATGGGGGAGATCTGTTAGGGAATGGAGGAGGTCGTTGTGTTTGTGCTGCGTAGACTGGAGGTGCTGCATAAATCCATGGAAGAAGGAGGAATGTGCAACTGAAGATCCAACAGGAGCAAGCAGGATCAGCAATGGAGATCTGCAGGGTGAACTACTGGTGGAAAGCAGTCTTGACTCCTGAAGACTGCCTGGACTAGCACCTGCAGTGTTCTTGGCAAGGTTTTCAGAAGTGGCTTGCCATGGCCTCCTTCCTAGGACTGAGAGAGAGGGACTGGCCCAAGGTCCCCCAGCCAGCTTTCTTGCCTAAGGCGGGACTAGAACTCTCAGTCTCCTGGTTTGCCATTGGCTCCTTCCTAGGACTGAGAGAGAGGGACTGGCCCAAGGTCACCCAGCCGGCTTTCATGCCTAAGGCGGGACTAGAACTCTCAGTCTCCTGGTTTGCCATTGGCTCCTTCCTAGGGCTGGGAGAGTGACTGGCCCAAGGTCACCCAGCCGGCTTTCATGCCTAAGGCGGGACTAGAACTCTCAGTCTCCTGGTTTGCCATGGCCTCCTTCCTAGGACTGAGAGAGAGGGACTGGCCCAAGGTCACCCAGCCAGCTTTCATGCCTAAGGCGAGACTAGAACTCTCAGTCTCCTGGTTTGCCATTGGCTCCTTCCTAGGGCTGGGAGAGTGACTGGCCCAAGGTCACCCAGCCGGCTTTCATGCCTAAGGCGGGACTAGAACTCTCAGTCTCCTGGTTTGCCATTGGCTCCTTCCTAGGGCTGAGAGACAGGGACTGGCCCAAGGTCACCCAGCCGGCTTTCATGCCTAAGGCGGGACTAGAACTCTCAGTCTCCTGGTTTGCCATTGGCTCCTTCCTAGGGCTGAGAGGCAGGGATTGGCCCAAGGTCACCCAGCTGGCTTCATGCCTAAGACTGGACTACAACTCATGGTCTCCTGGTTTCTAGCTTTAACCACTACACTAAATTGGCTCTCCTCTAGTGTAAAAGCGAGATAAAATGCTGCCTAACAAAGTTAGCACAACAAAGCAGCGATAGGTACCACCTGCAGAAATGAGGGAGGCAATTAAGGAATTGTAAAACACGTGCATAGAAATGTAGTATATAGATACCCAGTATCTATATACTGAAGAAGTATGTATATGTATATGTATATGTATATGTATATGTATATGTATATGTATATGTATATGCTTATGTATATGTATATGTATATGTATATGTATATGTATATGTATATGTATATGTATATGTATATGTATATGTATATGTATATGTATATGTATATATACTGAAGAAGCTCCTTGGATAAGGAGCGAAACGTTTCCACTGAGAAAATAGAAATCCAGTTGACATGATTCAAGCTACAGACTATTCCACCTGGATGACTGAGAACCTTCATAGACATAGATACCCAGTAGTTGGTTAAGCTAACATCACTGTATAATAGGGACAGGCACAAATCATTTACTTAAAAAGCATTATCGCAATAAATAACATATTAATTTGGTGAATATGTATGTGTCTGAATAAGACCCCTTCCCTTTCTTACCCTCTAACAATGGCTTTGTTTAAGCTGCTACATAGAATTGTTTTACAACCACTTTGCACTCCTTAAATTCAGAAAGGACCAAATAGGATTGGCCAGCCCCAATTCTTAGATCCAGGCTATTTGGGGCACCATTCTAGACCAGTCTGGGCCAGTTCCTTCCCTATATGGCTAACCCTGGTTCTGCATTTGCAGGCATCGGTATTCCCATGGGCTGGGACAGGTGGTCCATGGCAATGGTTCCTGATTCCATCTCTCCATTGGTGTGTAGGTTTTTCCATATCTGATTTGCTATGTGTCTCACCTTGTTCTTCTTTATTTAAGGATGATTTATAAGCCAGAGACATACTAGTGCATTCATACAACACACTTAATCTGAATTAAGGACAGTCTACGGAGTGAGCTCCCACACTCGCCCCAGCTCTTGCCAACCTAGCAATTCGAAAGCATGCAAATGCAAGTAGATGAATAGGTACCACTTCGGTGGGTAGGTAACAGCGTTCCGCGCCTGTCATGCTGGCCACATGACCGTGGAAGCGTCTTTGGACAACGCTGGCTCTTCGGCTAACAAACGGAGATGAGCACCGGCCCCTAGAATCGGACACGACTGTGCAGGGGAAACCTTTACCTTTACCTTTACATGTCTATGAAGGTTCTCAGTCATCCAGGTGGAATTGTCTGTAGCTTGAATCATGTCAACTGGATTTCTATTTTCTCAGTGGAAACGTTTCGCTCCTTATCCAAGGAGCTTCTTCAGTCTGAAGAAGCTCCTTGGATAAGGAGCGAAACGTTTCCACTGAGAAAATAGAAATCCAGTTGACATGATTCAAGCTACTTTACCTTTACAGAACTCTAAACTAACCAAGTGGGTTTGGTTCACATAACAACATGCTAAACCACTAAAATTTATAACCAAGTTTAAAAAACCAACCTACTTTAATCTTATGCAAGTGCAGCTGCTAAATCTTTAATTGATCTGATAAACATACCATGAGAATACAGCCAATCTATAGTTTTCAGTAATGCCAGTTCCCTAGTGTTCTGTAGCCAGAAATCTAGGCTACGGTTACACTCTTTCTAAACTGTCATGCTCTTGGTAACTGACTTCAGCCGAAAACAAAATTCTCCCAGTTTTCTTTAACATGATTTATTTTTATTTTTATTTATTTATTTCTATCCCGCCTTTATTATTTTTATAAATAACTCAAGGCGGCGAACATACCTAATACTCCTTCCTCCCCCTATTTTCCCCACAACAGCAACCCTGTGAGGTGAGTTGGGCTGAGAGAGAGTGACAGGCCCAAGGTCACCCAGCTGGCTTTCATGCCTAAGGTGGGACTAGAACTCACACTCTCCTGGTTTCTAGCCCAGCACCTTAACAACTAGACCAAACTGGCTCTCAATAACCCCACCACTTCTCTTACATCTAATTTTATTTATTTTCTATCCCGCCTTTATTATGTTTATAAATAACTCAAGGTGGGAAACATACCTAATACTCCTTCCTCCTCCTATTTTCCCCACAACAACAACCCTGTGAGGTGAATTGGGCTGAGAGAGAGTGACAGGCCCAAGGTCACCCAGCTGGCTTTCATGCCTAAGGTGGGACTAGAACTCACACTCTCCTGGTTTCTAGCCCAGCACCTTAACCACTAGACCAAACTGGCTCTCAATAACCCCACCACTTCTCTTACATCTAATTTTATTTATTTTCTATCCCGCCTTTATTATGTTTATAAATAACTCAAGGTGGGAAACATACCTAATACTCCTTCCTCCTCCTATTTTCCCCACAACAACAACCCTGTGAGGTGAGTTGGGCTGAGAGAGAGTGACAGGCCCAAGGTCACCCAGCTGGCTTTCATGCCTAAGGTGGGACTAGAACTCACACTCTCCTGGTTTCTAGCCCAGCACCTTAACCACTAGACCAAACTGGCTCTCAATAACCCCACCACTTCTCTTACATCTAATTTTATTTATTTTCTATCCCGCCTTTATTATGTTTATAAATAACTCAAGGTGGGAAACATACCTAATACTCCTTCCTCCTCCTATTTTCCCCACAACAACAACCCTGTGAGGTGAGTTGGGCTGAGAGAGAGTGACAGGCCCAAGGTCACCCAGCTGGCTTTCATGCCTAAGGTGGGACTAGAACTCACACTCTCCTGGTTTCTAGCCCAGCACCTTAACAACTAGACCAAACTGGCTCTCAATAACCCCACCACTTCTCTTACATCTAATTTTATTTATTTTCTATCCCGCCTTTATTATGTTTATAAATAACTCAAGGTGGGAAACATACCTAATACTCCTTCCTCCTCCTATTTTCCCCACAACAACAACCCTGTGAGGTGAGTTGGACTGAGAGAGAGTGACTGGCCCAAGGTCACCCAGCCGGCTTCCATGCCTAAGGCGGGACTAGAACTCTCAGTCTCCCGGTTTCTAGCCCGTTGCCTTAACCACTGGGATATGGTTACAGAAATCTCGACAGCTGGATTGCTTTCACTTTAGAATCCAACTGATCTCTCAGGGTTGCAACGTATCATTACATGAACATTCACTCAGCAGTTCTGGCCACCAAGTACTGCAGAACGATAGTCTTGGGGTTTGTATTCAAGTCTGAAGATGAAGATTCTGTCTCTGATGGCTGATTAGGGATTTAGTCATTGCACGTTCCTTGCCCAATGCACTGAAACCTGAACCTTCTTTGGTCTTCCTGAACTGGCACCTAGATTCCTAACCTTTTCTGCGTCGTGACATTTCATTTCATTTCATCGTGGATTTCATTTCACCCTATATCTCCACTTTCTTTGGTAACATTTCTTGGGGTGTTAAGGAGGAACAGCAGAAAAGACGATTGTAGCACAGATCTTCAAAAAGGAATCACAGAAGGAGAAAGCCATGACCTTAAAAACAAATAATCAGATCAAAGCTTTTCAAAACCGTCATATTACAGGCAAGGGGATCGTAGAACTTTTCAGCTTGCTTTGAAGCTGGCACGCTGCATCCATTGGGGTCAGTAACGGATAACAACCTGTCAATAAATGGGAAGATGATGATCCAAGAAGCTTGTGTCTTTTATGGAAAAAATGGAGCTTGTAGGGGAATGTGAGATTTTAGTGAGTTAGCTTTCATCAAAGTCAGAAGTTCTGATTAAACAAACTTCACTTTGTCAATTTGCAGGTGAATCATGGGGAAAGATTGATTTCCCCCAACGTGCTGCTCACCAGCTAAGTTGGAACAAATGCTAAAATTCACAGATGGCATGGCTGGGTTATTTGGGAATAATGGGCATTGTAGTCCCAACTTCTTTGGGAAACAGTAGGCTGGAATATAGCAGGGTAGTCCTCCAAATGTTCTTAAAGAAGTCATAGGAACCCAGGCAGCAGGTCCAATGGTGGGTCATGCTATGAGTTGCAACTCGAAACTCATGGAGCGCCAGTTGCATATGTTTAGGGACAGGTTCAGTGCCATCCAACACGAACGCAACAAAACTGTGACCACAGGAGCCAGTGTTTAACAGGTATCAGCACTTGGCCAACCCCCTTTGTGCTGGGAAGCTAAGCAGGGGCACACTTGGTTAGTGCTTGGAGGGGAGACCACCACAGCGTTCCAAGGCTGTAGACTAGACTGGGTAGTTGAAAAACCATTTGGAAGAAGATAGTGGAAAACCGCATGTCCATGTCCACAAAGTCCTCAGGAACTGAACTCAGCTTGAAGGGGACTTGCTTTATGGCAGCTGGAGGCCCAGCACATCTGGAGTGTACCAGATGGAGGAAAGCTGGTGTAAGACACAATGACTGTGGTTGGTTTGGTCTTGTTTTTGCCCAATGTATGGGTGCAGGCAGCATCTTGCTGATGCTAAAAAAAAACATATGCATCTTCTCAACTGGCACTCCAGGGATGCAGCCCTCCAGGAGTTTTCGACTAAGAGTCCCTTGGGCTGCAAGGAGGTCAAATCAGTCAATCCTAAAGGAAATCAACCCTGACTGCTCATTGGAAGGACAGATGCTGAAGCTGAAGCTCAAATACTTTGGCCACCTAATGCGAAGAGAGGACTCACTGGAAAAGACCCTGATGCTGGGAAAGACTGAAGGCAAAAGGAGAAGGGGACGCCAGAGGATGAGATGGTTAGACAGCATCACCGATGTAATGAACATGAAGTTGAGTAAACTCCGGGTGACAGTGGAGGACAGGAAGGCCTGGCGTGCTATGGTCCATGAGGTCACGAAGAGTCAGACACGGCTAAATGACTGAACAACAATAACAAGCATCTTGCTGAGCAAATCATTGCTTGGGGTAGTGTGTGAACTCAATATCCTACAAATCAACAGGCTTTTGCTAATTTTAGAAGAAGGCTTTCCCTGATACTCATGGGATATTACAACAAGCCTGCAATCTTTGCATACTTGCCAATAATTGACCCTCAAGAATAATCTGAAGATAGAAGATCAATAGAGGATAGAAGACCAATGCACCCCGCTTCCATAATGCTACCAAGAAAACAATATGGATTTTGAACTAGCCAAAAATCAAGGAGTTTATTTTATTTATTTATTTATTGTGATATTTATACCCCGCCTATCCCCTCCCTAATGGAGGACTCTAGGCGGCTTACATCCACAATCCTTTATACAATTATACAATTATACAATTCACTGCGTGTGAGGGGAGGGGGTAAGGGAACCGACTCTTCTAAGGCTCCGGACTACAATTCCCAAGATGCCTTGAGCTGGCTGCTGACTTCCTGTAGATGTTACTTCCGGGTCCGTCATCACCGCCGCCATTCGATCTTCCTCCGATCTTTTCTCCTCCGGTGGAACCGACTTCCCGACAGAAGGCCAGCTAATTTTCCCACTTAAGGTGGTACCCGTTTATCTACTTGCTAGGCTTTCGAACTGTTGGGTTGACAGGAGCTGGGACTAGCAACGAGAGCTCACCTCGTTGCGCGGGGGGTTCGAACTGCCGACCTTCTGATCGGCAGTCTACAGCTCAGCAGTTTAACCTGCTGAGCCACCGCGTCCCTGCAATCCAGGCAGTAAACTTTGCCCAGAGAGGTAATCATTGAGATAATCACTGGATATCTTCAAGGGGAGGGTACACAATCACCTGGCAGGGATGCCTTAATTTGAATTTCTGCACCAAGCAATAGGTTAGACTCAGTGACCTTGGTGGCCCCTTCCCCCTCTGGAATTCTCTGGTTCTGTAATCCAAGTGGTAATTATATCTAATATTACTGAAATGAAGATTTTAAAATGTGCCTGGTAAAGTTTTAAGACACCCCTATTAAGAACTTGAGGTCTATACTGTAAAAGTAACAGATCCCTTTGGTTTTAATGAGAATTATAGAATCATAGAGCTCTAAGAGACTTAATGAAACCTCCTGCTCAGTGCAGCATCTACCAAAGCAGTGTTTCTCAACCTTGACAACTTTAAGACGTGTGGACTTCAACTCCCAGAATTCTGCAGCCAGCCATGGGGAATTCTGGGAGTTGAAGTCCACACATCTTCAAGTTGCCACGGTTGAGAAACACTGTACTATACTAGAGCATCTCCGTCAGATGACCATCCAACCTCTGTTTGAAGACTAATTTAGAGGTCTTATTATTTCTGAATTATTTCTGATTTTAGAGGTCCTATGCCCTCATTGTGGGAGGGCACAATGAATGAATGAATGAATGAATGAATGAATGAATGAATGAATGAATGAATGAATGAATGAATATTTCTGAATAAAGAGTCTATCATCTAGAGCACAGAGATATTCTACCACTGAACATCAACATTGCACAAAACTATAAAATACATACGTTGATGCAGAGTATTCTACAAATACAGATTCTGTTTAAACCAGAATGATTTCTATTGGGAATATTGGACTTACAAATAGAAAAACATTTTGTTAGAATTATACAATATATGATAACAGCAGCAAGACTTCTTTATGCACAATTTTGGAAAACTCAGATTCTACCAACAGTACAAGAGTGGATGTTAAAATTGATGGACATGGCAGAAAATGACAAATTGACTTGTTTATTGAAAGAAAAGTCAAGTGATCAATATCTCAAAGAGTGGAAACCATTGATGGACTATTTGCGAAATGCAAGAGCGGCGAAGCTTACATGGGGTTTTGAAGAGTAGATGAAATACAAAAGAGCATATTAGACAAAGAATTATTTCTATCTATTGTATGAAAAACCAACATTTAGGGCAGATGTTTTTATCTACGTGACCAGAGATAGATTGGAAGTTATCTATTTTTCATATCTTTTTCTTTCTATCACTTTACTACACTTTTTCTTTTCTTTTTCTTTTTCTTTATTTTGTATTTCTATTTCTTTTTTCGTTTCTAACTTTTAACTATGTATTTTAAAATCTTAATAAAATTTATAAAAAAAAAACATTGCACAAAACTATCAATGCAATAAAATATTAAAGGTTATGTCTCCCTTGAGTCAAGCTGAGTTCCTAGTCCCTACCTGAACACAACCATCTTTACCATTATGGTGTGGGATCAAAAAGATCCAAGGAACAGAGAGAGTCTGAAGGGAATGAAAAATGGAGAGCCGATGGTCAGCATTGGCTCGCCTAGGTCAGTTGTGTCTTTATGGAGGAGCAGAAGATTGTCAGAGCTTCAGGCAGCAGATTTTCCCTGTCCAGGTATGATGTGGCACCTGAGACCTTCTATGCACCATATTACAGAGTCACTGCCTTTCCCCAAAGAAAGAAAGTTAGAACTTGCAAGTTTGCTGGAATTCCAGGCAAAAGGAACCACCGAGTCAAAAGAGCAAGAGGTCTTTGAGTCGTGGAGACAGAGAAGGAAAGATCGCCAGCAAAGATGCAGAGGGATATAAAAATGGAGGATAACTGAAGAAGACATAGAACATTATAAAAGTGAAGACCATCTGCTGACTCCAGCAGAGATGAAGCATTTGTTGTGGCATTTCAGAAGCCTTGCTGGCTGGGGAATTCTGGGAGTTGGAGTCCACACATCTTCAAGCTGCCAAGGTTGAGAAACACTGCATTAGAGGGACCAAAAAGGTGGATGATTTGGGCTGGAGAGTTTTTTTTAATTTTTTTTAGATTTTAATTTACACGGCCGCATTTCAGTTTCATGACACTGGGCAGCTAACAGCAGTTAAAAACGCCATATAACAACCTATAACAATAAAAATCTTGAATAAATATGGGGGAATCAAGGGGAACTGGAGAGACTTAGGTTCCCGCACTAGTTTTGGAAGCCATGATCTTTAGTCATGGGTGGAGTGTTAGGGAAAGGCATTTTGCACATGCTCAGAAAATAATTCCTTCACAACAGAGTTCCGGAGGGAAGCCTTCAGACGCCTGGCTTAAATTAATATTTTGCTGATGACAGAAATGCATATGAAGTAATTGATTTTGGAAGCAATCATCAGTTTCTGAGCTCATCATTCTTCCTCTAGCAAAGCATTCTTTCTACTTAGAATAAAACTGGCTGGAATTCTCCTTGGCATTTCCAGAAATTGAGTAAAATACATTCCTAGCAGATCCATTAAGAAGGAAGATGCATGCAAATTGTGAATTTTCATTCAGGTAGCAGAAACTGGTACTTTCTGACAGCCTTGCAATCCCAAGCATGTGTTGCATTTATCACCAACCCTCCTGTTGATGGTTTGATTTGGTTGCCTGTGAAAAATCCAAACATCACATCAAATGCATCATTGTTGAATCAATGAGCTCTCTCGACCCTAGGCAAATTATAGTAAAATGCATGTTTGTCCCAGAGCAGGCTGGGTCTCCTTGAAAGAAAAGCAGGTATGTATCTCAGATATACCAGCACCACCATCTAGAGGGCAAGTTTGGAAAGAGATTTCTGCCATTTGAAATGAATTTATTTAAAATGCACAGCCTGCTTGACCTCCAAACACAGGAAAGCAAAGCAAAGCAAGCTCATATGGCATCTCGCAATATATTCTTCTCTCGCTTAATAAAAAGCAACACTTAAAAATGAGAGCCTACTAAATAAAACTATCAATTGCAATACAACGTTCCAGCCTGCAGATAAATTCTTTCTAATTCTGCTTTAAGATCTGGTTACCAACATCTCAGGCTTGTCGATTGGAAGATTGCAAGTTTGGAGGTTCGAGACCCGAGCGCTGCGTGACGGAGTGAGCTCCCGCACTCGCCCCAGCTCTTGCCAACCTAGCAATTCGAAAGCATGAAAATGCAAGTAGATAAATAGGTACCACTTTGGTGGGATGGTAACAGCGTTCTGCGTGCGTCATGCCGGCCACATGACCGTGGAAGCGTCTTCGGACAACACTGGCTCTTCGGCTAACAAACGGAGATGAGCACTGGCCCCTAGTGTCGGACATGACTGCACAAATGTGCAGGGGGAACCTTTACCTTTTTTTACCAACATCTTAGGGAGTATTCCCTACTGGGAAGACGGTAAGGAAATGTTGGACGTTGTAGTCCTCTTCATCCAACAAGGTCCTCCCTGGATGGGGATGGAACTTGATGCCACCTTGGTGCCATTTTCCTTGTTGCCCTAACTAAAAGAGAGCCTATGTCCCCATTACTGACAGATAGTGCCTTTTGGAGTCCCCCAACCATTGTTGAACCAGCATGAAGTTTGTCCACATGACTGTTACTTCAGCACAATGATAATCGGGTGGCCCTAGAGATCTTCTAAGACAGGCCTGCACAACTTATAGAAGGGAAGGGGTCACGTTGATAAATTAAAAATAATCAAAGAAATAGCTGGCATGCTGATCATAAGTTTGGTGGTAGTAGTGCGGCAACAGTGATAAGTTATCGTAACAGAATCTTGCATAGATTCTTGCATGGAATCTATTGCATATTGAATCTTGCATAGATTGAATAGAGCCAGTTTGGTGTAGCGGTTAAGGCACCAGGCTAGAAACCAGGAGACTGAGAGTTCTAGTCCCTCCTTGGGCACAAAGCCAGCTGGGTGACCTTGCGCCAGTCACTTTCTCTCAGCCCTGGGAAGGAGGCAATGACAAACCACTTCTGAAAAACCTTGCCAAAAAAACTGCAGGGACTTGCCTAGGCAGTCTCTGAGAATCAGACACGATTGAACGGATTTAAAAAAAACACCAGAATCTTGCAGGTCTGAATGCGCTTTCCCTCCCTCCCTTTATCTTTATGAGAACTAGAGAGGGGCTTGTCTGAGATGCCTTCTCAGGTTACAGTTGTGGCCCGGACTCAGGTTTCTTTTCTCTGACCATTGTCTTGGTTGCGGCTCGTCCTCCTGTCCCTCAAGGTTATTCCTTCTTCCCATTACAGAGGCCTGGAGACGCTGGAGGCCTCGGCAGCATGTCTTCTGGGGCAGCGGTAGCAGATCCCTCCTGACTGCAATCACGTTTGGCGGCAGTGGATTTACTGAATTTTCAAAAAATGCCCGCGGGCCACACAAGGCTGCTTGGTCAGCTGTATATTCTGCAGGCCTTTTCTAAGAAGTCGCCAATGAAGATCCCCCCCAAAACCAGACACTTGGATCAGCCCAAGACATGGTTGTAATGAATTACCCCTTTTGGACACAAGGAAGGGAGTCAGGGTATAGTAAAAAAAACCTGTGGAGTCCTTGGTGCTCTCTTGTTGTTTTCTTGCAGACGTTTCATTGCCAGGCTAGGCAACATCTTCAGTGTGAAAAGGGAGTGGGACTTGCTCTCTGTTTATATATCGTGGCTTGTCCTGCTTGTGTTGGTGGAGGTGTTGTTCTCCCCTTAGGAGTTCCTTGATTGGGCTGTTCTTTGCTGCTTGGTTGATTGACTGAGTTAATAGTTCCTTGATTAGGGTATATTGTGCTGTTTGATTGTTCCTCTGCTGCTAATCTTGGTGTTAATCTTTGCATATCTGGGTATTGATTGCTGGCAAGGAGGTGTTCTGATCTTTTGGCTTTTCTATTGTCTCTTATGAATGGTATGTAAATGTTGTTTATCTCTTTCTGGCTTCCTTTAACATGTTAAACCATAACACACATGCTTTCTAGATCACAAACAACCAAAACCAAACCGTAGACATAGGGATTAATGTCATGGGTGAACCTAAGCATTGATGTTTCTTTGGAGTCCTTGGTGCTCTCTGAGCCTTGTTGTTTTCTTGAAGACATTTCATTACCAGACTAGGCAACATCCTCAGTGTGAAAAGGGAGTGGGACTTCCTCTTTGTCTATGTACTATGGCTTCTCCTGCTTGTGTTGGTGGATGTGTTGTTCTCTCCTTAGGAGTTCCTTGATTGGGCTGTTGTTTGCTGCTTGGTTGATTGACTGAGTTAATAGTCAATCAATTCTCTTCGATAGTCAAAAAAATCAAGATGGCAGCCACGATCTTGCAAGCTCTGCAGAGCTTCGAACACACCATTATGGCCACTTTCTTGACTTTTTTGACCATACAGCCCTGGTCAGACTGATCTAGGACATGTAAGGGAAAGAAAAAGACAATGTTTCTCTGCTGTGATTAAAAAGGTAAAGGTTCCCCCCGCACATTTGTGCAGTCGTGTCCAACTCTAGGGGCCGGTGCTCATCTCCGTTTGTTAGCCGAAGAGCCAGCATTGTCCGAAGACGCTTCCATGGTCATGTGGCTGGCATGACGTGCGCGGAACACTGTTACCTTCCCACCGAAGTGGTACCTATTCATCTACTTGCATTTGCATGCTTTCGAATTGCTAGGTTGGCAAGAGCTTGGGCGAGTGCGGGAGCTCACTCCGCATGCAGGGCTAGGGATTAGAACCTCCGAACTTGCAATCTTCCGACCACAAGCCTGGCGTTTTACCCACTGAGCCACCACGCCCCCTGCTGTGATTACCAAAGGAATAATATACATGAAGGATAGAGTCAAAGGCCTTGGAGCTACAAGTGAGTTTAGAGCTTAGAGGGACTTCATTAAATTTCTCACCTAGAACTGTGAAGGAGGAAATAAGATGCCAAATGTGTCTCTGAAGAAGAATCTTTGCTGAAATGCTCAGGGAATATAACTAGCCACTTGCCATCTAAGATATTCTGTTTCTTCTTCTTCTGGCTCTGAGAACCAGCTAATCTCTTGTTGATATTCAATGGCTAGAAGCCTTTCTCTGATGATTTTCTTTTTCTTTTTTTATATAATAACTTTATTAAATTTTAAAATAAAGCAATAAAATCTAACACAAACTAATAAAGAAAGAAAAAGAGAAGTGCAGGAAAAAAGAAAAAGGAAAGAACAGAAATAGAAAAAGGAATAACTCCCAACTTCTTTTACAACAGATATAGGTAAAATTTACATTAAACTCTTCCTCTAAGGCAGAGCTTTCCAAACTTTTCATGTTGGTGACACACTTTTTAGACATGCATCATTTCGCGACACACTTTTACAGAACGGCATCATTTCGCAACACTCTCTTACAGCAGGGCACAAGGCAGGCACTAGGACCTGCGCAGAATCACAGCAGGTTTGGAGGCAGCAGGGCACAAGGCAGGCACTAGGACCTGCGCGGAATCACAGCAGGTTTGGAGGCAGCAGGGCACAAGGCAGGCACTAGGACCTGCGTGGAATCCTGGCAGGGCTCAGAGGCAGCAGCAGCCGTGACACATCCAGACACTGCAGCTAACACACTAACGGGTCCCGACACACAGTTTGGAAAGCTCTGCTCTAAGGTTACAACATAACATCCCTTTTTTCTATTGTCAACTAATATTATTAATCATCAAATCCATATATCGTAATTTCATTCTTTTCTGTTTCAAGCAAAAAACATGTAGAAAATCCACATAGGGGCAACATGAGAAAGTGTTTTCCCTAAACTGCTTGGGACCACAAAGTCTGAAATTGGTTGGATACAATTAGAGCAGCCTTTCTCAACCTTTTGACCCTGGAGGAACCCTTGAAATATTTTCCAGGCTTCAGGGAACCCCTGAACATTCATGCTCCAATATAGGCCAGAAGTTACAAAATTATTATATTTGTTTCATGTATAAGCCTGTATATACACCGTAACAGTGTTCTTAAACTAAAAATAAAGAATGAAACTTACCTCTTTAATGTAAAGCTGCCTGAATTTGGAATAATTTTTAAAATAAATCGTGATCACTCAGGGAACCTGAGGGTTCCAGGGAGTCCTGATTGAGAAACCCTGAATTAGAGGAATTTTATCCTTTTAAATCAGGGTTGGAAATGACTTTCAAATTGTACAAAAGGATGTATCTGCCCTCTGCTGGCAAATGGTCTGCATTACAGGTAGCATCTTTTGCATTCTGTTAGACCAACATTGTTTATGACGTATGAGAATTCTGGAAATTGTTTTCCCCGCACAGCTGGAGAAGAGCTTATTGAGGGAAGCTTCTGTAATTGAATGGCCTATTTAAAGAGTCTGTAGTTCTTCTTTGTTGTTGTTCAGTTGTTTAGTCGTGTCCGACTCTTCGTGACGTCATGGACCATAGCACGCCAGGCCTTCCTGTCCTCCACTGTCTCTCGGAGTTTACTCAGATTCATGTTCGTTACATTGGTGATGCTATCTAACCATCTCATCCTCTGCCGTCCCCTTCTCCTTTTGCCTTCAGTCTTTCCCAGCATCAGGGTCTTTTCCAGTGAGTTATCTCTTTGCATTAGGTGGCCAAAGTATTTGAGCTTCAGCTTTAGTATCTGTCCTTCCAATGAGCAGTCAGGGTTGATTCTTAGTAGTTCTACTTAGCAAATAGTATAGTCTTATTTTGATTCCACAGTTTCGAAGATAATGAATTAAATCTGGATTTGTAATGCCCGTTTGGCTGGGAATCCCAATTCAGAGAGCAAATTTGAAAGAGAGGCACTGACTGATTTTTTAAAATTATATTTCTTAACGAATCTAATTTAAATTTAATTTAGTGCAAGCTAAAATAACATATCAACACATTAATTGGGGGATAAATTTAGAAAAGGAATTTATTTATTTATGTTTCGACTTCTATCACCGCACCATCTCCCACAAGGGGACTCTGGGCGGTTTACAAACATAGAGATTAAAATTCCGTTGTAAAAACACATAAAAAAACAATATACAGTTAATTATTATTATAAATTAAGTAGAAAATCCAAGAAGGCAGACCACGATCTTTAAAAGGGCTCTATGGCACCAGCCATCCCCACGAGGAACTATTCCTGTTCCCATCCCACGCGATCCCATTTGAGCAATTGAAAGCGAAAAGAGGATTGGCAGGCCAAGAGGATGCACAAAATAAGTTCTACACAATGGGGGCATTTAAAGCAATCTGACTTGAAGGATGCTCTGCTGGGTCTCTAAAAGAATATCTGCTCTGCTTATGGAGAGTTCCTATTTTAACCCCAGGAAGGTCAAGCCTAAAGTCCTGACAGTGTGGATGACACTTTTCCAACGGGAGATTTCCAGATGCATTAGCACTACAATTCCCACAATTCCCATTGGCCATGCTTATTAGGGATTCGGGGAATTGTGGTCTGAACACAGCTGGTTAGAGCAGGCTGGCATAGAAACTACTGAGTTGGATAGACTGCTAAACTGTAATGTTTCAGTTTGGTTTTAGGTTAGTGTGTTTATAAACCTGGTCATTGTGTTTTACTAGGGTTATCATGTCTGGCTGCAGAAACTGAGGCAACCAGTAGCTCAGTGTTTCTCAACTTTGACAACTTGAAGATGTGTGGACTTCAACTCCCAGAATTCCCCAGCCAGCATGTGTGGACTTCAACTCCCAGAATTCCCCAGCCATCTATTGGTTGTCTGGATGTTGCAGCCAAAATATGTCTATTCTGGTTTGTAAACCGTGGTGTTGCAAAGAGAACCAGTTTGGTGTCGTGGTTAAGGCACCAGGCTAGAAACCAGGAGACTGTGAGTTCTAGTCGCACCTTAGGCATGAAGCCAGCTGGGTGACCTTGGGCCAGTCACTCCCTCTCAGCCCTAGGAAGGAGGCAATGGCAAACCACTTCTGAAAAACCTTGCCAAGAAAATTCCAGGCAGTTGCCAGGAGTCAACGCTGACTCAAAGGCACTACCTGCCTCTCAAGAAAACCCAACCCATGATTTATGGCTTAGCATGATATGTGAACTTGGACAATTGTTGCTTACTCAGTAAACTATGGCTAGTGCAGGGTGTAAGTCTGACCAGACTCTGGCATCTTCTTCTTTTCTTCTATTCCAGTACTTCCAACCTAGGTAATTTCCAGATGTGTGAACTAGAATTCCCAGAATCTCTCAGCCAGGATAGACCATTGATGAAAATGCTGGGAGTTGTAATCCACCGATCTGGAAGTTGTCATGTTTGGGAAACCCTGCTCTGTTCCCATAATGAGGAAAAGATGGAATCCATGGAGTGGAAATCAAGATAGACAGCTCTCAACTGCATTTACAGAAGCCTTCGTCAGGCTGATGTTTGGATGTTGGACTTTGACTTCCATTATTCACTCTGGCTGGACATTAAGTAAAGGTAAAGGTTCCCCCCGCACATTTGTGCAGTCGTGTCCGACTCTAGGGGCCGGTGCTCATCTCCGTTTGTTAGCCGAAGAGCCAGCGTTGTCCGAAGACGCTTCCACGGTCATGTGGCCGGCATGACACGCGCGGAACGCTGTTACCTACCCACCGAAGTGGTACCTATTCATCTACTTGCATTTGCATGCTTTCGAATTGCTAGGTTGGCAAGAGCTGGAGCTAGTGCGGGAGCTCACTCCGCACTCAGGGCTAGGGATTCGAACCTCCGAACTTGCGATCTTCCGATCGACAAGCCTGGCGTCTTACCCGCTGAGCCACCACGCCCCCATTGGACATTATGGTCCAATATATCTGGAGGACAGTCGGATGAAAATGGTTACCTTGGAAGGAAAGCATGACAACCCAGGGTGTCATGCTGGGTTTTACATAGAATAGTGATCCAGACCCTTCCAGGCGGACTTGAATTCCCAGTTATGCAAGGAGGATCTACAGATTCATTCATGTGCTGCCTGCAAAAGGATTGAGCTACACATAATAGCAGCAGGTATGTGTTCAAGGGGATCCCCTCAAAATCTTTCCCCAACATTGGGACCTTCGGTTTCAGCTCTGACGTCAATGCTAGCCTTGATAACTCAGAGAAAGCATTTAGGTTGTGAGAAGAGAAAGGGATTCGGCCCCCTGCAGTTATCTCCCTCTTAAGGGCCTTGTGGCCAGCTAGAGATCAGCTGATCGCTAAAAGCTAAACAGGGCCACAGCTGGTTAGAATTTGGATTGGAGACCACTAGGAGATCCCAAGGCTGAAAACTAGAGAGTCCACCAGGCGTTCCAGAAGAAGGTAACGGCAAGCTACTTCCATCCTCTTGGCAAGGTGTCCGTGAGGTTGCCAAGAATCCATCTTCAACTCAAAGGAGTCTTTATTTTTATTTTGGGGTGCCTTAAAGGCTAGTACCCCACCTTGATTGCCTATGATAGAAAATATTTGTCTTAAGTTTTAGGATGTCTATTTACCAGAATTGTAAGCATTTGCTCACAGAAGCGTGTGCCTTTTAATAAAATTTATAAAATTTTATATTTTAAAATAATAAAATTTTAATAAAATAAAATAAAAGTCAGGAAAGGTTCTACAACATTCCTCCTGATTTCTTTGCTACCGTAGAGTAATATGGGGCTACTCCTGCAATGCACAGAAGTAACTCGTGTTCCTGCAGCTCCACGTTTTGGGATATGGGGTTTTCCCTGCCAAGTTCCTGCTATATTTGCTGCCAAATTGGATGGGCAAAACAATGAAAAACAGGATTACTTAGGATAAAGAAAAATAAATTGGCTAATGAAAAAATATCCAAGACATTTTGCATTAAAGCAGGGTTTCTCAACCTTGGCAATTTTAAGATGTGTGGACTTCAACTCCCAGAATTCCCCAGCCAGCAGAGCTGGCTGGGGAATTCTGGAAGTTGAAGTCCACACATCCTAAAATTGCCAAGGTTGAGAACACTGTATTCAGGGCTCATAGATAAACCTTAGATAAAGTTAGGTTTCAGAAATATTTTAGGACTGACCTGTGTTCTTATTCAAATGGCACCATCACCTTTTTCAAGTTTTGTTTCCCCCAAAAATGTCACACATGGCAAGAAAATAAGTAACTTCTGGATTTAGTGTGTAATACATATAGCTTATTTAGAAAAAACAACAGGACCCCAACTATAAATATGAATTTGCAGGCCTGTCTGCTACGTTCTTTATGTTCTTCTTCCAGATTTCTGGAAAATGTTGGTCTGGATACTGCTAGAAGCAAAATGCCTATTTTATTTATGCACTGAAGTGGAGTACCCTTGCCCCACCCTTCACCATTTCCGCTTTAGCTTGTCAAATTCCTTGGGTCACCTGCAAGTTTTGAATACCATATAGCCTACAGCAGTGTTTCTCAACCTTGGCAACTTTTAAGATGTGTGGACTTCAACTCCCAGAATTCCTCTAGAATTCATTCCATGCTGGAATGTTCATTCCATGCTGGCTGGGGAATTCTGGGAGTTGAAGTCCACACATCTTAAAGTTGCCAAGGTTGAGAAACACTGCCTTAAACTTTGCAAAGGCTTAGACCATCCATTTTACTCTCCACAATGCCAATCTTTTCCCCCACCACAAACCACACAACTTTTCCTTGTTTGTGATTTTTAAGGAAGAAAATGAATGCGTTAAGCCTGCCCTGTCTCCCAAATATGCAAAATCTGGGACAATATTTTAGCCCTACCTGTCCAACCCTCTTCCCTGAAAAAGTAAACCGCAGGACCAGAGTCAGCAGTTTATCTTCATCTAAAGGAAAAAGGACACTCATTTGAGGACATTAATGTTCACATTTTAGACAGAGAAGATAGGTGGTTTGAGAGAGGGGTCAAGGAATCCATTTATGCCAACTTGGAAAATCCTTCCTTGAATAGAGGTGGGGGCCTCAGGCACAATCTTTCCCCTATTTTCCTTCCTGCTTTGTCTTCTGTGCCTAGGAAGATTAAGACCATTTCGCAAGCTCAACAGCAGCATGGTAATCTTAATGATCCTCCTTTAGATGATAAAGGGACTTAGAAATAAACATCTCAAAATAACCATGACCTAGCCCCAGGTGCAAGGTCACACAGCCACCTAGAAACATATTTAAGGATTCCCTTACTAACTTTGCTCAGACTGAAGGAGCTCCTTGGATAAGGAGCAAAACGTTTCCACTGAGAAAATAGAAATCCAGTTGACATGATTCAAGCTACAGACAATTCCACCTGGATGACTGAGAACCTTCATAGACAGATCCAGTCTTAGACTGTTTGTCTACCCACAGAAACGTAAAGGGTGAAGTCAACGTTTGAAAGATCTAAGAAGTGTCTCAGAGTCTTGGCTGTGAGATGTATTGCCATAAATTAAGGCAGTTGTTAGGAATGCTGCTTACTGCTTTCACCCAAGTTCATTTCTGTTTCTCGTGTATGGATGGAAAGATGGAATCTATATTTCTCCCCCACCTCCACCCCAATTTGTTCTAGAGGGAAAATACTCCATCTTCTCTTTTTTTGATAGCATCAAAATAGAGCTGTTTTGGTCAGAAAATGACCCAGAGGAAATATGGGAATTGCCTTGACCAATGAAAACATCTAACACCATCAAGGGAGGGAGGGAGGGAGGGAGGGAGTCCCAAAAAGTCAAGATGGCATGTAAAAAAGGGGTGGGGCTTTGATCATGTGGTTGTGGTTGCCATCTTGACTTTTTTGACCTGCCTGTCCCCACAGACAGCCCTGATTTCACAAGTGGCTAAAATTCAGTAATCACACCCAGAGATGCGCACACAGAACATTCACAACCCCTGCTTTGTTCTATGTTGTTTGACTCCAATACTTTCTTGTTTAGATTGACTTTTATGGCCAAGATTAAGAAATGAAGAACCATCAAGATACATGATTTTATTCCTTTCCCCACCCCAACTTTTGAGAAAAGAGGAGATAAAACTGGACAATTTTTTTCTCTTTTTTTTTCTTTTTGAAATTTACAAGGAAAATTACACATACAAGGAGAACTTCAACCAAGTTCCAATTGCTATAATACAAGAACAGGGGAGTCCCATTGGATGCATTAAAAAACATCATAAAATTGTACATCTGTACCAAAGGCATTATGAAATATTCTTTGGAGCAAGAACAAATGTGCAAGACAGCCAAGGCAAGTAGAGCAAATTAAAAGAATCGGTGATGTCTACCTTTGCTATCCACTACATGACCTCAGATAAAAAAAGCTTGGTTGAGTCTCTCCAGTCAACAGTATGGAACTGACTTCCCCCTACATAGGACATCCATTTTACCCTGCTTAAATAATCATCAAAATTATATTTCATCAGCCATTCAACCTACCAGGTTGGTACAACCAGAGAGAAGCAGCGAAGTCCTCAAGGTGTAATCAAAACATTACCTAGTACTCCTGGAAACACGGGGCACTTCAATCACATTGCCATTGACATCTTGACTCTTTTGACCATACCCTGCAAACATCCCCAGATAGAAGCAATCACAACCATGTTTGTAGAATAGGCAGTTGCTGAGAATGAATTGCCTGAAGACAGCTCTTTGGATTAATTTCTGCCCAGAGATAACGTGCCCTGATCCAATATAGTTAGTGGTTGACTAGATTAGTTGCTGATTCTAGATGGTTAGAAGAGCTACAAAATTTCTTTCCATCAACAGATTCATACAATCCATTTGATGTGGCTTGAATAAACATCAGGCTGTGGACAATTCCAAGTGTCTTAGCAACGTAGATGGAAACCCACAGGTTGTTCAGCTCTATCCCGTTGGATATACAGTAGGTCATTTTCCTAACATTGTTAGCAATCAGTATATACTGATCACTATCATAATATGCAAGTAACCTAGTCCACAATGTTGCTGAGTGATGCTCCCAAAAGAAACCTTTAAAGAGAAGGAAGATTTTCAAAATCCTGGCAAATGTAACTGAAAAAGACATATACGGCTGAGTTTCAGAGGCATCCTCTGGTTAAGTTTGCAGTGGGTTTGAGAACGCAAACCTTTTCTGTGAAGTAGATTAGCAGATTCCTCTTCTCATTTTCCATTTGCAAACATGACATACAGTATGTTATTTTAATTTTGTTCTCTTGCAGCCCACGTTCTCAAGTGGGAACGCTGTTCAGTCACAGAACACCTGTTTTACATTCACAAATTTCCGGCTTCAGTCCCCTTGGGAAAGTCTCCTTCCGGACTCCCCAGGAGAACTGGACAGTCATTATAAATCAGCACTGGCAACTTCCAAATGAATGGGCCAACTCCCACAATGCTCTGTAATGGCTGTACTGGGTAGGGAATTCTGGGAGTTGAAGTCCAAGCATTTAGAAATTGCTCCAGCTTACTGCAAGATGACACGGATGACAATTGAGTTAAGCATTGGACTCTAGTTCTTTAGTCTGAAATCCACAGATTTTTCATTTCATGCTCATCAGAGGTGTCTACGGGATATGGTCAAAAAAGTCAAGATGGCAGCCAGAACTGTACAATCAAAGTTCCTCCTGTTTTTTTACATGCTCATAAAAATAACAGGTGAAGCTTGATCGCACCATTGCAAGCATCCTCTTGACTTTTTGACCACATCTTGTGTCACTTCTGATGGTCTTACTAGAGCCGGTCCTCATTCTGATTGAACAGATAAACCTAGGCACAGGGCCTTACCATTCAAACTGAAGAGTTCATATACTCTAATGTCTGAATAAATCCTACACACGTTCTTCAGCAAGAAATGAGCTACTATGTCTCAATGCAACCAGATATTAAAGTTACAAATAGGCGCATACATGGAGTTTTACAGGTGGTATCATATGTGAGGCACAATCCACCTGAAAAATAATATGTGGCATGGGGTCCATGGAAGCCAGTGGGACAAGTATCAAAAGTTTGCAAAGTCCCGTTCATTTGCAAGTCAGCTTCCAGGCCAAATTCAAGGTGCTAACTTGACCTTGAAAGCCCTTCGTGGCCTGCGACCTGCACACTTGGGGGAAGATAGCTCCCCTCCATGAGATCCTTTTAAGACCAAAAGGTATTCAGATGGCCACCAGCTAAGGCTATTACGAATAAATCAGGCAGAAGCAAATCTTTTTCTGCAAGAATCCCAAACCTCAGGGATGAGTTTCTACAAGATACATCAAAGCATTTCATCAATCTTCAGAAAGAAAATTCAGAAGTGTGTTTCTGATAGAAAACAAGACACACTCTCTTTTGCTTTATAAAATTATGAAGTAGAGCTGTGGTGCAGTGTTTGTGGGTGGGTTGTAATCTAATTTGAAAGCTGCCTTAGAGGAATGAAGAGCAAGAGAACATTTTAAAACCACCTTCCTGGTGGGTCTCCAGATCTGTTGACCTGCAACAATCATCATCTTCAGCCAGCAAGTGAAGGGCTCTGCCAAACGGAGAGGACGGGAGCTGTAGTCCAAAGCACGTGGTTGACAAAGATTGCTTTTGGAGAAATGAACTCATTTGAAAGAGGTACGTTGGATCTGGCATCGCTGGGTCAACAGATTGCCACACACAACAGGGGGAGGGGCTTTGCGTGCTGGCTTTTAGATTTGTGGGAAATTCATGGTCTCCTTTCTTGGTGATTGTTCCATGGCTCATGTCTCCTGTAGACTATGTCCCTGTCCTCTTGCCATATTTAGAAGAGAATGCAATCTATACAGATTCACAGCCCTAATGAGAAACACCAGTGCATAAATAGAAAGAAAACATTGACAGGCAGGCCTAATTGCCACTGTTACGTTGTTTGGTGGTTTCTATCATTTAAAAAAAACAGTTAGGAAACAAATTCCTCTATTTTTGCATTCTGGTAAAATACTGATCTTACTAAAGTACATAAAAGCATTCATATGCAAGGATTAGGAGAGAGGGATTTTGCCATTTACAACGGATGAGTAATGTCTTAATCCTGAATACATCATATGATGGTGAATGCGGAATTATTTAATTGCAGCCTTATCACATGTAACTATGGTGAGAAGATGCAACCGTTCTCTCTCTTGGGGGACAAGTAGACCTGGGAAGGATGACCTATTTTTTTATTGATTTGTTTTACCAATCACCACCTGAACTTCATCCCTCCTGTCTGATGAAGAAGTCACAAAGTATTTCTGCCTTAAATGGCACAACTAACTTGCCCAGCAATGAGACAGGCCTTCCATGACCTTGTGAGACGGGAAACACCCTAAGAACAAACCCTCTTGATTGGACTATCTCACCCAACTTCTTGCTTTTAACAGTGGTCCTCAACATGCTTCTAGGAACTTCTCAAGCAGGTTTTGAAGGCAATGGTCTTCTCCCCCTATTGACACCCACTGGCTGGCACCCAAATACCTCCTGCTTCTGAGCATGAAGGCTCTGTTAAATTAGCAGGGTTAACAAAACCAATCAAAACATAAGAAATCTGGTGGATTAGGTTCATCCACTTTAGCATTCTGGCACACAGTGGCAAAATGGACACATTTGGAAAGTCCAGACATGGACTGGTATTGAATGGCCCACTTCTACTGTCTCTTCTCAGCAACCATTCAAGACATGCTGTGACACAACAAGATATTGTTGTGAATCGCCCAGAGTCCCCAGGTATGGAGGAGATGGGCGGCGATACAAATTTAAATAATAAATAAATAAATATGCGCCTATGTTTCAGGAAGTAGTCAATAGCCATCAGTAGTCATAGCCAAAGATAGCCAGATCCTCGATGAACCTCCCCTGTTCCCTTTCCAAACTACAGATAATCCTCGACTTATGACCACAATTGGGACCTGAACTTCCATCACTAAGTGAGGCGGTCATTAAGTGAGTCACGACCAGTTTTACGACCTTTTTGCCATGGCCGTTAAGCAAATCCGGCTTCCCCCGTTGACTTTGCTTGTCAGAAGCCGGCTGACCCCAGGATGCTGCCACCGTTGCAAATTTCTGTTGCTGCCAATTCTCCCTGCCTTTTGGTCCAATTGATGAGTTGACTTCTATCCAGATGGCCTTCGCCATGCATGATTTTATGTAATTCTATCAGGTCACCTTTCTAGACCCGCACTCAGAACTAAAGAGCCCTTATTGATGTAGCCTTTCATTGTAAGGGACCTACTCCAACCCGTGTGAGTTGCCTGTTTTTTGTACATTTCCCAGCTCTAGATTCTTCTTCTTCGTGGTGACCAGAACTGTCTGCAAGTGTGTTCTCAGGGATGCTCTTGTACCGGCAGTGGTTTTTAGTTCCATTCCTTCTCACAGTTGGAGGCCCCGAGGCAGCTGTAGCTACAGCTAAACATGGACCTATGATTTGTCATAAGTGCCTATAGATGGAGTTGTCCAAAGGTGCATCCCTTTCAAAAAACAGAAGAGCCTATGTTGCTTGTGCAAAACATGTTCTTGGTGTGCCTCTGAACCATCAATCACTTTTATGAGGTGCTTCAGTATTTAAGTGCCGAGTCTTGAAGGCTAAAGACAATCTCTCTCTCACAATTCCAGCTACCTGGAACTCTAGCCCTCTCTTTCCCTAACACTAAACCCTGTTTCACTCCTTACGCAGATGTTCAGAATGAACATGAATATAAGCCACAGTAGCATAGTGTCTCAGAAATTGGTGGATCCATTCCTAAAATCCTGGGTTAGGGATCTTCCTCTGGTAGGAGACTTTAGGCAGCCAAAGGCAAGCCCTTGTTCTTCTCGTTCGAGTTCCCACTCTCAACAAGGCAGTCACCATCTACAATTTTTAATTAGATATGAGATGCCTCATCTTATCCCCGTTGTAGGCAACAGAATTCAAACCATTCACAGAGAAGAAAGATACGCCTCGGGTCAACACTGCATCCTGTCAGTGTGGTAGCATGATCTACCAAATCTACTGAGATGGTAATGCACGATTATGTCTAGTATGGTGGGAGGTTGCTTACTAGCATTTGCACGTCGACATGCATTTTGCAATTGCTTTTAGCAAGCCTCTGGTAGCACAGGTGCCTTCACCATGGTTCTTATGCCTCAGCTGGCATGCATTGACAGGTAAAAGCTAAGAGATTGCTTTGTGGGCTTCTCTGACTACATATTCGTGTAATAATGATATGTTTAGAAAAGCTTTCTAGGACATTTCAACAAGGAACCAGGTTATGAATAGCATTATCCCAAAACTAAAAATACCAGCCTGGTTAACAGGTATCAAAAGATTCTGTTGGTCTCTTGAGACATGTCGTTTAGGCACGCCATATTGTGCCTGGAGTCAACAGCTGAAACACAGTAATGTACAAGTTATCCAGCGCATGTATGGCCAAGGTTCAATTTGGAATTCCATCAATGCCATTGCACTGCATTGTGCCTTTAATGTCAATCATAGATCAAAAATCATTGGCAGTATTATTTTCTCTCTCTGTTCTTAAAGGAAGGTCAACAAACAAAATGACCTAGACAGTATAGTCCAGAAAAAGCAAAGTCGTGGGAGCACCTTACTGATCTCAGTTTGCAGAAGACAAGAAGCAATTAACTGGACATTCATTCCTCGGCATTGCAACTTCCAGAAATATTAGCCCTCAAGTTGGGAATTACAGGATTCAAAACGTAACATATCTGGAAGGCACCAGGTTGAGAAAGGCTAAGCTACCATGACAGTGATGTCTCAAGCTACTTACTCCTTCAAAATATCGTGCCTACAATTCCCCTGTATAGTTGTCAGCCTCCCCAGGTAGACCAGACAGGAAACACAACCAGATGAGCTAATTCTGCTTTATTGTAAGGCTACATTAACAGAAACTTGCAAGTCTGAAAGTACAATCCTCCCTGAGAACAGCCTGAGAAACTAGGGAGGGTCCCTTCTGAGCCTCTTGCCCTGCCCACTATCCAGCTGCAGGCTACGCTCCCTCTTATCTGACCGTTCCCTAGGCAGCATCTCTTCTCCTGTCTCCCAAGGTCTTTCCCACATTTCCCATTACAATAGCTTATCTAGCATAAACAGGACAGCCTTGCATAAGACAAAGAGAAGAATGCAGGCTAGGCATTCAGCTCGCAGTCCTCTGCCATGCCCAAGGTCTTAAAAATCAGGCTGTGAAACTGGAGCTCATATCATCAGGATGGAATCATAAACTGGCTCATTTAACAGGCATAACTGTGTCATGGGTGGTGACATCATGCTGATTAAATCCCAGCCTCATCTGCTATTCCTAGCCCAGTGTTTCTCAACCTTGGCAAGTTTTAAGGTATGTGGACTTCCTCCCAGAATTCCCCAGCCAGCATGCTGGCTGGGGAATTCTGGGAATTGAAGTCCACATATCTTAAACTTGCCAAGGTTAAGGAACACTGGCCTAGACCAATATACACTGATGGACTTGCTGATCCCTTGCAGATGAATGTCATGGACTGCAGTTCGTTGTCCCACTCATGCTTTAAATAGATGCTCTTTAGATTTCCCTTCTAAAATCCTGTAATGTCCCCCACACAAGAAATCTATGCATGCATGATAGGGGAAGGTAGGAAGGACCGCAATGGTTGAGCAATGATTGATTAAATTAACTCATCCAAGGTATTGTGACAGATTTTTAATAATCCATTACTTGTAACATCGGCCACTGTTAACTCTATAGCAAACTGTGAGAAGGCATTCCTTCATGCACCATCACCCAAGGGAGAGTAATTCCTTGCAAGCTCTATCCAGGAGTGCTTGCTTTAAAAGCGTTTTCATTTTACTGACTTATTTATCTATCCAGATCTGATTAGTTCATAGGATTATGATTAATTCATAGGATTAATGGACAAGGATTTTTGAAACTGCATGTCAGCTCTGATCCTTACTTACCACAAGTTAATGCACAATACATTTCTTAGGCTTTAAAATCTTCTACACTCTTATTTTTCCTGCTGCAATAGACCAACATAATTCATTATCTGTGTTTCTTCCTATAAACGTGATCTCCTAAAAGACTCAGCTGTGAGTTATATTAAAGATTAAGTAGAACCCACCCACCAAATGCCCACGCTGGATCTTTCATCCCCAAATCCTTTGACATTATTAAATCGGCTTCAAGAATATTTGAAGGTCTATACAGAAATAGCTATGCTATCAAAGAAGGTATTAGAGGTAGCTTTAGATACTTCCAAGGTATGCTTGAAATTCTACTGATTGTTGGAAGTTGCCTACAGTACTGCATTTCACATTGTGAATTGCTATCATGCGTATTTTGCAGTCAAAACAAAAAACATGGAATAGGGCTTTCTTCTGGAATAGGGGAAGACAGAAATTGACCTTCCTGCCCCTATGTCTATGAGAACCCAATTTAGAAGGGCCATTTGGGACACATCTCCTTATTCTCTCTCGGGTTACTCCCTGTGTGAGCTTCGCCAACTGTCCAGCAAGGGGGAAATGGGAGTACATTCAAGCGTCAGCCGCCATTGATAAATACAGACCGAAGACTGTTAAGAAATCCGCCAGGCAAAAAACACAGCAAGTAGCCCCAAATCGAGCAGAGATTAACTAAGCCAAAACAGAACTTCAGAGGGCATCTGGAGACTCTAGGATGTGCTGAAAGGACGAAGGGTTGTTTTTGCAGAAAGTGGAAAAGACACTAAAGCAGTGTTTCTGGAACTTGGCAAGTTTAAGACATGTGGACTTCAACCCCCGGAATTTTGGGAGTTGAAGACCACATGTCTTAAACTTGCCAAGTTTGAGAAACGTTGTGTTAAAGCATCCAGGCACAATTTTATTTATTTATTATTCACATTTCTATCACCCCCCATCTCCCGCAAAAGGGGAGGTCACCCCTTCCTACCACCCAGCTGTTAGCTCCCAAAGACCTCTTCCTTTTGACTTTTGACTTCTTCTCATCTTACAGGATTTCAGATTTTTTACATGCCCCGTTTCAGTAAATTTGCAAGGCGTTCCAAGAATGGGAGATTATTCTCAGACTGCTTCCTTAACAGCTACCGAGAACATCTGTTACTTCATCATTTTGAACTTGCCAGTGTGACCACCATAGCCACGGGTGTCTGTAGCAAGCCCTGATGTCAGCAAAACGATGACAGGGGCATCATTGCATCATCGCATAAATGGTGCAAGAATGTCATGACCCAAGTCCATAACTCGTGCCATTGCTATCATGACAAATGTCACTTGTCCCTGCCGACACCCATAATTACAGCGTGTAATGCAGGAAGCAGCCATTCCAAACTGGAACAGTATTAACCTAGATATAGGTAAATGCAAAGGTTAGGGTTCCCACATTCTTGGTTTGCAATCTTCTTCTCTGTCACAGCATCCTAAGGAGGGTAAGTATCTAAACATCTGAGCACACACACTGAGAATTGGTTTGGTGCCACTGTCCTCCAAATATTTTATTTAAAAAAAACCTCAATGAACGCCGCCTCGCTTCACACAGAGTTTGCTGTTTTTAAAATTCAAACACTTCTCTTTCAAGCTATGGTCCTAACCCTAATCCAAAGCTTCAAAGCTTTTTCTTTTCTGTTACTGAAAATTCATGAACGTGCCATTTGGGCCTACGGCATGAACCCGTTTAGGTCTCTGCTGTTTAACTGCTCTGTAATTATTATTAAGCCACCATTTGTCAACACATATGATAAATTTATGGCACTTTATTTATGCCAACTTGGAAAATCCTTCCTTGAATAGAGGTGGGGGCCTCAGGCACAACCTTTCCCCTATCTTCCTTCCTGCTTTGTCTTCTGTGCCTAGGAAGATTAAGACCATTTCACAAGCTCAACAGCAGCAGGGTAATCTTAACGATCCTCCTTTAGAGGATAAAGGGACTTAGAAATAAACATCTCAAAATAACCATGACCTAGCCCCAGGTGCAAGGTCACACAGCCACCCTAGAAACATACTTAAGGATTCCCTTACCAACTTTGCTCAGACTGAAGAAGCTCCTTGGATAAGGAGCGAAACGTTTCCACTGAGAAAATAGGAATCCAGTTGACATGATTCAAGCCACAGACATATGACAGATGTGTTTCCTCTTCTCCCAAGGCAACACCAGCATGGTTTCTGTGTGTGTGTTTCAAAAGCTCAGGGCCATTACATCTTCTTATTCAAACCTGATATTTGCCCATTACTCAACCAAACTCTGACACAGTGCCTGCGTCCTCTTAGTTTAAAAGACTATTAAAAGTTGTGGCTATCTACCCAGGAGTATGAAAAGAGTTTCACGTATCCATTTTAGAAAGTCAGGAAGATAGTACAACCGACATTTCAAGACTTCAGGTTATGCATTCCAGTATTCTCTCTCTCTTTGTAGGTCACAGGTACCGCATCTGTTCCCCCACCCCCAAGGTAATCTATGATTAAGAACCCACTACTTCTGGGTCAGAGAACATGAACTTTCGGTCTGCTGAAGAGGTCCTATATGCAGACCTATGACTGCCCCATGTTCCTGATCTTCAGACGGCTTCCCATGACTTCATTGTCTCGGGGTTGACCAGCCTAGATCCCCGAAAGGTCCCTCACCTGTTGCTGACCTCGGTGGGGGGCCACAGGGTGTGCAGAGGTCAGAATCCGTATCTGACTCGCCTTCTGCAATGTAAGGTCTGATTTTGGCCACAGCGGTGTAGCAACCATTGTTAAGGATGTCCAAATTTTCTTTGGACTGGGAAATGCTAAAGCCGCTGAAGGAGCGCTCCAGTTCCTCGTGGTCAACAGATGGGATTGAAATAGAAGTGTCACTGTCTCTCAGGGCACTCTCGGGATGTTTAGCAGTGACGTCGTCATTCTTTGCATACTCGGCACTGGCCCTGTTCCCTCCGCTGTAGGCGGATAAGGAACGCTCGTGTGAAGGTGGCGGTGGGATTCTCACCAAAGAACCGGGATCACCAACTGGGGATGTCCCATGGCTTTGACGGTGATATTGCTGCCAGGAAGTGGAGGGGGGGCATGAGTTGTTCGGCATCGTTGTGGCTGGTGGTGCCGAGAAATTCTTCTGTCCCATCGAACTGGTAGAGCGAATGATCTTGATAATACAGCCATTTTTATCAATATGTTCCCGGCTGTCCTCTGGGCTATGATAGGGTGGTGCTGGATCAGGTTCTTTGGAACCAAAATAGGCTTCTGTTTCAGTAGGTGGGATCCCCATCCGTTGCATGTAGATATTGACCAGGAAGTCCAACTTCTTCTCCATGGATAGAACCTGAGAAATGCCCCACAGACCCAACACATGATTAGCCAAATCATTTTAGACCTAAGCTGCCTTGATTCATCCACAAAGAATCTTCTGGATAATGCCAAGATTCCTCAATATTAATAACTGCCAGAGTGACCTAGCAAACTTCCAGTTTCTTGGGGAAATATCCAAATTAAGGAAATGTCATAAACTCTCACATTTTTTCACTCTCAGCATGAATTGGTTTAAACAGTATTAACTCCAACTCACATCTCCTCTTTGCATCTAGCCAACCTTGGCTGATGGGACCTGGCTTCTACTTGGATGGCAGACTTCTAAGGAGTTGTTGTTGCTGTTGTTGTTGTTAAAGCTGAGGCAAGGAACAACCTAGCAATTATTATCCCAACAGGCCTTCTTTCCTCAAACTGGTCCCTTCCAAGCATTTTGGATTTCAGCTTTAATTCCCAAACAACATGGCTAAAGTCAAAAGCCTGGTTGAATATATGGAAGTTAAAAAGCCAATTGGGGATTTTGGATCTTTTTTTGAGGGTTTTTTCTTTTTTTTTGAGATCTTTAGGATCTCAAGATGGAGAATGCCTGTACACCTACAATATGTTAAATGCTTAGCTTTCAAAGGTTAGAAACCATGAGTTGAGCACAAATCCAACTGAATAGTCTTAGCATCCGGCAGTCAACATCCTGGCCATGTCATTTGGCATTAGCAGATTCCGAACACTTTTAAAGAGCAGCCCCATAAAAAAATGCATTACTGCACTCCAATCCAGGGCAAGAGTGGCCGTGACAACGTCTGAGGTCTTCTGGATGGACCATATTTGATGATCCTCACCCGATGCCAGCCCTGACCAGAAGCACATTCCCAAACTAAGCAATCCGACCACTTACAAGGATCTCAACCCCATCTAAAACAGGTTATATACCCAGAAAGACAATCCACCCGCCAATCTGAAGGTGAAGGTGAAGAAGGGAGAGAGGAGAAAGAGAGCCCTCTGCTTTAGTGTCTGAGTCCCCATTTCAATACATTTCAGTGGTTACATTGTAGGAACTTGACCTTCATAATGGAGGAATCATACCTGTTTTTCTACCTTGCCAAGTCTGCCCATCATACTTGAATCTTCTGGAAGTTCCCCTTCAGCCGGGCCTTTGGTGCGGTCTTTATCCGTCATTGATGGTCCACGCCCAACAATCTGGTCAACTCTGTGGGGAGCACAGGCCCCACCCAGGAAAAAAAATCAAATGTGCAAGCTACAATCAAGAGATCAGATCTCTGTCCTTATCTTCCAGAAGTTAAAACATATATTCCACCAGCTTTTCTCATCTAATGATTAACACATAGCTTTCCAAAGTGTGTGTCGCGACACACTACTGTGTTGCCTGCGGTGTCCTGGTGTGCCGCGCAAAAACCCGGAAGCGCTGATGGGGGAACCGAAAGAAGCGGCAGCCCCGTCAATCAGCGCCACCGATGGCGGTGGTGCAGCGGCAGCGGCAGCGGCGCTGATTGGCAGGGGTGCCGCTTCTTTCGGTTCCCATCAGCGCTTCCGGGTTTTTGCGCGGCACACCAGGACACCGCAGGCGGTACCGCCGCCACCGTTGGTGTGCATCGCCAACGTGAAAAGTTTGGAAAGCTCCGGATTAACAGAAATCGTATAAGGCAAGTAAGAGTATACTCAGATGCAAACTAACACGCACTTTTATTTCTGCTTGTATTTTATTGTTCAAAACAGTCTGTTCCCCTCTCTAGAGATCAAATCTGGCATAATATGCATAGTAAATTTGCCCCTTGGGAAAAACCTGGTATCAAGCATTGTATTTCCCAAACAAATTAGCATCTTCTTTAGCAATTACTTTCATTTTTGCCTCAATTTATTTAACTTAGATTATATTGCTCATCTTAAGTGTAACAAAGACCAGGAACATGGCTAGTTTCAATTGTAGGTCACAGTTCTAAAATAAGTAACACAAAAAAAGGATCAATTTGGAAGTTCAAATGTTATAAGCGGGAAGTAATACTCCTTACTTAATATTGCTGGTAGGTGATAAGGACAATTAGTAGTTCTGAATCAACATTGTTGGTTTCCAATATCTGAATCTCACACTGTACCGTAACTTGGTTCTAGATTGCAGGGGGGGAAAATGATTTTCAAAACTATGGTGTATACAATACATATGGTATTCCCCAAAGCTATTTTGTTCTTCACTATCTTTTTGCTTTTTCAGATGGGACATGCATCTTGAAATTTTTTTTAAGCATTTGTATTACAGAAAAAAATAGATTCTAAATCTAGTGTCTTGAGCAATTATGCTACTATCAAAGACAGGAAACATAAGTTTTTCTTTTTGTCCCAAGCAACTGCATATTCAACGTGTAACACCCTTTAATTAATACATACACTGTACATCAGTGTTTCTCAACCTTGGCAACTTTAAGAGGTCTGGACTTCAAGTCCCAGAATTATCCAGCAAGCATGGAGCCAACATGGCTGGCTGGAGAATTCTGGGAGTTGAAGTCCACACCTCTTAAAGTTCCCAAGGTTGAGAAACACTGCCTTAGCATCTTCACAGAACTACAATTCATTGGCTGTATGTATTTAATAACAAGGTCAAAAGGGGCAATTGTAGAATGGGTGTATTCTGCTTGCTAGAATGGAGGGATGCAAGCAATGAGGAATGATAAACCACTAGGATATAAACTGATTCCCCCCACCCCACCCCCCGATTGGTTTTGGCCACAAAAAATTAAAAGTAATTGGCACTATGAGGATTTACAGTTTGGCAGATTAAGCTCCTGAAAACCACAATGCGATTTCCCTTAGCGTGTGCATCAATGCTAAGAAATAATTGCTGGTCTTAATGAAAAGATGGAAAATTACAAAGAGCTACCAGACCCCTTGAAAAAAATGCTTTCAAGTGCTTTATTAGCGAAGAATACAGAAAATGGTCAAAAAGGAAGACAGTTTTGCGGTCCAGGTCTGATTTTGTAAATTATCTGAACATGGGACTTTAAGTGGGAGTCATACATCATCTGCTCTGAACTCCTCAGAGGAGTGGTAAGTTTCCACTAATATGAATTAGTAAAAATTAACAGCCATGTCTTATTTCTTATAGAGCTACAGGTAGTCCTCGACTTACGACCGTTCGTTTAACGACAATTCAAAGTTATGACGGCCTCGGAAAAAGTGCTTTACGACCTGTACTCGCACTTACGACCGTTGTACCATCCCTGCAGTCACGTGATTGCAATTCAGGTGCTTGGCAACCGGCTCGCATTTATGACCAGTTGCAGCGTCCTGCAGTCATGTGATCGTGACCTGCAACCTTTTTTGCCAGTTTCCAGCAAAAAACATCCACTGGGGAAGCTGGATTCACTTAACAACCACGGTGATTTGCTTAATGGCTGTCGTAAAAATGGTCATAAAATCGAGTCAGGTCACGTGGTGACTCGACTTATGACCACAATGACTTACGACGGAAACTCCAGTACCGATTGTGGTCGGAAGTCGAGGACTACCTATATATAAAAACTCTGCAAGATTTAGCGGAATTCTAATCTTGGGCTTTGTCTTACTGGACATAACCAATCCTATTTCTTGGGGTCTTTTCCTAAATGGTGGCTCATATGGAAACCACCTTACCTGCCTTCACATGATCTTTAAAAACCTGGGTTTTCTTCCAGGAAACCCTTTCCAGCTGGGAGAGGAGAGGGGGAGAGTTTGGTTCAGACAGTTATTGTTTTATGTATGATTGTTGCTTTTATTTAAAGTTCTGTTTTAATTTGGGGGAGCCACCCAGAGTCATTTTGGGGTTGGGTGGTCTAAACATGTGTTAAGAAAATAAATATGGCCAATCTGAAAAAAATACTCTCCCCCATATTATAGAGTCATCTGTCTTAACCCTAAAATGTTAATTAGCCCTGGTCAATTTTACTTTTGCATAACATGCCAGAAGTGCACAGGTTAACTTCAAAGACCCCAAATGACAATAACCAGGAATAACAACCACAAACAAACAAGTATATTCATCTGTCTGTAACAAACTTTGTTGTCCGGAGCAGAATTAACACAGGACTTCTTCCACAGCCCTGCGGAGAAGGCAACAGTTCCATGCACAAGGCAATGAATGAGAATTATGAGTTCAAAGTCAGGCAAGGAAAGGGGGGAAACAGATCAATGAAACGAAAAGTTTATGAACACCTTGAAAAACTAAAAGTGCTCCCTTGATTACATGTTGTTAACAAAAAGGAAAGGAAGGGGCAAGTCATGTGGCTATTTCAAGTAGTACCGAATTGCGTTACTTTGGCAGGAGGATGCTCAGAATTTTGTGTGTCAGGGCTGTGCAAATCCTTCAAAAGAGCTGCATCCTCTCTTTGACTCATTAAAGCAGCTGCGTGTTATTTATTTATTTATTTGCAATATCTGTATACTGTTGCAAGCATTCGGACTCCAGGCTTCACAAACAGCTTCCAGGAAGCAAGGTGGCTATGCGTGTTCATGCGTGAAACAGCCAGGAGTAGCTTCCATAGCAGCTGCACACGCCTTAGAAAAGACCCAGCTGCTTTAATGCTCAAAAATAGGTCCTTTCTATATGCTTCGGTGCATTGCAAAGCCCTTTTTTCAACCCAATTACTTGTACCTATATTTCTTCTGGCCCTTGACCATAATAGCATTTGTGGTGGTAGTTGTCTGTATTTATAGCTATTTTATTTGGAAGCATAATCACAGGGGAATAATGCATGGCTTCACAGAATTAACTAGGTCACTGCTAATAGTAGAAGAGTTGCATTGTTTTTCCTCTACTATGCACATTAAGTAGCATCTCTTGGGTGCCATTTGCAGATACAAGGCTTTTTCTTTGAAGGTCAGAAATCTCACTTTGGAGTGAGCAAGCATCAGGGTGGTGGATACAAATGCAATCTCATTTCCATGATAAAAGGAAGGAGGTACCATCCTTTCACCATAAGGAAGCCCAAAGAGTTGTGTGAGCTTGGACATCTTAAATATATCCGAAGCATAACTCAAATTGTGAATGCTCGCAAAAGCCTGGGATAGAGTTGAGTCTCCATTTTTCCAGCAGCTGACCCAGACAAATGAATCCCCACCATTCTCTTCCAAATGTCAACAGGCTCTGATGGGAACTGACAATAATTTTCATTTTAAATTCTGATTAGGTTTCAGAATTGTGTGTTTTGGGACACAGATCTCTTTCCCAGAAAAAGCAGAAAAATCACAGGGTCTGTATCTAAACAAACTGCGAATGTATATACGACTAAAACTCTCGTGTCTGTTTGTTTCTAACCTTTAACTGGGCAAAATGGTGCATCATAGGCCAACAATTTTTGAACCAAGGTACCTCAAATGGGCTAACTTACAGAATGCGTCCAAAATCCAGGACCCGTGACTCCCATGGAACAGAAATTTGGCAAATTTTATAAAACATTTTATGACATAAAAATTATCATAAAGCATTTTATGACATAATACAAAATGTCATAAAACATTTCCTGTGGTCAACTCCTAATGTTTGACTGTGCTAACAGTCCAACATGGGCTACTTTCAAGGCAGATACATCTCTGGATATCTCCTTGAATTTTTAAGAACTTTTCCAGTGAAGGCAGTACATTAGAAGCTCTGCCGTTGTTGAAGGCATTGAGGAATCTGGTAAGGAAATATCTCTGAAACGATGACCCAACGGGTCACAGGTTGTCTAGTAAGCAACTAAAAGTAAATGTGTGCAGTTTTAGATATTCATTTGAATTCTATGTTCAGTCTTTCCCCAATATGGCATCTTCCAAATGTGCAGAAGGGCAGCCCGCAAGGAATTCTCCGAGTTGCAGATCTTAAAGGAGTCGAGTTAGGAAAGCAACATTTGCTGTATTTACTCCAACAAGGATGGCCTTGGGCCACCTAGCTTCACAATGAATGACTTCTAATTGATGGTTGTTACATTTGAATACACTCGTGTCAATCAAACAATGATATCTGATTGCATCCTGATCCATTTCCATTGAACACACCAAGGGGGGGGGGGACTTTTCTCTGCATATTCATCATTTGAAATAATGGTTTTCTTTCTTTGACATGATGTTGAAAGAAATGTTGGCTGAGACATAGCACACTCATCTCTCATGCTTCATTACGCTCCATGCTTACAGAAACATGCAAAGAGGAACATCTGTATCTTCGGCCTCCGGCCAAAAGCAGTTAGCAAAAATCAAGATTGCTTAAGTGGAGCAAGAAAGAGGAAAAAAGAGGTAAATGATTTTTTTTTAATGAGAAGCATGGAAATTATATATTCTTTTTGAATATTGCATCTTGAGCACAGCCTAGGCACTGGTGCCAACCCCCTTCATCTGTCACAGATTGCACAAATGTACACCAGTTTGCCTTTATGGACCCTCAAACTGAAATACAAAATAGCAGTATAATAGGGTAACCCCTATTTATATTTATTTATTGTATGATGATCTTGTCCTTCCTCTAAGGCAGAGCTTTCCAAACTTTTCATGTTGGTGACACACTTTTTAGACATGCATCATTTCGCGACACACTCTTACAGCAGGGCATCAGTTTGCAACACACTCTTACAGCAGGGCACAAGGCAGGCACTAGGACCTGCGCGGAATCACAGCAGGTTTGGAGGAAGCAGGGCACAAGGCAGGCACTAGGACCTGCACGGAATCCTGGCAGGGCTTGGAGGCAGCAGCAGCCACGACACACCCAGACACTGCAGCCGACACACTAACGTGTCCCGACACAGTTTGGAAAGCTCTGCTCTAAGGCATAGTTTTCCAAACTGTGTGTCGCAACACAGTACTGTGTCGCCTGCCGTGTGCAGGTGTGTCGCGCGAAAACCCGGAAGCGCTGGTGGCGCGCTGCTGCCGTGCGCAGTAGCGTACGCAGCGGTGGCGGCACGCCATCAGCGCTTCCGGGTTTCATGCGACACACCTGCACGCTACCACCACGCCCGCCGCCGTTGGTGTGTGTCACCAACAGGAACAGTTTGGAAAGCTCTGCTTTAAGGAGCTTTTCAAAATGAGTGAGAGGCCGATATTGTTTAGGTTAATTATTAATAGCATGTGAGACTAGGAGCAGGGAGACCAGATTCCAGTTGAAGCGCCACCACTTTCTCAACCACCTTTCCCAAAAGGGGAAGGTGGGAGACAGGATGAAAATTGTCCAGAATAGTAGGGTCCAGGGATAGTTTCTTGAGGAGGGGGTGCACCAGCACCTGTATGGATCTCAAGAGCTCAGATTGTGCTCCACTACTATAGGTTATCCAAATAAGACTTGGATATTTCTAGGGATGATACAATCTAAGGGTTTATGAGATATGACATGGTCTTCATTTGAAATGCAGTAAATTCAATTTAGACATTTTTGGCTGTGCCAAAGTTTTCGACCACGGAGGTCTAGTTCTGGAGGAGATTGGGACAAAGACAATGAACAGAACCACCGCCTCTTTGTGGTGAGCTGATTCTTAAATTTTCTGCTCTCAAGGAATCTTGTTAGACTATTTGGCTGTCAAAGAATTCTTATGTGGCCGTCATAACCATGATTTTATGGAGCACATGAATACTTGGGGTATCTTCTGGAGCTTGTAATAGTACCAGCCAATACTATCAGAAGTCATAATTATACTTCATAAAGAGGGAGTGAAATTTAGGGTTCCACTTAACCCATAAACTATGGGTCACATGAGATACCCCAGCATCCAATTTGCAGCCCGCATCACTGAAAGTGCACCAACCACTGAAAATCTATAGTAAAATGGCTAGATTTTGGTGGTGCAATCTTGGGCTGTTTTTCAGGCCATCCTTAACTCTTCCCCACTGAACAGCAGATCAACATTTTTAGCCACAGAGGACCTTCAAAAGGTCAGAAAACTGAGTACAGACACTGACTTCTCAAAAGCTGTCTACCCAGTAACAGGAGATGACCAATGGATAACCCCATGGATAGCTCTCCTTTAGAGAAGACTGCCCAGGAAAACAATATTTCAGAAAAACAAATTCTAGGAAGGTTGACTACTATGAATGATTTGGTCACAGAAGAGCCTCAAATAAGTTTTTTTTAGCTTACTGGGAAACCACTTGTTCTACTTTCATGTGTAGGAAAATAGGTATGATCTGAAGATCCATGCATAATATGTCTTCTCTTCCATAACAGAAGATACAGAGGAGGAAACACTTCCTACACCTGCACCTGAAGTTCCAGGAACATGTCTATAAGCCTCTGGCTAGGTGAAGATCTTCCCCAATGTATTTCAGCATCATTGCAATTGTTCTCTCCATTAGAAGGAATGGCTTTTATTGGTGCCAAGGCTCTGTCTCACAGCGATTGAAATTACAGCAGCTAAATGCCAGGATGTTTATCATTCCATGCATAAAAACTGAGAGTCTTGAATGATTCCATCACAATGAAAACCAGATTATTGCATAAGTGTCTCTGGCCATGTCCAAGGTTGCATGATGTGAAGGCTTCAGTGCCTCTAAAAAGAAAATTTAAGCACATCCAGGAGAGCAAGCCATTCAGTGTGGAATGCATCGGTAGCATGTGATCAAGACCAACATTTAACGTGGCATGAAAAGATTCTGCAGGAAGCAAATGAAAGGAATTGCCTATATCCTAACCTAGGTGAGTATTGGGGTGATCCTTTGGTTGAATACTTCTTATGCCGGGGAGTTGAAGAGGGTGGGGGACCCACAATCATATCTATCCTGGCAAAAGTAAATAAGAAAAAACACACCAGCAAAACACACAATGAAGCAACATGTTGGAGAAAAAATCGATTGATTGGAAACTTGCAGCAGAAGAAAACTTTTAAAATCGAGATGGCCGAGAGAAGAAAAGAAAGGGGGAAAATTTCTCTGCTCAGAAAGGAAAGTAATAACCAAATGATCTGATCATTTGGGAACACGCCCAGAGGTAGTTGAAAAGTGGTGGAATTTTCAGCAACAATGGAATAATCCTTCTTTGTGAAGGATCAAAAGGATCCCCCTTTTAAAGGATTCATTGTTCAGCAATCAACAGGCTAAGCATGACAGACGAGTTGGAAAATGTATGAGAATATTCCATTGGAACAACAACTTTACACTCCTCTTTCTATTTAACTATTCAAGGCTCTTCACACCTGTAAAAATAAAAGCTCCACACTGTTACAATAGATGGAAGGTATATCAACCAGTCTGGAAAAAAACAAGCTTGAAGAAAGTTAATGCACATGTGGATGGGGTGGGACGAGGGACGGGTAATAACAGAATGACAAGATTTACTTGCAAAAACAATTAGTAGGGAACAAGGAGTATAGAGAAATGCTATAAATTATTATAGAATCAGCAGTTGAAATTAAAAGTTACTGCAAGCAGTCTCAAAATACACTTTAACTTCTTACAATAGATAGATGATAGATGATAGATGATTGATAGATGATAGATGATGGGAGATGGGAGATGATGGGAGATGATGGGAGATGATGGGAGATGAGAGAGAGAGAGAGAGAGAGAGATGCCCATTTTGTATATTGAAGACAATGGATGATGGAAGACTGGGGATCCACAGGGGGGAATCAAAAAAAGTCAAGATGGTGGCTGTGACTGCATGATCAAAGCTCCACCCCTTTTTATGCGCATTGCTGATGTGACACATGTAAAAAGGGGGCAGGGTTTTGATTGTGCAATCACCGTCTTCATCTTGACCTGTTCTACAAATGTCCCCGATAGAAGGTGAAATCTTTGGAATCCACCAGAATCAGAAAGCATTACTTCCCAACACATCTTCCAGTCAGGAGAACAACTTGCCCAGACTGATGTTCTTGGGTTTTCCTGGTTTAGAAAAACATAAACAATATGCAAACTGTAATTTCCAACTCTGCTGAAGTTCAGCTCTAGCTATGACTGGTGGAATCAGATAACTCAAGGGTCAACCTCCCATATTATATGTGCATAATCTCACCAGGAAGGAAGGAAGACGTTGCTGCTCTTCTAATTTCCCGTATTTCTCTCAGAAAGGTGGGAAATGAGGGAACTGTGGAATATGCAGGAAGAAGAAACTTAGGAAAGACCCACCCTGACCACCCAAGCGATGAATAGGGAAGGCGGGAGAGTTGTACTTTCAGACTTGCAAGATTCTGTTAATGTAGCGTTACAATAGAATTAGTTCATCTAGTCGTGTTTCCTGTCTGGTTTACCTGGAAGGGCTGACAACAATCTTGCAAGTCTGAAAGTACAAATCTCCCGTCCTCCCCATTTATTGCCTGAGTGTTCGGGGGCAGGTCTTTCCTAAATTTCTTCTTTAGACCGTTTCCCTCTGTCAGAGCCCCTTTCCTTTTATCTGACCATTCCCTAGGCAGCATCTCTTCCCTTTGATCCCCAAGGTCACCCTCACATTCCATCACAAGAGTAGAATAAGATGCTGAACTGATTGTCTTGGCCTCGTGCTCCAGAATACCAAGCCCTAGCCCAGATATGAGTAATCATGGATAGCAGAAGCCACCAGAGATGACAAAGGGAAGACTTGCCTGGACTGAAGATTTTTGATCCGGGAAAGCATATCCAGATGTCCTGCTGAATACTGTTCAATGACATCCATCACATCGTATGGTCGTAGGCTCTCCTTGAATTTTCGCTTGGAAACCAGAAATCGCATGATGCTAAAGCAGAAAAACAGAGTGACATGCAGAAACCTGCAATAAAGTAGTTTACCCTTTCTCAGGGTCCATGACTACATTTGGAGGGCGTCACTATGGAAGACTGGAGATCTTCTATTGTTTTAAATAACAAGGCTATTGATGCCTGATAAAGCTTTTAAATGGCAGCCTTGTGAGTTGCTCCAGACAAGAAGCAACCCAGAAGTACTAGCTCTTATTGTAAGGTTATATTAGCAGAATCTTACAAGTCTGAAAGTACCTCTCTCCCCCCTCGCCTTTACAGTCCAGGAAACTAGGGAGGGTCCCTTCTGAGATGTTTGCCACACCCACATTCCATCCGCCGGCTCAGCTGCCTCTTATCTGACCGTTGTCTAGTCTGTGGCTCTTTCCCCATCTCCCAAGGTCATTCCCACATCCCATTATACCCAATCACACAAACAATTCCCCCCATGCTTCTTTCCTTCATTTGAGGCCAACAGAGTCCCTTATACATCCTCATCAATAGCAGTGGCCTTTTGAACACCACTTCCTGTGGTCACAGTATATGCCCCCCCATAGTTTTAATATTTCGCATGTATAGTTTCTATCTGTACAGTATTCTAACACAAACATGTACTCTATTTCACTCTAACAGTTTCCTAAATGGGATTGTGAATGTCTTGTTTGTTTAAAGAAGAAAGGGGCCCCACTGTAGAGCCATAAAAAAGGGAGATAACAGGAATGGAATGTGTTAAGAACAGGATGACCAAGGACTTCTACCTTCCCTTGAAAGATCAAAGCATGGCCATTTCGGGAGGATTGCTCTCTGCTCTTTTGATAAAGGCATGTTCATTATCTTTTGCTCCTGGAACTGCCAAGGGAGGAAATGCACAGGAGAAAACACAGACGGGAGGAAGGAGAACTTAGAGTGACTGCCTGTAAATGTTGCAACTGGATACTGGGCTGACAATATGTAAATCCCTTTGTCCTATACCCTATAAAAAGCCTGGTAAAATTCCACAGTGTGTGTACCTCACCCAGCCTTTTATTTGGTCAAATAAAGCTGTCTTCTTTTGAAACCTCCGTCTGAAATCTCTGATTTGGGCAGCATGGGATCTCAGATCTTCCGGGAATTAAAGGGGTTGGCCATACAACAGTTTTACATAATGTGGACACACAGCTTACCACACTGCCCGGATGCCGGCTTTAAGGCCTGGTGTGAGATCTTCTGTCAAAAATTCACAGTTGCAACTCTTGTTGTCAGGGTCAGCCATGTCTTCTCCTGGAAGGCTTGCTTCTAATTCAAGGAGGGAAGAAAGGAGTGAGAAGATGAGGAGTACAACAGGCAGAGACTCTGGCTGTGGCATAAAGAACAGAAATACACACTAGCAAGAAGAGCATGCAATGAAAAGGAGAAGGGAAGGACTTCTTTCCACTGGCTATACACTTCCTTCTCAAAGCTTTGTCTGGGGCAGCACTTACTTTTTACTCACTGTATTTAATGTTCCATTTTGCGTCTTTCAAAAGGCCTCCAGATGGTTTCCAGGATTAAAAGAAAATTAAAAGGTGCAATTATAGCTGCAAAAGTGCTACATTAAAAGAAAAGGACTAAAGAGAACCACATTATCCTAAGTGAAATGAAAGCACGCATCACAATTCCCTGCAAAATCGGGAACAGAAAAAGACAATTACTATGATGTCTCATGGAACCAGGGAGGCCCAGATTGATGAGCATGGTAGATTTGTTGGGGTGGAAGTTAATTTGCATGGGACTATTGGGAATTTATGCCCCAAATGAGGATAAAGTACTGTTCTATAAAGGACTTGTGGGTTTTTCTTATGAAACTAATGGGTTTTTCTTATGAAAATTGGGTTTCGATGGGGGATTGGAATGGAGTGATCTCCCCACAACTGGACAGAACTTCTGAGAAAAATATTAAAATTACTCAAGGCAAATGACCAAACGTTTTCTTTGGTTTAATGGACAATTTAGGGCTTGTTGATATATAGCAGGGTTTCTCACCCTCGGGTTCCACAAGAGGCCACTAGGGGTTCCCTGGGAGATCACAATTTATTTAAAAAATTATTTCAGATTTGGGCAACTTCCCATGAAAGAGGTAAGTTTCATTCTTTGTTTTCAGTTTAAGAACACTGTTAGTGCATATATACAGGCCTACCCATGAAACGAATATAATAATTTTGTAACTTCTGGACTATATTTGAGCCTGAACGTGCAGGGGTTCCCCGAGGCCTCAAAAATATTTCAAGGGTTCCTCCAGGGTCAAAAGGTTGAGAAAGGCTGATATATAGAGACAGGAAAATGGCCATTCAAGAGAGTACACCTACTTTTCTGAAAGATGTAGATCCTTTTCGAGAATAAATATGATTTGGATTTTGCAGAATTTGGCTACTAAGGTTCATAAAGTAGAGATACTACCAAAGACTTTTTCAGATCATAACCCTGTGAGTTTGGTTATAAAAAGAAATCTGGTTCTTTTAGATGGAGACTAAATGAAATGTTGCTACAGAAAGAAGCAATTGTGCAGGATTGTAAAAAGAAATTAAAAGAATTCTTTGAAAATAATGTAGATAAAGGTACTGATTTAAGAATGGTTTGGTATGCAAGTAAAGCCTTTATCAGAAGTTATTTCATACAACACAATAGTGAACTCAAAAAGAAGAGGTAAGAGAAAACACAAGCTATTTTGGATGCGATAAAAAGAAAAGAAGAAGTAAAGAAATTTCCGGAGAAGGTAAGTATTTCTCAACAAATTAAGCTTTTACAACAACAGTTATCTATGTTGACAGTAAGAGAAATGGAAATAAAAATGAACTATGTAAAGCAAAAAAAATATTTTTGAGTTTGCAAACAAGCCAGGGAAATGGTTGGCATATAAATTATGAAAAGAAAAGAAAATGATATTGAAATTACAAGAAGGAAATACTGTATTAATGGATAATGTGGCTATGCAAAAAGCATTTCATCAATATTATTCCAACTTGTATAAAGGACAAGACATTTCTCTGGAGAAAATAGATGAATTCCTAAAGAAACAAAATTTACCAAGGAGGAAGAGCAACAGATTATGAATGACCTTTAACAATAAGGGAAGTCTGTGAAGCTATAAAAAAGATTAAACCAGGAAAGGTGCCTGGACCATACAGATTACCAGGTTCTTATTATAAATGTTTTGAGGATGAACTTTTACAACCTTTACAAAATACAATGAATTCTATCTTACAAGGAGGAAAGATGCCAGAGTGTTGGAAAGAGACCAATGAAGCATTAATACCCAAAGAGGGACAAGAGTTGACTAACAAGAAACTAAAGGCCGATATCATTATTGAATAATGACTACAAGTTGTTTACAATGATTTTGGCTGATATGCTGAAAATAATTTTGCAAGAATTTATTCATGAGGATCAATCTGGGTTTTACCTAAAAGACAGTTAAAGGACAATATTAGAAATGTGTTGGGCATTTTGAAATATTTGGAGCAACATAATGAAAAACAAGCCACACTGATTTTCTTACACGCAGAGAAGGCGTTTGACAATTTGAACTGGACTTTCTTATTCAAAGTTTTGGAAGATATGAACTTTGGAGAGAACTTTATAAAATGGGTAAGATCGATTTATACTTCACAGAAAGCACAAATAATTGTTAATGGAGATCTAAAAAAAACCCTGAGAGATACAAAAAGGAACAAGACAGGGATGTCCACTCTTGTTTATTTTGGTTCTTGAAATACTGAATAGATATATAAGACAAGATGAAAGGATTGTGGGAGTAAAGATTTTAAAAGAAACTTATAAGTTAAGGGCTTTTGCAGATGACTTGGCATTGGTTTTGGAAGATCCTTTAAAGGGAATTGAAACATCAATGGGAAAACTAAAAGAATTTGGTACATTAGCAGTTTTTAAGATCAATAAACAGAAGATGAAGATGTTAACAAAAAATATGAAAAGAGAGGATCAAACAGAACTGATGAATAAAATGGATTTTAAGATTGAGAAGAAAGTATCTGGGTATCACTATGGAGATGAGGTGGAATGCATGGAAGAATTCACCTTTTTAGGATCAGTGGTCAATCAAAATGGCGAAGGTAGCCAAGAAATTAAACGCCGAATCTTGCTGGGTCGTACAGCAATGATGAGTATGAATCAAATTTGGAAAAGCAAGGATGTCAGCTTGACGACTAAGTGTAGACTAGTCCGCACTATCGTGTTCCCCATAACTACTTATGGCTGTGAAAGTTGGACGATGAAAAAGTTGGATAGTTTTTTTAGTTGAAAAAGTTTGATTATTTTGAACTATGGTGTTGGAGGAGGCTCTTGTGAATCCCTTGGACTGCAAAGATAATGAATAAAGAAGTGTTCAAGCGCATAAAACCGGACATGTCACTAGAAGGAAAAATAACAAAACTTAGACTTAGTTACTTCGGTCATGTCATGAGATCAACATCGTTGGAGAAAGACGTTATGCTTGGAACGGTCAGTGGCAAAAGATGACGAGGACGCCAAACACACTGGTTGGATGTAATCAAAGCAGACACAGCCCAAAATTTAAAGCAACTGAAAGAAGCTGTACGAGATCGGAAATCATGGAGAGAGCTGGCTTATGGAATCGCCAAGGGTTGGATACGACTGACTGGATAATTCAATTCGATCACTATGACAAATATGAATTGTATGTTATTTCAAAATAACTATGTTAAGACATGGAGTAAAGTTTAAAAAGACATGTTAAGATGGGAGAAACTACAACTGTCACTGCTGGGGAGAATTTCTGTGATAAAAATGATTGTCTTGCCTAGAATGATGTTTTTTGTTTCAGACAATACCTCTTTTGACAACTGATGCACCATTTGAACAGTGAGAAAAGGATATATCTAAATTTGTATGGCAGAGAAAAAAACCACAAGTTAAATGTAAGGTGTTACAAGATGCAAAGGATAGAGGAGGATTGGGTTTACCTGATTTGAAATTGTATTTTGCAGCTTGCTGTTTGGTTTGCATGAAAGAGTGGGTGCTGCTGAGAAATAGAAGGCTTTTGGAGTCAGAAGGACGTGACCTGAGATTTGGGGGACACGGATATTTGTGGTACGACAAAGTCAAGGTTAATGTGGATTTTAAGAATCATTATGTTAGAACTCAGATCATGGCATCTGGCCCCATCACTTCCTGGCAAATAGGAGGGGAAGAAATGGAAGCAGTGACAGATTTTATTTTCTTGGGCTCCAAGATCACCGCAGATGGTGACTGCAGCCATGAAATTAAAAGACGCTTGCTCCTTGGGAGGAAAGCTATGGCAAACCTAGACAGCATATTAAAAAGCAGAGACATCACCTTGCCGACAAAGGTCCGTATAGTTAAAGCTATGGTTTTCCCAGTAGTAATGTATGGCTGTGAGAGCTGGACCATAAGGAAGGCTGAGCGCCGAAGAATTGATGCTTTCGAGCTGTGGTGCTGGAGAAGACTCTTAAGAGTCCCTTGGACTGCAAGGAGGTCAAATCAGTCAATCCTAACGGAAATCAACCCTGACTGCTCATTGGAAGGACAGATGCTGAAGCTGAAGCTCAAATACTTTGGCCACCTAATGCAAAGAGAGGATTCACTGGAAAAGACACTGATGCTAGGAAAGAATGAAGGCAAAAGGAGAAGGGGACGGCAGAGGATGAGATGGTTAGATAGTATCACCGATGTAATGAACATGAAGTTGAGTAAACTCCGGGAGACAGTGGAGGACAGGAAGGCCTGGTGTGCTGTGGTCCATGGGGTCACAAAGAGTCGGACACGACTAAACGACTGAACAACAACATGTTAGAAGTGCCATATTGAGAATATGGAATAGATACAAACCCAGGTTGTGCCCAAAAACACCTTTGAGGCTCTCAGCACAAGAAGCATTTTATAGGCGAGAAATAATGGGCTACTGAGCCAAGTTTATTTGAACGGTGCTGGGGACAGCCCACAAGGTTTTGCCCACTGAAGGAGGGTACAAACAACCTTTATAGTTGTATAATAAATGCTGACCAGTAATGATGTCAAGTGCCATGTTATTTTTCATAACATGGATTAGATTTTCTGCTTATAGTGAGAATATGCAGTAAATAAGGTGGAGGTTGGCACAAGCCAGCTTTTGTGGTTAGTTACTTCCTAGTTCCCACTTAAAAATACAAGTGCTGATTAAGATAACTCGTGAGCCAGCCTCTGCAAATGCCTAAGCAAGCTATTAGGGAAGCCTACTTGAGTTCAGGGGCCTTGGTGTTTTGAAGATCTTGGTTCAGATATTTGTTTTACTCCTTCAGTGGTCCAAAATAGCAAGATGGTGTCCATGACAATGCAATCAAAACTCAGCCTTTTTTATGCGCATCTCACATGCAAACACCCCTGTATGGAGCTTTCTAATTTGCTGCTGTCTCCCTTCTTCCACCAAAACATCTCAAGTCAAATGCAGCCAAGCTTTGTATGGACGGTCCTCCACCTCACCTTCTGAATTCTGACGGGATGTGGCTCCCTTGATGCGGAAAGCTTGCCGGGCCCGGCTCTGATCTCCGAAACTCCAGCTCTTGGGGACTTTACCTGGGCTATCTTCCATGCTCTGGTCTGCACTGGGGGATCTTCGGACACTTGTACTCTGAGGAGAACCTTTACTTTTCGTGGTTGCACCTCGGGGGCTGGAGAAGACACGATCTTTCAAGCTGACCTTTTGACTGGACATGAAGACAAATCAAAACGAGACAAAAAAAGGGGGGGAGACAAGCAGGGAGGAGTCACTTCCAAACCACCATGGGGGCTCCCTTTTAGCCATTCAAAATCAATTGTCTTTCAAAGCAGCAGCAGTAGAAGCAGGGGCCGTGAGATGTGGTTTTTGATCATCACTGACTTGAAAAGGCATCTCAGGAAAGGTTTCCATGGTGATGAATGAAGATGAGGGGGACCCATTAATGAAGGAAGAAAAGAACCCAGGGGATGAATGAACGGGAAAACAGAATGTGATCTTGTAATGTGGGATACTGTAGAGTGCAAATGGAATGACTGTCATGAAGATTTAGATACAAAGCATCGAGTCAGAGCAGCTCCACGCAAGAGGAATGGCCCAACGCTTGAAACCTGCACCTTGATTTCTGATTTTAGCTCTCCAAGATATATATGCCTGTCATGAGCCATTTCTGCCCATCTTCTACTCTAAAGAACCTGGCTCATGTGAGCAACTGACATGCTGTGAACTGAAGGCTTAACGCTTTCCTGGTTGACCATTACTTGTATGCAATGGAACCTATTTGAACGATACATACGGTCCACCTTCCCTTAAGCTCTCAGAGCAGAGAGATGCAGATGTTACATTAGATCATGCCCCCGTGTATGGGGTTTTACATGACTTCCACCCCCCTCTTGGAAGGTGGAGGGAAATTTCTCTCTGTTTACACCGTGTATATCCTGTGTGGTGTTTTCAATTACCCTGACCACCACGAGACACTTTGTGACCACTTTCTTCCTATTTGGCAGTTGTCCTATTTGCAACTCAATGTAATCTGGTTACCTATGTCTGATGAGATCCAGGTAAGACAAAACTGGCCATAGAGCGCCTCCTGGTGGTTAATGCAACTGCATACAATGGAGAAACACAAGATAGTTTCCATTTCTTAGGGGCATCCTCACCCACAACATGCATTTCTCTACCATAGATGAGATGGAGATATTCATCTGACATTTATAGATGCATTCCTACTGCAGGTTTTCCTCTTCAAAATTCAAACGCACCTGACCTGATTTGAGACCTTAAAAAAATCATTTAGATCCTTACAAACACTAGCCAATCTTACTTTTCGCCAATTCTTCTAAATGCTGGTTGGCTTTCCTACCTATATCTCCTTAACTTCCTAGTTATAAAACCGATTATAGAAAAATAGGAGAACTACGTTATCTAGGACAGCCTTCCCAACCTTGCATTCTCCTACATCTCCCATAATTCCCAGTCAGCACAAACCGTGGAGGGCAGCCTGAGTACAAAGCCTATGGTTGCTCACAAAGCTGACATTGCTGCCTTGAACCTTGATGTCCTCCTGGGGTTTCCCTAACTGGCTTCTTGGATAACCAATCATGGAAAAAGGACTGCCAAGCTACAGGTCCAGTGGATTGGACTAGTGTGCAGTGAACATCCTTACTTGCCAGAGTCCTCTCTTACTTCTTGCCTCTGATGCAGGTGTGGTCTGAAAGAAGCTATTATGCTAGTAACATGTGATCTCAGTTACTGATACTGCAGTAAAAGACCTGGTTCAGAATAGGGAAGGATCATTTCTCAAGGAAAGGGCACGAGTTTTGCATGCACCAAGTCCTGGCTTCAGTTCCTGGCATTGTTAATTTGGGCCCTTGGGAGCACAGTGTCTGGGATCCAAGGATGTTGAAATTCATGCTTTTAAGAACCCAAGTGGGCTTGCTAGAATTCCCCCTTGACTGGGAAATCTGGAAGTTGCACAAACATCGAGAAGGCTCAGGACTGGAGAAGGTCGAACTAAATCTAATGCCGCATTATACACCCTTCAGCCAGATACCCACCATCTAGGCTAAATAGCTACAACATGCAGGCAGACTCTGGAAAGACAGTGAAACTGGAAAGTCCAAGTGAATGAAGAGGAAGGGGAAAAAATGTAGGCATTTGCAGCTCATTCTGGACCTTGGTTTCATTTATACAAAGAATGAATTTTGCATAAAAATGCATATCTCACATAGGGCCATAAAGACACCAAACGTTTATGCTGGTAGATCAGGATGGATTTGTGTATTAGTGTGGACAAAAATATTTACTGGAGAGATGTGACAACATAATGCAATGTTTCTCAACCTTGGCATCTTGAAGATGTGTGGACTTCAACTCCCAGAATTCCCCAGCCAGCATGCTGGTTGGGAATTCTGGGAGTTGAGATCCACACATCTTCAGGCTGCCAAGGTTGAGAAACACTGACATAGTAGTAACATAGGAAGCTTTGCAGCATACTTTCTAGTGTATTGGTAACCTTCGGGGGAAGATGGGCGGTAATATAAATTAAATAAATAAACAAACAAACAAACAAACCTAGGCCAAATATTTTAAAAGTGCCATCTTCCTATATGTTGTTCTTGCTTAATTGCTTCTGGTATTATGTTTATTCTTCTATAAGACATGATTTCTAATTATCCTGAAATAGGAAACGGTCATTTCCTATGTGATGCCTTACTCACACATCTTTGGTTACCAAGGGTAAAGGTAAAGGTTCCCCCTGCACATTTGTGCAGTCGTGTCCGACTCTAGGGGGCGGTGCTCATCTCCGTTTGTTAGCCGAAGAGCCAGCGTTGTCCGAAGACGCTTCCACGGTCACGTGGCCGGCATGACGCACGCGGAACGCTGTTACCTTCCCACAAAAGTGGTACCTATTTACTGTATCTACTTGCATTTGCATGCTTTCGAATTGCTAGGTTGGCAAGAGCTGGGGCGAGTGCGGGAGCTCACTCCGTCACGCGGAGCTAGGGATTTGAACCTCCGAACTTGCGATCTTCCGATCGACAAGCCTGGCGTCTTACCCGCTGAGCCACCAGGAGAGCATATGAGAACCCCATGTGGCTACTTCACATTATGAATTAAGTGAAGCTGTGGATTACAAGGAAAGATGACATGATGCAAGAAAGAAGTTAGTTTTGATAGCCGTCTCATATCTGGCTCGAATCATAAACTTTGGACACGCTTCTCTAAAGGCAGGAAGGTATGTTAAGATGGGCCACCTGTCACTTTCATTTTTTTCCTGGGTTCCGTGTCAGATGTACATTCTCCCAAGGACTCTTATTTTGTGAAAAAAATCCAGTAACAAAATGCCACTAAGAGCAGAAGCCTACTAGCTGAAGGATGGTCCAACATCCATCTGGACCCCACTCTTCCTCAAGAGCTGAAGCCCAAAAGGATTGCATCCATTCCATACCTGCCTTCCCACTGAGCATAACTAGCACTGTGCTATAATTACAACCCCTACCTGAAGGGGCACGTTTGCCCACATCATAACGCTATGACTATCCTTGTAACCTTGCTGGTTGTAAACATACTGTAGCTCAAGTGAAGCTGATTTCTTTGGCCACCTTCAGTTCTAGCAATGGGCCCAAAGAGAGCTATTCCAATTGTGTGCTACTACACTCATAGTAGCAGCCACCTGTATTTCCTGCAGTGGCGACCATAATTCCATCAACGTCACTTGATCCACAGAGATAATACTGTGGTCTCTCCTACTTTGCCCTTGTCTCCAACTTCCCCATAGCTAATATCACAGCCCTAATCATAAGAGAGGAGAAGCTATCCATATACCCCTTTATGCCCCCCAGTATCATGGGGGACAAATGATACCGCAAGGAACAGATACAAGATCTGAAGACTTGGGAAGGAAGATAGGTCAAGACCTGGCATGCTCAGGTGATATTCTCATCTATTCTTCCAGTCCACAGAAGACCAGAGAGGGGAAAAAAGACTACAGCTGGCTACACAAATGGTGTAGACACAAGGGATTTTGGTTTGGAAGACCCTGGTTTGAATTATTTACATCAGTGTTTCTCAACCTTGGGAACTTTAAGACGCATGGACTTCAGCTCCCAGAATTCTCCCAGCCAGCAGCTGGGGGAATTCTGGGAGTTGAAGTCCATGCGCCTTAAAGTTCCCAAGGTTGAGAAACACTGATTCTAGATGATGAACTGCTGGCATCTCAGAAGGAATGGTAAAAATGTCTTTTACCAAAGGATGGTAATCTTGATTTGGAACTCTTTTAAGTTGAATTCTGAAGGGATTGGAGACAAAAACCTGAAGTAAGGACCTCAGATAAAGGCATATACCCTAAAAGAAGGTGGAACTATTTCAGTAATGGGGCATATTAAACAATGAAAAATGTCACGGGCCAGTTCAGTATTAAAAATAATGACAACAAAATAAGTCACTACATAGTTTACAGATCACAGTGCCCGACTTCACATAATATACTAAGCTTAGTCAAAGAAACTGCTTTATGATTAAGTATAATGAGTGAACCTGGGTAATCTTGGCATACAACTTGCTCTGGCCAGGATGAAGGAAGATAAGGCCAACCTAGAAAATCTTTCTATGCTTCTTATCCGTTCTAAAATACGGGAGTCCTTGCTTAATGACCACAATTGGGACCAGAATTTTGGTTGCTAAACGAAGCGGTCATTAAGCAAATCCAACCCAATTTTACGACCTTTTTTGCAGTGGTCGTTAAGCGAATCACCATGAGTGTTAAGTGAACAATGTGGTCGTTAAATGAATCATGCAGTTTCCCATTGATTTTGCTTGCCAGAAGCTGGCCAAGAAGGTCAAAAATGATGATCACGTGACCAGTGACGCTGTGATGGTCATAAATGCGAACCGGTTGCTATGCACCCAAATTGTGATCACGTGACTGCGGGGATGCTGCGACTGTCGTAAGTATGAGGACCGGGTGTATGTCGTTTTTTTCAGCACCGTCTTAAGTCCGAACCATCACTAAACAAATGGTTGTTAAGCGAGGACTACCTATATTAGAGAGTCATCTTCAATTTACCTTTGAAAAAGTAGAGGAATAGATCAGAGGGAGTAGAGGAGATGCTATTTTACTGCCCCTTATTTAAAAGTATCTCAGGGAATTTAAGGGGAATGCCATTTGTGTTTAAGAATAACCAAGATGGTTAAGCCCACATCTAACCATCTTGGAAATGAAAGCCTTTTGTAGGAAGCAGGGTTTGGCTGTTCTGTCAAACCAAGAGAGCAGAATGCTAAGCAGAAGGAGATTCATAAGCCTGACAAACATACACGTACACACAAATCATATGGGAACTGAAATTCAAAGAGCCTACAACACTTTCATCCAGCTAAGCCAATAATAAATTTAATCTATGATCATGCTTGCTTGCTTTCTACTGACCTAAGAATAGGACTTATGACTAGCATGATCACCAATTTGCCTTTGTAACGTAGGCCCTTCTGGCTGTAACATAAAAAATGAAAAACAAACAAGGGTATGTTGAGATAGTATGTTGAGATATTCAAGGGAGTGAGAGCATCAGTCATTTTCAACTAAACCTGGATGCCTTCAGGATCCCCAAATGGACATGCATCAATCAAGCAAGCATTTTGTGACTATCTCCCTGGGCCTTGCACTGGCAAGTCCACACTTAACTGAGAAAACAAAAACAAAACATGCAGAGTGAAGAATTAGCAATTGAATCGCTGTAAGGTATGCACAAGCTACCTAAGAGTCTGACTTGTATAGAATGGAGGAAGCTTCGTCACAATCTTTTTTAGACCTCCTTAAATTTATGGAGCTCTCCTTTCCTTACAAATCATGCCACGTCAAGCAAGCTAACTTAACTCTCCCAGAGTCAACCGGACAACCAACACCGCATGATCTGTCATCAGTGTCCAAACCCTGGTTTGCCAGTAATTGGAGTTATGCACACATCCACTAAAGGGGGCCTGCAGCTAACGTAAGTTCAGAATAATTTGTCAGTTCCTGCTGAGGAAAAGTGCTAGAAACGCTGGGTGTGTTTTCAAAAACCCTGCAACCAGATCCGCGGGGGGCAAAAAAATTCTCCGTTCACAGCTATTGAATAGCTTCCAAAACAACAGTTCTCTAGTGGAATTGCAACGGCGTAAATGGACAAACTTTCATTTTGCAATGTGAATATTCAACTGGAGATTAGATTGCAGTATTTTCGCTTTGCAGAGTAATATCAGTTGACCTTGCCCGCCTAGTCTTTTCCTTGTCTCGCGGCGCCTGGAAATTGTCTTGCTAAGCTACATTACCCAAAGCAAATCACCCTCCTTCAGCAGATCCTGCCCTTTGCCTCACTGGCAAGAAAAAAAAAGCTGCCAATGTCCTTCGCTTGCAATAGCTCAGGGAGCACCTCCGTTAAGCAGATGAATGGGCAGAACAGAAGGGAGCGGGAAAGAAAACGACAGAGAATGAGCCGTGCAGCTTTGGATTAGTCAGTGCAAAGCAATTGCCGTGGTACCTAGAGGTTCCCGAGCAGCATCCACAAAATGACTTTCTGCCCGGAGTGGTTTTACTAGAAATGAGGGGAGAGTAGAAAAATTAGACCAGATGGCTCCCACGCAACCAGACTCTTTGTAGAAAGTAACTGGGAAGGCCACATTTGTTAATGCTCAGCGTTCGGGGTATGAAAGGAGGTATGTATGGAAAGGTTCTATCTGACACCAAGGTAGGAAATCCAGCCTTTCTACATTAGGAAGGAGAGTATTTTCTCAGTCCGCATCTCTAATGGGACATGATGGAACCCTTGAAAATGTTTCCTGTCCCCCTCCAAACTTAATTTGAAAGTCGTGATTCTCGTTTTTTCTCTCTCCCAAGTATTGATTACTGCTGGAATTTTCCATAGGAAACAGATACTGTACATTTCATCTTTCAATTCAATGTTAGGGGAGTGTTCCCATCTAAATCCATTTGCAGTTTCTATTCTTTTGAATTGCAAGAGTTTCCTCCACCCAAATATTACCTTTTTTTTAGATTTTTTTATCCCACTTTTATTATTTGTATAAATAACTCAAGGCAGAGAACATACCTAATACTCCCTTCCTCCTCCTATTTTCCCTACCACAACCACCCTGTGAGGTGAGTTGGGCTGAGAGAGACTGACTGGCCCAAGGTCACCCAGCCGGCTTTCATGCCCAAGGCAGGACTAGAACTCTCAGTCTCCTGGTTTGCCATTAGCTCTTTTCTAGGGCTGAGAGACAGGGACTGGCCCAAAGTCACCCAGCCAGCTTTCATGCCCAAGGCAGGACTAGAACTCACAGTCTCCTGGTTTGCCATTGGCTCCTTCCTAGGGCTGAGAGACAGGGACTGGCCCAAGGTCACCCAGCCAGCTTTCATGTTCAAGGCAGGACTAGAACTCACAGTCTCCTGGTTTGCCATTGGCTCCTTCCTAGGGCTGAGAGACAGGGACTGGCCCAAGGTCACCCAGATGGCTTTCATGCCTAAGGCGGGACTAGAACTCTCAGTCTCCTGGTTTGCCATTGGCTCTTTTCTAGGGCTGAGAGACAGGGACTGGCCCAAGGTCACCCAGCCAGCTTTCATGCCCTAGGCAGGACTAGAACTCACAGTCTCCTGGTTTGCCATTGGCTCCTTCCTAGGGCTGAGAGACAGGGACTGGCCCAAGGTCACCTAGCCAGCTTTCATGCCCAAGGCAGGACTAGAACTCACAGTCTCACGGTTTCTAACCTGGAGCCTTCACCACTAGACCAAACTGGCTCACACTTACTGGCATGTTCTAGTTCTTCCCAAAAAAACTACTCACTCAGTGACCCAAGGAAACTTTTAAAGAAAGGGGGTAGTTCCATCCAAATTCAGTGTATAACCAGATGATCAACCTTCCATCTTGAGTTTGACATTTTTATTTTTCTTCATTCCTCATTAAATTATTACCATTAGTTGTGTCTGAAAATACGGAAAATACTTTGTCTCATCAGAAACTGAAAAGTAGGAAAGCACTCAAAACTTAAATGCATGCATTTTGCAAAAAAAAGTATGTGCAGGCACTTCAATTCAAAAGATTTGGATTCAAAATACAGTAACTGTATTTTGATTACTGGGGTGGGTGGGAGAGAAGACGTTATATAAAACCTACACTTATTATCATTCTGATTCTCTTTGCTCTCTATTTCTGTCGATATCTTATAGCAAATCCCCGCAACCTAACATTCTCCAGATATGTTGGCCTATACCTTCAGTCAGGATGGTGGGCCTCAAGTTGGGTGATTGGTTTTAAATAAATAACTTGGGATGATGTCGTCATATTTTTGACCTCCCCCTTTTCCTCCTCCTCTCCACATTGGTTGATAGGCTGTCATAAAAGAAGCACAGCCGGGGTGCTGTACCAGTTAAGGTTCTGGACTATGACTTGGATGACCAAGGTTGTCCACCCTCAACCATGATAGTCCCCTTGTGACTTTGGGGCACTCCGTTTCTCACAACCTAGGTGACCTTATAGGTTCTTGTGTGAAAAACTGGAGGTAAGAGTTATATGCTGTCTGAGGTCCTGGAGCTAGACTGGGTATAAATCTAAAATTAAATAAATTTAATCTGGCAAGTTGCTAGGGAAAGTGGAAGGCCAAAGGAAGAGGGGCCGACCAAGGGCAAGATGGATGGATGATATTCTGGAGGTGACGGACTCGACCGTGGGGGAGCTGGGGGTGGCGATAGCCAACAGGAAGCTCTGGCATGGGCTGGTCCATGAAGTCATGAAGAGTCGGAAGCGACTTAACAAATAAACAACAATCTGGCAAGTAAAATTAGTGAATAAATTAACATGTAATCATAGATGGGTTCTATAGGGCCAAATGAGACTCATGGTAGACTTCTGTTCAGAAACTTAATGCTATATTGAGAGAGAGAAGAAATAGCATCCCACTTTCCTTCCTTTGACACCCCATAGTATTTTAATCAACAAAAACAGAGATAAAAAGCAGTGTTAGGGTGCTCATGAAAGCCATAGATTCATTATGTGTTTCTTAGACAACTGATTTCTGGCAGGAGTTAGAAAATTTAGAAGCAAGGACGATAAGAGACAGAGCAAAAGTAGGTCAGCCTTGCAAAGTTTTCCAATTTGATTTTACTTCCATGAATATGCCTCAGAAGAGAGACATTAGTCAAAATCTTTGAAAGATGGGTATTTTGTAAAAGAAGCTAATCTTCAACCAACCCCCACAAGACCCTGGGTAAAGCTAATCCTTGATCGTAACTTCTGTTCATGACTTTTGATCCAAATCTGAAATAGCTAGATTAGATTGGGATTGGGATTGGGATTGGGATTGGGATTGGGATTGGGATTGGGATTGGGATTGGGATTGGGATTGGGATTGGGATTAGATGCAGAAGCAGCTCAGTTTTTCCAAAAGGAAAGCCCATATGTCTTGACATTTAATTCAGAGAGACCTATCAATGGTTGTTACGTCGGACCATTATATGGAAGTATATTAGCAGTGTTAGTAGTTTTGCAATTCTTAGTTAACTGATCTCTGCTTTAGTTTTAAAAAGAAATACATTATTTGCCTCTGAAGACAAGTCAGATTAAAGCACCTCCAAGATCCTGGAAAGAGATATCCCAGGGAAGTTGGATGATGTACCCCCCAAATCTCAATGTACCGAGTAATTACCAAATTAATAGCTTAGCTAAAATAGATTCACATTAGGGATTTTTTTTTAATATAGAGGGAGTCAGAGAATCACAAAGCAGCATGAAGACACTTCACTTATTATTTGTATTAAATTAGCCCTTCCAGACCCCTCTGGATATATTGGATTTCTCTCCAAAAATTCTTAGCCAGCATGGCCAACAAGATTTGAATCCTGGGAGCTGAATCCGCATTTGGGAAACACCAATTGGAAGAAGCTCTAGAAGATGCTTCACCCACACGATTAAGAGACAATTCCAGGTCTCTTACCTAGCATCTGGTTTGGCCCAAAGGCCATCACGTTATTTCAGGTTCCAATAGGCTCTAGAAGGCATAAAACTCAAGTGAGCCACTCACTGCTACAGTATAAGAACCTCTCAGTCACATTTCTTGGCTTCCAAGAGGAAGAAGAATTTGAACTCAGCAGCCCAAAGACTTTATTTTAATATCTGAATAGATCTGCAAATATTATTCTTGCTTTGCAACATCTGCTGGAACTTCAAATGGAATTGACCCTCTTCTTTTACAAGGGTGTCCAAGTAGGAAGCCCAGAAGTCTCTGTATATGACATTGACATCGAATAAAATAATTTATGGTACTAGCTTATCTCATAGCACACCAGACCAATGGGTCAGGATGTCTAATTTGATCAGTCATTAGGAGTATATTAAAATGTTCAACGACCACAAACCAAAACCAAACCAAAATAAAATCAATTTCAGCCAAGGGAGTTTTTGAGGACTGCTTTTGTGGACTGGAGCTTCATCATCAGCTGGTCTTCAGCTCATCTGTTGCTCATTTTCCTCACTTTCTGAACAGAAGACTCCAGAAAGTAGACCAAAACATCACATGCCTAGAACCAAAAGATGATCCCCCACACGCCTATTAAAACTCTGTGTATATTTTAGCCATACGTTTGTCTAACTGCTGAATAGGAGATGCCCAGATACTTGTACGCATGACTAAAAGTCTAGAGAAAACAAAACACTGTCCACACTTTTCAGCAGGAAATGGAACTGTGTATGGCAGTGACCCTTGTAAACAAAGATGTGGGGACGTTGTACAGGTAGTCCTCGACTTACGACCATAATTGGGACTGGAATTTCCATTGTAAGTTGTTGCAGTCATAAGTTGAGTCACTATGTGACCGGACCAGATTTCACGACCATTTTTACGGTGGTCATTAAGCGAATCACAGATCATTAAGTGAATCTCCATGGTCGTTAAGTGAATCCAGCTTCCCCAATGGGTGTTTATTGCCAGAAAACAGCAAAAAACATCACAAAACACGATCATGTGACCGCAGGACGCTGCAACCAGTCATAAGTGCGAGCCGGTTGCCAAGCACCCGAAATGCGATCATGTGATCATGGGGGGATGCGACACTTTGCAATGCATGGAAGTGCTTTACAGGCCGTAAAGCACCCATTCTGTGGCCGTCGTAACTTCGGACCATTATTAAGTCGAGGACTACCTGTAGCAGAAAACAAACCCTGGACTCTCCAAAGATCTAGAGAACCAGCTGAAGTATATTCTCCCCAGTCCCTTGAGTATTCAGGGACAGCGTTTGAAACCAAAACAGACTCCTTGGAGCCTTAGCAGTCCAAACCAAGAATTCCAAGTAACGTTAAAAAAAATGCCTAACCAAGGAGGTTCTCTCTTCTAGAGTAACAGTTTAGAGTCTGCTTTCCCAGCAACAGTCACAACAAGCCTTCCTTCAGCTGTGGGTGTAAGCTTCTTACTTCTTTGTGTAGCCTCTTACTCCTTACTTATGTAGCCTCTAGCTCCCTTTCTTCCCTCCTGAGTAAGACTTTCTAGTTTGAGGAACCAGCCTGGGCAATACGTTGAATCAAAGGCAGGTAGCATAGAAGAGTGAGGGAGTTTATACAGGCTAACAAAGGCAATCTAACAGATACTTTATCTGTAGATTTCTCATAGTAGTCCTCTAAGGTCTAACGCTTCCCTCAACCTTCTTCTCCAACCCTCACAACTGCTCCTTCCTCAGAGTAGCCTTTATGCTCAACAGGCACTGAGTCTGCAGACGCTCATATTCTGTTGCTGTGGCTTATTCACAAGGAGGCTGGTCTTTCCCTTCACCACCTTACCTGCTACTCAGGCTTCAATCAGTCCTCTTTGATGGGTTTCTAGGGTTTCGATTTTACCATGGGGGTAGGGAGGCACCAGCCATAATTGTTTCTTGATTGCTCTGATCTCTTTGTCTCCTGACTGGAGAAAACTGTATGAGTTACAGGAGGTGTTTTGACTATCTGTTGGCCTGTTCTTGGCTAGCCTTGGTGGAGAATGGACCTTCTTCAATGATGCAAGGTGATCATCACTGGGGAATCAGGATAGATAATCCACTACCACATTTTTTTCCTTGCAGATGTTCAATTGTTAATTGATAGGGTCATCTAAATGTTCTTGATCTACAACCCTATCAGTTCTGACCAGTGGCCAAGTTGGGATGGCTCCAAGAAAATCTGAAAGGCCTTCTCTAACCTGATGTCTTTGAGATTTACTGGGGAAAAAGATGTTGAATTATAAAAGCTGAAGTCTAACGCGTATAAGAGGGCACAGGCTGGAAAAAGTTTGCAAAGAGGTTCTGTCCTGCTTTGTAACACACCAGTCCATCTCCAAACACACCATGAAGCAAAAATCACCTGGGCAGAAATTTTTAAATTATCGTAGAGCAAGGAGCTTCCGCACATAATTTTCATAATTGGTAAGTGTTAGAGATCGGGTTTCAACCAAGCAAGTCTCACACAAGGTTGAAGGAGGAGGCAGCCTCTGCTGTAACCTAATCTTACTTGCTTTGTGTGGGAGGGGCTGAATCCCGGTTTCCGGTTTCCTGTTCCCTTCTCTTCCCCTCTTTCTGCTCAGATCTCCTACCAAGGAGCATGGCAGCTATGGCTGCTGCCGCGTGTTTCTCATACTTCCATACAGCAAGACCACATTAGTAAAGACTGTGGGTTTAGTCAGAACCTTCTTGCTCGCATGCATGGACCGTTTCTACTAAGGAACTGTGAGTTACAATAAAATTGTAAACTCCTTTTTATGTAACTTTACATTAACGTGTGAAGTGTGTTTATTTTGTGTTTTGAACTGATTAAGCCTTGTGCAAGTTTATGGGAACGCTTCTACTCTGTTATATACTAATAAGAAGCTGCATGGAGTTCTGGTACTACCATCCCAGAATTCCTACAGTAAGGATAGGATGCAAGTCAACAACATGGCTAGAGGTAGCATTTCACATGCAAATGTATCCACATTTAAGCAGAATCAATGAACCCTAATTCTTATGTTTTAAACCACTAATGATTCAATTACTGTAACTGGGAGTTTATCCTGATCTGTCCTGTCACTGTAGCTAAGTTGAATCCTATATGCAACTTACTGGCTTCTTACTGGAGTGTGCAAGGGTGTTCCTTTTTATCTTAAAAAGATCCTGACTTTGGTTCACAACCTTTGGAGGTATGAATGTGGCCTGCTAACTGCCTCAATGCCTTCCAAAGTCACTGACATGGTGTCCAAAATAAAATTATGAGGCTGTTCTTTTCTCAACTGCACTCATACTTTAAATTCTGGACAGGAGTGTTTCTGATGTCAACATCTCTGGTTGAATGCTCCCACACTTGTCCTAATAGGACACCAGGAGGACTGTCTGTCTTAGTACTTTGACACTGAACCAGTGATTGAAGGAAATGGTGGGCTCCCCTTTGCTAGATAATTTTAAGCATCAGCTGGGCAGCCATCTGTCGAGGCAGCCTTAATTTGGATTTCTGTACTGAGTGAAGAATTGGACTGTAAAACCCTGTGATTCTATGGATTCCTTGTAGGAAATAAGATACTGCCTATGATTTTAAAACGATGACAACTGATAGTAGCCAACAGGAAACAAACAAACAAAAACGCTCCTTTGAACAGTTGCAAAATATGGTGAAAGAAGTCCATATTCGCAACACTCCTCTTTGGCACAGCAATGGTTGCCAATATAGGAAAAGGCCATTAGAAACAGATGTATTTATCCAAGAAAGGCAGCAATGTATAGTGGTTAAAGTGTTAAAGGGCATCCAGGTTCACATCCTCACTCTACTGTGAAGCTCTCCAAGTTATCTTGTGGCAGTCACCTTTCTCAGCCTCGCCAATTGAGAAAATCAGTGAGATAAGATATTTCAGACAAACTCTAAGCTTTAGAACAGGATATAGATCCATTTTTTTAAAAAAATCAAGGGCTCCAGGGATACCCTTGGCAAAAATCTTTTGTAAAGGGGTCAGATCTTAAGAAAATTGAGCAAAGACACAGGCCAACGTTTCTCTCTCTTCCTTCCTTCCCCTTGTCTGTGTCTCGGTCTACCTACCTACCCATCTACAGTATTGATCTATCCAGTGTTTCTCAACCTCGATAAGTTTAAGATGTGTGGACTTCAACTCCCAGAATTCCCCAGTCCAGATGTGTGGACTTCAACTCCCAGAATTCCCCAGCAGTCCACACTTCTTAAATTTGCCAAGGTTGAGAAACACTGGATCTATCCATCCAAATTTTTCTACTGTTTTTTCCCTCCTTCTCCTTATCTCTAATCCACCTTAGTTTTTCCCTTCTGTACCCTAAAGCTCTAGGTATCGCTCACCATTAATTAGCATAGAAGTCCCTAACATTGCCTGAAGAATGTATTGTGGGCAAAATGGATGGGGAGGAAGAACTGAATCATTCACAAAATAGCAAGTGGGTGAGATAATAATTTAATTAGCATCAATTGACCTGAATGAGGATCCCTTGGCATTACTACATTTCCAAGCAAGGGAGCAGGCTAGAAACACCCATGTAATTTATGGGTTCTGTGGCCATGCTGGATTTGCTTTATCTAAAGGGGCACAATTTCTTCTAAGATGTTTTGGAGGGACATCTAAAAGTAGTTTAAAATCTTACTGCTCCCACACTAAGATGATCAACTGAGAGTTAGTATATTGGCATCCTCTCCCCTCTTACCAGCTCTTTTCCTCTTAGGCTGGGGGGGTATTATATTCTCCCCTCATTTACTCGGAAAAGTAGTTGATCATGACCAATTAAGACAGCATTTAATAATAGCATCATAAGAAGAGATCATATGGATTTGCTTCTCTTTAAAGTTACAAAGCTCCATGCTTTTTTCACAGAATACTTTAGTCTGTCACAAGGGCTACAAATATCTTCCCCATTCTGTCTAAAGCAATGAGATCCTGTAAATGTTGCTGTCTCATCTCCTTACAAGAAAGGGCCCAAGTAATTATTTACATACTAGTAGAATGCAAAGCAGCCATCATTACATCACAGGGGCCAAGTGGAGTTCAGAGATATTCTTAGAAATATTGGTAAAGTTGGTAATACCTTGCTTTGCAGTGTGCTAGCTTCCTATTTTTTTTAATTTAAAAGTTCTTTTTTATGTAGAAAATCAGTTAAAGCCAAGAAAGAGCCAAGGGAGGTGTCTATGGGGACATCAATGTCCCCCAGAGATGATGTTAGGCATCCTTCCACCTCTCCTTTGCTGGTTGAAGGAAGGAAACAGGGTTCAGATCATACATGTAAACCATGTTGTACCTTTCCTAACTCAATGCTGATAGAACCTACATAACAGACTTATTCCTCCACTTGCCAACTTTTTAAGTACCTATATTAAGTACCATATTAAGACTAAATATGAAAGCATTTCCTTAGCCTGTGGAGAACTAGATTTCTGTGTACCCCAATGATCTAAGGCTTTGGAGATCCGGTAAGCTACATTTAGGAGCTGGATCCCCAGGAGACATTACAGACATAGACCTTTACAGGCAGCATCTAAGATTTCCAGTGGAGAATTCATAAATTCCCACTGCTCAAATAGTGCTACACCAGTGTTTTTGAAACTTGGCAGCTTTAAGATGTGTGGACTTCAACTCCCAGAATTCCCCAGCCAGCTGGGGAATTCTGGGAGTTGAAGTCCACACATCTTAAAGCTGCCAAGTTCCAAATACACTGTGCTATACCAAATGATACTCATTCCACCCACTGCACAAGTGAATGCCCAGACTGGCTCCTTGCTAGAGACACAATGGCAGCCATTTTATTCGGTCCACATTTGAAATGGTTGACTGCATGCTTCCAACACATGCTCTCATGGCTTCATAGGAAAGCATTCACTAGCATCAGTTCTATCAGCAAAGCTGCACCCAGTGGGTCCTTAGGGCCTTGGTGTGACCTCCACACAGTAGTTCCTCCTGCCTGATCTTCAGCACTCTGCAAAGCATCATCCAATGTGGAAGTGCGAGTTCTTAAACTGTCGGGGAATTGTATGCTTTGAACAAAGTTTGCAAGGAACTGATGCAGCCAGAGAGAACTCCTCTGCCTTTCAGTGAAGATTTCTTTGCTCAAAAACAGGGATGTGTGACAAATGTTGGTGGGTACATGAACATCCTTTCTTTCACTGCTGTCGGGGCCAAAAGAAAGCCTGAAATACAGGTGAGGGAAGAGAGGACTATGGGAAATGATCACTGCTTCTTTGTCACATTGGAATCGCCTTTCCCAGCCTGGTGTTCTCCCAGTTAGCTGTATTACAACTCCCATCATTCTTTGGCCACCATGATTACGAGCGGAAGAATGATGGGAGCTCAGTCCAACACACCTGGAGCACAACAACTTGGGTAGCCTGGTTTAGGTCCTCAGTTTAGGGAATTTAGACCTTTTCCATTTTCGTTATGCCAGCTCTCCTACAGGACATGCATTATCCTTTTCTATATTCTATATGCATATTTTCTATATTTTCTATATTCTATATTTCTATATTCTATATGCATTATCCTTTTCTTTTTTTCGACTATACATTATCCTTTTCCGTTTCCATTTTGGATCGTACGATGCTGGATCTCCACGTTGAGTTTGGAGGCCGCTGCAGTGCCTGCTCTAAGACTCCCACCAGCTAAAAGTCATCTTGTCGCTGGAAAGACGGAAAAACGGGATCCAAGGGCCACTACTACGGGTTGTCGATACAAGGCATGCGGACGGGGTCTCACAGCACGGGAGGCGAGCGGGTTGAACATTTACAATGTCTATTTGAATGGCTCTCGGGTCCTTGTCTCCAGGATGCACCACACGCATGACAGAACGGGAACACAGACGCAAAGAGGAAGAGAGTGAGGTGGGAAGGCATGAAGGATGGGCTTCTGTAAAATATACAGACCTTGGAGATGATTCTGGCGGCTGCTCTTTCCTTAAACAGAAGCAGAAGTATGTTAGCAACGGAGCCACATTTGCAGCGAAAAATATATCTAGATCTAGATCTAGATATACTGTAGATACAGTATAGATATATATGAAGCAGCAGCAGCTCCAAATAAAACTGAGTGACAAAACAGAAGAAATAGGCCTGTGTAAAGATACCCCCAAGGGGGTGCGATGGCTCAATGGGGGCACGATGGCTCAGTGGTTAAGACGCCAGGCTTGTCAATCAGACAATCGCAGGTTTGGAGGTTCGAATCCCTAGCCCCACGTGACGGAGTGAGCTCCCGCACTCGCCCCAGCTCTTGCCAACCTAGCAATTCGAAAGCATGCAAATGCAAGTAGATGAATAGGTACCACTTCGGTGGGAAAGTAACAGCGTTCCGTGCGCATCATGCCGGCCACATGACCGTAGAAGCATCTTCGGACAGCGCTGGCTCTTCGGCTAAGAAACGGAGATGAGCACCGCCCCCTAGAGTCGGACACGACTGTGCAGGGGAAAACCTTTACCTTTACTTAAAGATACCCACAGAAAACAGGAGCCAAATAAAGCTAAATGCAAAGAACATATTTGAAAGGATGGACAGCAGATTTTCTATGCAGGAGGTGTAAATAATTTGAGGGCTCACTGACCTGTATGATACAGTTGTGTGATCATTTCGTATCTTTTTGGGATAGTGTATTAATGTATATATAAGAGCAGAATTATGGGAAAATCTTTAAATGTTAATGTAATGTTGAACTACAGACCAACGCTTTGGAATTTGACTGTTTATCAGGAATTATGGCTGCATCAGGCATGGGGGGGTGGCTAAAAGAATTACAGGTAGTCCTCACTTAACAACCACAGTTGAGACTGGAATTTCGGTTGCTAAGCAAAGTGGTCATTAAATGAATCTGATCCGATTTTATGACCTTTTTTGCGGTGGCTGTTAAGCGAATCAATGCAGGGGTTAAGCAAACCATGTAGTCGTTAAGTGAATCAAGTGTTTCCCCATTGATTTTGCTTGCCAGAAACCAGTCGGGAAGGTTGAAAATGGCGATCACATGACCATAGGATGCTGCGACAGTCATAAATGCAAACTGGTTGCCACGCGGCCAAATCGTGATCACGTGACTGCAGGGACGCTGCAACGGTCACAAGTGTGAGGACTGGTCATAAGTCAGTTTTTTCAGCACCGTTGTAAGTCCAAACCATCACTAAATGAATGGTTGTTAAGCAAGGACTACCTGTGTATTGAGAAATTGGAAAAGGTATATTATTTCAGATGCCACGTAATGTCATTCTAGATTTATTTATTCATTTATTTTCTGTCCCACCTTTATTATTTTTATAAATAACTCAAGGTGGTGAACATACCTAATACTCCTTCCTCCTCCTATTTTCCCCACAACAACAACCCTGTGAGGTGAGTTGGGCTAAGAGAGAGTGACTGGCCCAAGGTCACCCAGCCGGCTTTCATGCCTAAGGAATTCCTAAAGGGATGCAGAAACTGGTAGGATTCCAGACTTAATTCATGTTTGCTCAGACTGAAGAAGCTTCTTGGATAAGGAGCGAAACGTTTCCACTGAGAAAATAGAAATCCAGTTGACATGATTCAAGCTACAGATTATGTGCCAAGCTTATTGTTTCAGAAGCCAATCTTGGCAATTACTGACCTGAAAGTTAATCCAGATTTGCTCTTCAGGTTTCTCAGGAGCTCGAGCTGATTCAAAGGTGGAATAAGTCTAAATTGGAGGAAGGACAAAATCAATGTCAGGCAAAGAGAGACGACATAGCAACCATCTCATGGAAAGCTTTTCCCTCCCCTGTGATTGTGTGTCTGTACCATATCTTGCAAATATTAATGGTGGGTTAAGCCATTTCTAGAAATTCTCCAAAAGCAGGACGAGGACATAAAACTAGCATGAGAAAGGGGAGGGGGTCTCTACTCTAAAGAAGAAGAAAACATGCTTTTTCTAAATAGCTGGTCACAGCCGCTACTGATGTGTTGGTTATGCTGACAGTTCTGTCCAGGCCTGGCATCCGATCCTCGGGTTTTATAGCTTTCTCTTTACAGGGCAATAGATTCAAAGGTCCACTGCTTTCCCAGAATGACCTCCTACGTCCTCTCTTTCTTGGAGGTCAAAACTGACAGACCAAATCTTTGGTATTAATAGCAGGGTGTAAAACTAATTCATACTTTGCTGAGGATTTAGGCAAAGGGCTCATAGCACGTTCATTCAATGGGAAAGTCTATCTGGCTCTGAAGACTGGAGAACACACACTTAAGTGTTGTGATGGAGCCCAGAAGACAAGATTTGGTCTTGTCCAGCCATAGCTTCTTTTTGGTTTTAAGTTACATCTGTTAATACAGTTCAGGGAGGGGGGGAAATATAGCAGTTAAAGATGTACATGTGATGTTGGATTATACTTCTCAAATATGGAAGTGATATTTTATAAAGAACTTTGGCTTATCGAGATTGGGGCTTGGCAAATTTTATATATTTTGAATAGTTGGAAATAAAGTTATTCTCCTGATGTTAAGGAACCGATTCAAAATAACGTGTTTGTTATTTTCGAAATGTCTTTATACTCTAAAAATGAGATGGAGCTATATGTTTCTCTGTGGTCCAAACTTAATGATAAGTTTAAGGATTGAATTAAATTTATATTGATGGATCTTATTGTTATCTTTTTCCTAGTTTCTTTTTTCTCCCTTTATGTTCAGTTTGCTTTAATCACTGTACTGAATATAGTTTTTTTATTGTACAATCACTGATGCATTCTTTTTATTATACTTGACTAATTAAAAAATTAATATATTTTAAAAAAAAGATGGAACCCAGAAAACATCTCAAACTGCTTTATATTACCAATAGAAGAGAATATCTGTAGCTCAGGGTTGATCTGTGGAGTCCTTGGTGCTCTCTGAGCTTGGTTGTTTTCTTGCAGACGTTTCATTGCCCAACTAGGCAACATCATCAGGGCTTTATATCAGTTATAAGATTCATTAGACAGGTCTTACATGTCCTTCAAAACTCAGGACTAGCTTGCATTTTACCCATGGCTTCAGAACAACAGAGAAAGAGGGCTGATATCTTTTGCAGCACTCAGCACAAATGTAAGATTTGGGCTCTAGGCAACATGTCTGGAAGCATTTGCAGAATAACACAGAACCGGAAGCAGTCCTTCTGATTTTAGCCCTACTGGGCTGCATAACATACCTTCCACAACCAGGAGGCTTTCCAATGCGTTGAGCTGCAATCCCCATCACTCCAAGACCATGGAGATGTTAGGAATTGTAGCACATTCATTCATTCATTCATTGGCGATCACTCGTAGCCGAGTAAGATTGTCTTCCAAAGGTAAAATTTTAACGGTGGATCCGTAAGTGGCTATAAAGGCCAATTCCGGATCCGCACAACCTCCCACAGTGGGGGCATAGGTTTCCGGGTGGGAGACGGTCATGATGAGGGTTTGCCTGACGTGCCTTCCTTTTAGCTCGTTTCTCCCTTTCGCCCTGTACTCGTGCTTCTTCAAAGTCCATAGCACCTTTAATAAAGGATGACCTCCAATTGAAACGCTCATGAGTTAGGGCTTCCCAGAATCGAATTCAGGAAAACTTCTGTCTCGAAGAGAATCTCTGTAGCTCAGGGTTGAACTATGGAGTCCTTGGTGCTCTCTGAGCTTGGTTGTTTTCCTGCAGACGTTTCATTGCCTAGTCGGGCAATGAAACGTCTGCAAGATAACAACGAAGCTCAGAGAGCACCAAGGACTCCACTTCTCTTTGTTTTCTGTTCATTATAAGTCAAACATACCCCGACCAAAAGGGCTGCAGAAAATCAAGCGACAATCAATTTAAATCAAGGGTAAATTTATATCCAGGGCTAGTTGGTCTATAAAAAATATTATTCCAAAGGCAGCGAGCTGTTTTGGATTCATTTGAACTAGCTGGAAATATAAGCAAAGCCTTGTCATTGTCTGCAAGCAAGCCAAACTGCCTGATTTAAGAGTGGAAAGAGGTGGCTGAGAAGTCCATTCTTAATGGGGTGTTGTTTTTTTTAACTTATTTCTCATATTTACAAAGCTGTGCATCTCCATGGAAACTCGGGGTGGCTTACAACATTAAAAACAGCAAGAAACAATGGATCAAAGGTAAGAACAATGTGTGTCCAGAAGAACATGTTCAAAACTAACTTGGAGAATTCTGTAAGAGCATAATACCCTCCTAAGTGAAGACTTGGGGAAGAATCCAAGGCTTTTAAAAGACCTTTTAAACACAGTGAGGATAAGGGCCATACAGATCTCAGGGGGTGGGGTGGGGATGCTGTTCCAGAAACGTGCTGCATGAAGCAGAACACGCCAATCTGCTTGGGATTCATTTTGTTTTCTGAGCACTGTTGGCAAAAGGGCTACCCAACATGGAAAATTCCTGATGGAGGTCTCCATTATTTTAGAAGAGACATGCCTAGAGGTTCTTAAACGTTGTGGTGTCATGACCCCTTGAAACAGTAGATGAATCTGGGCAACCTCCTGCCCCATGAATAAAACTTGCAGTTGCAGTCTGATAGTTTTATTCATGGAGCTGCAGGGAGGCAGCGGGAGGGGTCCCGTACCTTCATTTATTGTTTGGTCTGCAGCAGACAAGGTAGAGTGCATCTGCTTCCAATTTCTGGAAGTAGCCTCTTGGTCCCTGTCTGTTCCAGAAGCCCCTTGGGGAGAACCTAGGCCAGCAAAACAACCTTCTCCACTCATCCATGAGCCTTTTCCAGACAGCCCCATGGCAGCATCAAAGCTGGGTCTAGCACCTGGCCTTGGATAGGTAGCCCAGCAAACCTTGCACAGGTGCCTTAGTGGGCTAGCAGAGAAGGTGGAAACCCTCCACAGCACAGGAAAGGTCTGCCCAGACAGGCTCTGTTTCCAGGACCTGGGCAGTAAGGTCAGTGGGTATCACAGTGGCGGTTGAGAGCATCACTAGACCATTCAGGTCCACCAGCACAGAAAGGACAGGGAACTGCCTTCCAATACTAACACAGCCAAAAGACTTGATAGGCCATCACGGGGTGTGAAGCAGCAGCAGCAGCAGCAGCCAACTAGAAAGCTAGAAACCAGGATCAGTCCCAGGGAGGGTAGAGGCGAGGGTTGTGCTGGGGCCACCCATCTGGGTGCAAGGAAGGACCCTAGAGGCAGAGTCCGCAAAGAACCCAGAAGCTTCTTGGTCATGCAGGAGGGCTGTGGAGCGGAGTAGCAGAGTGTGGAGATGGAGAAGGCCACATCAGGAGCACGTCCTTGTTCCTACCTCTTCCATTCAGGAGGTTCACTTCCCTCCCAGCCAGGTCTGCTGAGATCCGCTGAGAGATGCTACTGTTGCTCCCCACATTGTCCGTCCCTTCCCCGAGTAGCCATTCTCATGCACCCGACTCGTGGTTGCAGAGCATAAGGGGCCCTGAGCAATGCCAGCCTCACCTTTCTTTATGTGTATTTCTTTATTCAAATTTGTTATAGCCACCCAACTCCAGTGGACTCTGGGTGGTGTACAAAACCATAACAATCCATAAAACAACTTGCTTTTCTCCCACCTCTGGCTGGCCAGATGGACGGAATCAGAGGGGAGAGAATTTAAAGGCAGTGGCCAGGGGCCAGACTACACAACGTGGGAATGCCACCCAGTATGGCTGGCAAGTGAGTGATGAAGCATGTGGGGCAAAGGGCAGTAAATTTCACAATCACCCAAGTTGCGATACCAATCCAGTTTGGAGCATGGAAGCTTGGCTTGAACGTGCAAAGCTGGATCACCACCAGACCATTCCCGTTCTGCCTGGCCAAGAGGATCGCCAGCATCTTCAGACACAGTGTAATAGTATGCAAGACCCCCTCCTCAAATCTGCTTGCCACCCCCCGGGGGTCACAACCCACAGTTGGAAAACCCCTGCCCTAGACTGAATTTCCTTGCAAGAACTCACTTGCAGCACGTCCAGGGACTGATTCATTACCTGGGTGGAAGTACGATGTGAACGCTGAACATCATTAGCTGAAAATTCATTCACTGCTGAATTGACCATCCTTACCTTGAAATTCATCAGCAAGACTGAATGACTCATTTTAATGCATCCCTCAAAAACCAATCAACAGATTGCCCAAGAATTTTGTTTAGGATGAATTAGCCCAGACATCTTAGTTGGTTGCAGCAAACCCCCCCCCCCAAAAAAAAAACCAGTGTGACACATAAATAACTTACACCTTTCTTATGACAAAAACTTAATGAGGACTCTTATGACTTTCTTCACTCTTTCTTCACTCTTATCACTTTATTCACATTCCTTCCAGAAGACATGAGTTTGTTTAGACCAGTGTTTCTCAACCTTGGCAGCTTTCAGATGTGTGGACTTCAACTCCCATGCTGGCTGGGGAATTCTGGGAGTTGAAGTCCACACATCTGAAAGCTGCCAAGGTTGAGAAACACTGGTTTAGAAGAACCATGCTTGAGTAAAAGAACTGGGCACAAAGAGTCAGACAATCACCAGAATAAAACACAGCACATGCAGCTGAATAGGAAAATTTAAGAAATTCTGCTGGGTCTGTAGGTTTTATTTGGGGGTCCTGAACACGGAGGATTTTTTTTTTCCGTTACTATTAAGTCAATCAGCCTTCTTTTTTAAAGCGAAGGCTACCAGTTCTGGGCTGCAAAACCTCAGATGACCACTAGATGGTGACAAAGAGACGCCACAGATGCTAGTCCTTTACTGCCACCTAGCGATAGCCTGGAGTTCAGCAGTTCAGATCTGGAAAGCCTAATTAAAGCATATAAAACAAAGTATTAGCCTTTGCTCACTCCCGGTAGCAAAAGAAACACTGCTGAGTTGTTACTGGAAGCACACACAACGATCAGGCAAAGTCAACATTGCTGGTCATGCCTCAAAGCAATCAGCTACAAAGGAAACACAACATGGGTGCCACAAAGAAGATACACTCCCACACATGCACAAATGCACACACCCCAAAAGATAATTGGTTGTGATGAAGCTGGTGTAAGAGCAAAAGTGAAAGTAAGGAGGGGACAGCAAAGGTCAAAGAGAGATGGGAAAAGATAAAATTTAAAGTCACTTGTCCGAAGCTGAAAGGAGACTGTATCCCTCTCTATTCTACGTTCTGTGGGATCTGCCCAGCCACATTTCACACTATATATATAAAAAAGAAGGTAAGATTACTCCTTGCATACAGAGCTAAAAAGCTCCCTGCAAGAGCTAAAATGTGCATTTCTTCTTCAGCCGTCAAAGCACAACCTTCAACTGGGTGAGGACTAGAATTGGAGGAGAAAGCCGCTTCTTTTCTTTTTTTCATGAGGAATGATCAGCATTTGCAAATCTTTTCATTAGAACAATTGTAATTGTTTTTGTTGCTCTTTTTAAATGAACGTGGGGAAAAAAACACAGATAAATCTGTTGATCCCCTGACTGACTCACTTTAGAAGTCTGGATACGAATCCCTGTATACTCGAGCATGTTTATGGTGCCGTCTTTTTTCTCACAGACGCCTCATTTTTGACAGCTACATGGCAAAACACTCTAAACCTGGTCCTCTTTATACGGGGAACAGCTGTTACTGAATGTAATTGGCGTAGATGAGTGAGAATGCTATTTAGCTTGTTCAAAATTCTACATTAAAAGGGTAGAAACAATTTGAGATGTAAACATTTGAACAGGGAGCAGAAGGGCAGCAGATAAATGCAGAGGTGTCCACAGATTATGGTTGTAAAAAAGTCAAGATGGTGGCCAGGAGCACATAAAAAACAGGCGGAGCTTCGGTTACACCATTGTGGCCGCCTTTTTGATTTTTTCGAGCATACCCTGTGGACAGCCCTGAATATCTATCTATCTATCTATCTATCTATCTATCTATCTATCTATCTATCTATCTATCTATGGAGTCCATGGTGCTCTCTGAGCCTTGTTGTTTTCTTGCAGACGTTTCATTGCCAAGCTAGGCAACATCTTCAGTGCGAAAAGGGAGTGGAACTTGCTCTCTGTTTATATACCCTGGCTTGTCCTACCTGTGTTGGTGGAGCAAGTTCCACTCCCTTTTCGCACTGAAGATGTTGCCTAGCCTGGCAATGAAACGTCTGCAAGAAAACAACAAGGCTCAGAGAGCACCAAGGACTCCACAGTTCAACCCTGAGCTACAAATATTCTCATCCATCCATCCATCCATCCATCTATCCATCCATCCATCCATCTATCATCTATCTATCTATCATCTCACTTTCTCATTGGGACTTTACTTAACAGAGTTGCAGGGCAGTAACTCTAACATCTTCAGGAATGAAAGGGAGAATCACTGGCATCCAGATGGAGTCAAAACCTGCACGATGGTGGGTGTGGCATTGCAGTCCAAGCCCCGCCCTTTCTGTATGTGCATTGCAACGTTGCATCCCGTTTCTACATTGCAGCCCATGTACAAAAGAGACGGAGCTTTGATTGCGATGCCACATACTCCACCTTGCAGATGTTAACCTACACTTGTCACTGGGGAGAATGAGCGAAAACAGCAGAAACATTCATGTTCTCTATCCTACTTTATCCAAATTAAAAATGAAATAGCTTTTGTTTTTGCGACAAGGTTTTGCACCCAAGAGACCCGATACAGCGTTCAGCCCGCTGCGGTGTGAGTCTTTGCAAAGCCGGACTGACCCGGCAGGGAAAGGCATACCCGGTCTTGCATCTTACAGAGCTTACATTGGTCTGCAAACAAAAGGAGTGGAAAAGGTGTGCAAAGGGACTGAGAGTGAAAAGCAAGGAGGTGAACAGCAAGAAGAAAAATGGCCCAACAATAAAAAATATTGTCTTCTCTTGCCAGGCTTCTCCACAGTGAGAAAGAGGAAAGGGAACTTATTTAACTAGGCTGCTATGGGTTATGTAATTTTACTTGTCAGAGAACTCTTGACAAAATATATTTTCATATTATGTATTTCCCATGTTTAAGTCACCTGAACCATTAAAGTTTATAGATATTTCTAGGAAAACCTAGCCTAGCCACTACAGGAGTCCTCGCTTAGCGACCACAATTGGGACCAGCAACTCCATCGCTAAGCGCTGCGGTCACTCAGAGGAAAATCACATGACCACAATGGACTTATGACATCACTTCCCATTTGGCCATTAAGTGAGTCACCAGTCGTTAAGCGAAACATCACATGACTACAACTTACAATTTTACTTCTGTGTTCTCCATTAACTCTGCTTGTCGCAAGCTGGTTGGGAAGCATGAAATGGTGATCATGTGACCATGGGATGCTGCAACAGTCGTAAATGCGAGGACTGGTCACAAAGCTGTTTTTCTAACACCGTCGTAAGTTCGAACAGTTGCTAAACGAGGCAATCAGTAAGCGAGGACTACCTGTAAAAGGATAAGCTAACACCTTTCCACCATTATGATGTATCTCCTGCTATAGCTGTAATTTTGACAGGGAGACTGTGCTAAAACGGAATAAAATCTGTTTTCAAGGCTTTTAAATAAGGCCTGCAGAGTCCTTTGAATTTGATTCCAAAACGGTGTTCCAGAGCATGAAAGAAGCACCTTCCTGCAACTCTTTAAAGCAGCTGCATTGTTTCCCAGCATCGTGTGAGAAAAAGATACAGTGGCTTGAAAGAGCTACAGACAGTGCTACTTCCAAAGTTCCCTTTGGAGATAAAATCCAAAGAGCTTTACAGCCGTACTAAGGAATACTTTGCTCATATCTATAGTGTTGTTGTTTTTTCTTCACTGCTAAATAATTGTATCCAATCTCCATATATCTAAAATTAGGGGTCATGGGGAATATGGATTCTGAGAATAAGGCCTGGTGTATCTTTTAGTGCAGGGGTCCCCAACCTTTTTGGTGCCAGGGACCGGTTTCAAAAGATGATTTTTCCGCGGACCGGGGGGGCAGAGTTTCCGGGATTTCCGCAGACCGAGGGGGTTTGCAGGCGGGAGCCAATCATGTACACCGGGGGGCGGGGTTTGCAGGCGGGAGCCAATCACAAGCACTGGGAGTCTGGGGGCGGGGTTTGTGGGCGGGAGCCAATTGCACAGAAGGGGGCGGGGTTTGCGGGCGGGAGCCCCGCGGCCCAGTTCCTAATAGGCCACGGCCCACTAGTGGGCCACAGCCCACAGGTTGGGGACCCCTGTTTTAGTGTATCAGATGCACGGTGATTTTATTATCTTTTGAAAGAACTGTAATCTCGATCAGAATGATTGCGCTGGTCCTTTTTCACTTGAGGAGCAAAGAAAATCTGAAGCATTCTTAGTATCTTCGGAAGCACAACTTGCTTTGCATTTCTGTTTCCCAGGGTCGAGCAGCAATTATTTAGGGGGGAGACCAAAAATACTGCAGGGTCAGACTCCACCGCTGCAATTCCCGTTAGCCAAGAGAGTCAAACTTCTAACTGTGCTCTGATACTTGCACCAACAGAAGTGCAGAAGCTTGAATCTGTATACCCACTGGCTTTGCAAGAGAGGTAAGGGGGGAGAGAAATGAGAGAGTCAACCAGCTAAAGCTGAGCCTAAAGCTACACTTGCATATATCTGTGGCCCAAGCACACCCCGCTGACCATTTTCACCTGCCACAGCCTCACTGCCTTCATCAGTTCCTTAGCCCAGACCTGAAGCAGTCCCAAGTCATCCTGAATCATAACAGTGTTAAAACAAGTCTTTTCCTCCTTATCCCCACACAGGGATTTCCTCTTACACCCCTCACTGACCATTCTGTTGTGACAGAATCAGGTGACCCCTAGTCCGTGGGATAACATGGCACCTATTGGCCACTTTGGGCAGGGGTGGCAAAGTTCTCCCCCCTCTGATCCTGGGCACTGTCTCAAAAACCAAAATGCGCTTGGGCAAAACCGGAGCGAGTTTTGACAGATTGCTAGACCCACCACTCAAGACCTCTGTCAAAACCCAGCTCCTCCCCAGTGTCATCCCCACGCGACGTTACACAGGGTGACTGGTGAATGCTATTCTGCTGGATGTGATGTTTGGTGGGAAAAGAGGGGAACAAAGCTGGAACCATCTGCCAACTCCTCTCCTGAACATGAACCGTATGGTGAAAATGTGAACTGCTGACCTTCCGGAAGAATCTGAAGACCTGGCTCTGCCGCCTTGCTTGGTACAGGAAGGGCAATAGCTCTTCCTGGGGGTGGCTGGCACCATAGAGCCCTCCCGATTGAACGAGATCGTTCGCCACATGGGTTTTATATTTATTTATTTCCTGTTGTCTGAGTGTAATTTTATATTTGAATGGCTTTTTTATCCTTGTTTTTATTGTAAACCGCCCAGAGTCCCCCTTTTGGGGGAGATGGGCGGTAATAGAAATATGAAAAATAAATAAATAAATAAACAGCAGCATGTGGTCAGTGGGGACAGCTAATTTTATCTCAGTATACAGTAGTTTTCCTATCAAGGACTGATGGAGAATGTTAGAGATCGGGTTTCAACCAAGCACGTCTCACACACAGGCTCGAAGGAGGAGACAGCCTCTGCTTGATCTTACTTGCTTTGTGTGGGAGGGGCTGAATCCCAGTTTCCTGTTTCCTGTTCCCTTCTCTTCCTTCCTTTCTGCTTGGATCTCCTACCAAGGAGCATGGCAGCCATGGCTGCTGCCTTACATTGATCATACTTCCATCCAGGTGGGCTGTATTGGAAGCATGTGGTTCACGTCAGAACCTTCTTGTTCGCATGCATGGACCGTTTCTACTAAGGAACTGTGAGTTACAATAAAATTGTAAACTCTTTTTTTATGTAACTTTACATTAACGTGTGAAGTGTGTTTATTTTGTATTTTGAACTGATTAAGCCTTGTGCAACTTTATGGGAATGCTTCTACTCTGCTACATACTAATAAGAAGCTGCGTGGAGTTCTGGTACTACCATCCCAGAATTCCTACAGAGAACACTTTAAGTTGGCCCTTTGGCCATTTCTCCACGAGTGACCCAGGCATCAAACAGTTACTGCTGGAAAGACAGAAAACCTGTCCTCATTATTATTATTTTGGCACAACAAGTGGCGAAATAACTTTTGTCTTTTTGCAAAGCATTAACTATTCTTTCAGTATAAAAGAGCCATAAGTAACTGTGAGGCTCAGCGAGAAGAGCTTCAGTGCAATTACTGTTTTAGGCTGGCCTTAGACGGCAATGTGTCAGTAGTTCACTGACTTCCAAATATAGCAAGTCAGACCTGTTGCAATTGAGCAGGACAGCCTCCATTCTATTGCCTTGAACATTTAACCCAGTGTTTTTCAAACATGGCAACTTAAAGATGGGTGGACTTCAACTCCCACAATTCCCCAGCCAGCATGAGTTGAAGTCCACGCATCTTAAAGTTGCCAAGTTTGAAAAACACTGATTTAACCCAAGGGCAGTATCTTAAAAAGGCGAGTATGCCCATAGGCTTTGGGTAGAAGCCACAATGACATCAAAATGATATCTTGCATATTATGATATCATCACACAAATTATACCAAAAGCTGATTTGCATCATTTGCACAATGATGTCATGAATCATAAGGCATTCCTTGCTGCCTCCAAACACAATATGACTGGTTGAGATAAGATACTAATGTTTTTACAGGCCAGGCTCTAAATTCTGGTTTATTGTTGTATGAGCATGCTGGCTGGGGAATTCTGGAAGTTGACGTCCACACATCTTAAAGCTGCTGAGGTTGACAAACACTGCTCTAGAGTGCTGGATTTAGCTGTCAAAATTCAGCTCCATTTTTAGCCCAGCTCAGCATTCATACAAATCCAATGTATAAGAAAGTATAGTTTGATGAGTTTTCTATTTCAAAAAGGTAGAGTGCGGTTGGGCAGAGAGAATGTTCAATAGCTACTTTAGCTCCATTTGGCTGAGAATATCAGTACCACATTCTTTGCAGGACTATTTTAACATACATATGGGATACCAGAGGACATCTAGATCAATTTCTGGCCTAAAAGCCTTACATTCACTTAAAAGGTCTCCCGTTTCCACTCACAAATACCACACTCCCTGATCCCTTACATTACAATAATTGCAAAGGGATCATTACAACCTTTGCTTGCAGAAGATCCCAGTTTCATTCTCCAGCATCCCATCCCCCAGCTGGGATGGGGAATTATTCCTTTCCTCCCAATAAATAAATAAGCAGGGAAGGTACATAGCAGGGAGTAGGCATAACTGGGCTGGATGGAGCAAGAGTCCAACTGTAATGGTCTGTGGGAATGACCTTGGGAGACAGGAGGAAGAGCCGCAGCCAGGGCAACAGTTGGATAAGAGGCAGCTGAGCCCACGAAAGGAATGGGGGCCTGGCAAACGTCTCAGAAGGGACCCTCCCTAGTTTCGTGGACTGTAAAAGGGAGAGGGGAGAAATGTACTTTCAGACTTGCAAAATTCTATTAATGTAACCTTACAATAAAGTAGAGCTGGTACTCCTGGGTGTGCTTCTTATCTGGACTACCTCGCAAGGCTGACCAACTCAGTACCAGGTAGTTTAATATGCTAAGACCGTCTTCCCACACATGTTTAACCTGGTTACTGAATTAACTGGTTTTCTAGGTGTTCTAAATACATTTCAACTGTCAACTCAGCCAATCCCCTGGGTTCACACACCAGGCCATGCCACAAAAAAATTAACAGAGGTTAAAAATAACTAAACCTAGGACTGTAGCCACAAGGTTAACATCTATTTAAGCATGTTAATATAGCCATAGTGAATACACAGGGGAAGGAAACAAGACCTAAAGATTACGGATGGTACTGGAGGGGGAAAAGGAAATGCGCAGTTGGGTAGAGGAATCAGCAGACAAAGCCATCAGCTGAGAAAAGGTAGAACACAATGAAGAGGACTGCAGGAAGCACAGTTGTTCAGAGTGAAAGTAATCTGGCTGCTGATGGAGCAATAACTGTGTCGATGTAGTCCCAGGCCAGGCTAATGGCAGAGACCAAGTATTCTTCTAATTTAGGGAAAGCCAGTGACCACTAATAGCCTTAGGAATTCAAGATGATTAAAACCTTTGCTGGGGAAAGCCAACTGAATTCCACCACTGTACTCACCTGCTTTCTTCTAACTTGGAAGGATCTTTTCTTAAGCTGTTTGTCACCAGGGGTGTCACCAGGGTAAGGTCAAAAAAGTCAAGATGGCATCCAAAATGGTGTGATTGAAGCTTCCATCTTGATTATTTTACCGTACTCTGCAGACACCTCTATGGCCACCCTTCAACACCCAGCACAATTTGATATGCACATAGTCCTTGGTTTGATGGTCTAAGCTAGGTGATTTCTGCCTCATTCTGTAGAGAGGGTCTTTCATTGGGGGACTTCGTTTTAGACAAAATACAGTAAAGTTGAGTGGGTTTCATTCCAAAACAAACTGACAAAAAACGAGGAGCAACACGACACACAAACATCCGTTCACATGCACTGCGTACCTGGAGGCACCATAGGTTTGCGTTTGTGAGCTTTCAAGTATTTTCAAAAAGTAGAGGAAAAGGTGGGAGAAGGGAAAGGGATAAACAGTGTTTTGAAAGGAAAGTAGGAGAAAAGAAACAGAACAAGGAAAATTAGCATATAGGCCAAGCAGATCCCATTGAGTAGGCAAACTCTGAACAAGAATCAGCTGGTGACCATTCGTGTGCCTTAGAGCAGGGTTCCGCAACCTCAGCCATTTTAGGATGTGTGGACTTCAACTCCCAGAATACTCCAGCCAGCATTGGAGCATTGCTGGCTGGAGTATTCTGGGAGTTGAAGTCCACACATCTTAAAATGGCTGAGGTTGAGGAACCCTGCCTTAGAGAACACGATTTGGCAGGCAGGATATAAATACTTCAAATAAATTATCAGCCATGACAAATACAAGTTTTTGCTCCCAGAACTAAACCAAAGATGAACAGTAATTCAGAGTCATAATTAAGAACCCAAACCGAGGAGTATTAAATGTATTACTGGACAGTCAACATTTCAGGGCGGTAATGGAGATTTTGAACGTAGCAGGCCAGCTGGAAAATAGGGGGGACTGAACACTTCCTGGGGAATTTTTTCTCCAGAAATATTTAGCCAGCCAACGCCATGATCCACCGGCCCGTTTCTAATAGGGGTCAATAGATGGCCATTGATCCATTCTTCTAATATTTCATGGGTTCATTTTGGCTTATTCTAGTTACCTTCAGTTTAATTTTCAGAATTTCTAACATTTATTTCAGAGCTGGTGCTTTTTCTAGTAAAACCATGTGCATGAGCACTTGCGCACATAAGTAACCTGTAAGAAAAGAAAAAAGGGCCAAACTGAAGAGTAAGCTGATTTAGTTGAACAAGAGTCACCCGAACTTGAAGCCAAAATTTAATTGGGATGGATAAAAATATGAAATTCAGCTCTTTGTAATCCCTTCCCCTGCCCTTAAATCCAGCATATGATTTTGACAATTACAGGTAGACCACAATTGGGACTGGAATTTAGGTTGCTAAGCAGTACAATCGTTAAGCAAATCTGGACCTGTTTTTGTGGCAGTCGTTAAGTGAATCACGTGGTTGTTAAGCAAACCACGTGGTTTTTAAAGCAAATCATGTGGTTCCCTATTGATTTTGCTTATCAGAAGCCAGATGGAAAGATCAAAAATGGTGATCATGTGACCGCGGGATGCTGCAACCGTAGTAAATGTGCGACGGTTGCCAAGTGCCCGAATCGCAATCACATGACCGTGGGGACACTGCGAGGGTCGTAATTGCGAGGAACGGACACAAGTTGTTTTTTCAGTGCCATTGTAATTCTGGACGGTCGCTAAACGAATGGTCGTTAAGTGTGGACTACCTGTAAATATAAGCACAATTAGACTGGAGGTGTGCTAAACTAGGGTGAGGGGGGATTACATGCAGCTTTGCAGAGAAAAGAGAGAGGAGCTTAAGTCTCTTCCCCACTACAGCAAGATGAAAGAGCCTCCAAAAAGAAAAATAACACTAATAAAAATGAGTTTAAAAAAGTAAAGTATGGAGGACAAGTGTTAAGCTTTCCAACACCTATTTATTGGGGAATCCCCCGACCCTCCCTGTCCTATTCAGCCTTTCCCACAAAAATGATTTTTCAGTATCTTCTCCTGCTCTCTTCATATCTGTCAGGATATGTCTCCTAGTGAGACAGGGCTAAACGTAGCTAGGTATTTTATTCCAGGAATAGTAGCCATGTAAAATGGATGATAGTTACTGAGGGAGAGGGAATGGTATAAAGAATTTATACTCATCACTTCAAATCCATCACACTGTCTTAGAGCACTGCCCTCTCAGAGGAGAAGACTTGGAGTTCTTCTTATTTCTACCCGCAACCTGTATGTTGATGACAGATGCGTGTTTACATTCTCAGCATTTCTGCTTTTCTATTCAGGTAAGTCCACGGAGTTAGGCTGAACAATTTCGGCCTCTGAGTCCTGACATCTCCCATCTCAAATTAGTCACAAGATTCATCCAGGGCTGCTGGATTGTCAGCACACCCCTATATTCATACCCAATTTTAGAAACCTCTGGCAACATGACTGTAAAAATACAAGCTGAGCAAAATAACAAGGTCTTCAATTATTCAAGGTGGGAATCCATCCACATAATTATAGAGATCACACACCACCTAAGTAGAACATTTCTTACCAGCAGAACATTTCTTACCAGTGTTTTGTTTGATAAACCAGAACAAGCTAAGCCACTGACCCACAGTTTAGAAACCATCATGGCTGGGTTTGTTCCATACGTTAAGCCAAAACCAAACAAATCACATTATGGCTTACCAATCTGCATGAGGTGGCTAATTTATCAACACTAATCACTGAGAAGCTACACATTTCTGCGAAAAAGAAAGAAATTGGTATGCTATAGTATGGTTTATGTAGTTCTCTACCAACCCTGTAAATGAACCAAATATCAAGATGGAATAAAGGACCCCCTGCCCCATCTAAAACCTTTCATATGATCACGAATAAAAACACTGACAATGAACAAAACCACAAAATAATGATAGCTTTGGCCCAGAAAGTATCTTTGACACCAGTTGATGCTTTATTGTATGACTCAGTAGGCTGGGGAAATGCAGCTTTGAATTAAGAGACAATAACTTGATTCTTTGCCTAAATTGCAGCAAGCCTGAAATTCATTTCAGGGTTCACTTTTTCATGCCAACCAAAGTTTCATACATAACGTAGCCACAACAGATGTATCTGAAAATACCTGCTTAGCAATACCAGAAACATTTCACCTTTTCCAATGTCCATTTGCAACGTTCTACGCACAAACTTTAAAAAGAGAAGCTTATTGTACCATTGCCGAAAGCAATAAGATATGATAGAGCAATAGGAGTGTTAGATTCCAATGAAAGATACAGAAACTGTATTATGGGACTGCTGATAATTGCAAGTTAAAAACTAAAAAAAAAGTCTGAACTGGAAGGCAAACTGCAGAAACTAAATCAATTGTGTTAATTTTTTTTTAAATGTTAATTTGTTAAATTAAAAAATAGAAATGATGCATACAACAGCAGTTGCATTAAAAAAAACTGACTCAAAATTATCCAGATCTTTGTAGCTACAGGCGTCGGCTTAATTTGAGACAATGAAGTCTCAAAGGATTCAAAATCTTATGCTTCCAAATCTTTTTTTTTCTTTTTTTCTTTTTTAAATTATCTTTATTCTTTTACAAAATAATAATACATAGAAAAAACAATAACTAACATAACAAAAACAATACATTACATAAAAGACAACCTTTAAATTATATTATAAAATTAAGTACAACTTCAACCCTCTTTCCTAACCACCTTTCGTTTCACCTCTCATACTTAAATTTTCTTACTCTCTTTAACCTTCTCAAACTCTTACTTTAAACATACTTCCTCTTATACACACAAACCCTGTCTAAATCTCCTCTCCTTTAACCTTCTTATACCCTCTTCTCTCTTCTCCCACTCCTCTACCTACTCTTACCTTCTCTACTTCCTAATCCCCCTGATCCCCCTTTTTCTCAGAATTGTGATCTGACCTACGTCCAGTTGGCAAATCATAGCAAACCCACATCCATTAAATTAGTGAACTGCTTTGTCATAGAACAAGTCAATCTAATGACCAGGCTCAAATTATCCTATTTTGGACACTTCATGCAAAGATCTGGTTCCCCTTACAAGTCCATAATGCTAGGAAAGGTGGAAGGAAAGAGAAGAGGACAACCAGCAGCAAGGTGGATTGAGTTGTTTGCAGTGGTGATGGGTGCACTTCTGGAAAACCTGAAGGGTCAGGTTGAGGACAGATCATCCTGAAGGTCTATGTATCTAGTTGCTAAGGGTCAACACCAACTTGATGGCACATAACCAAATTAAATCAAACTGCCTTGCATTCATTTTTATAGCAAGCTACTTTTATTTATTATATACAGCTTTGTACCAGCTTGCAACACTAGCATTCCTACCTCCTCTTAGTTTAGAAAACACAAATCCTGTTCATCACCTTCAAAAGTTGAAACCCAGCAAGTAATGATAGATAGGTTCAAGTCTACCCTTAGCCATGGAAGCTTGCTGGGTGATTCTGGACCACTTATAATCCTAACCACAGAGTTGTTGTGAGGGAAAAGGAGGAGAGAGTGCTCTGTACAGGGCCTTGCGTGTCTGTAGGAAAGGCAGGATAGAAATCTAACTTTAATAATCATTTTAGAAGTGACAAAAGAAATGGAAGCAGCTTACCGAAAACATGTTGGGCTGTTCTGTATTCCCTCATCAGTTCTGACCCTAAACCTTAACGTGGTTTGGTCTACTGTGAAGCCTAGATTATGGGTTCAAATGCAAAGTGCTTAATCATAATTTGTTCTAGGACTCCAATCAAAGAGAATATTTGTAGCTCAGGGTTGAACTGTGGAGTCCTTGGTGCTCTCTGAGCCTTGTTGTTTCCTTGCAGACGTTTCATTGCCCAACTAGGCAACATCCTCAGTGCGAAAAGGGAGTGGTGTTTGCTCTCAGTTTATAGACAGTGGTTTGCCCTGCTTGTGTTGGTGGGGGTGTTGTTCTCGCCTTGGGAGTTCCTTGACTGGGCTGTTGTTTACTGCTTGGTTGATTGACTGAGTTAATAGTTCCTTGATTAAGGTCTAGTGTACTGTTTGATTGTTCATCTGGTGTTAATCGTGGTGTTAATCTTTGCATATCTGGGTGTTGATTGCTGGTGAGGCAGTGTTCTGGTCTTTTGGCTTTTCTATTGTCTCTTTTGAATGGTATGTAAATGTTGTTTATCTCTATGTGCCTGTTGATGGCTGACTTGTCAGAGTGCCAAGCTTCCAGGAATTCCCTAGCATTCTTGGATTTGGCTTGTTCTAGGATGCTTGGTCTAGGATGCTTGTTCTAGGACTGCTTACCAGGACCATGGTTCCATATACTATCCATACCTGGATAAGACAGTCTATAATTAAATCTGTCTTCCAGCCTTAAGACAATCAAGTTCTACAACAGTTTTACAAGCTTCAGAGGAGTTCAATCCTTGCATTGGGGGGAGTCCCCAGAGAATGTCAGCTTTTGGAGCCCCTCCTATCACACCTCTCAATAGATGGGGAATCAGGCTAGGCAGGCACAATCAATCTGGAACAGACGGTCTCCTAGATATCCAGGCCTTGAACCATGTAGGGTTCTGCAACTGATAACCAGCACTTCGAATGGCACTTGGAAACACCCTGGAAGCCAATACCACTTTTGCAGCATTGGTGTTACATTGGAGTAATGAGGCTGCATGGTGAGCGTGTCAGCCACTTTTGCACCAGCTGAAGTTTCTGGGTGGTCTTCAAGGGCAGCCCCATGTAAAGCAAGTAACAGCAATTCAGACAGGATGGGATAAAGGCATGAGTGCCAATCTTCAGTGCTTCCTGTTCTACATAAAACCACAACTGGCATTCCAGCCACAGCTAGGAAACACCCCTCCTCATCATGATCTCCACCTGCTTCTCCAACTGGAGCCCTAAGTCCAGAAAGACCCTCGAACTGTGGGCTTGTTCTCCATGGGGAAGCACTACCCCATTAAGAGCCAAAGTTGGTATAATCCCCAAATCAGCAATCTTCTGAATAAGTAGCCTCCCCATCTCAGATGGGTTGGGTCCAATGTTCCCTCTAAAGTGTGTAGGTGTGTGGCCGCATAGTGACAATCTCCTACTTCCTGTCAAATATGATGCATTAACAGAGTGTGTTTTTGCAAAGGGAGGAAGGGAGAAGACAGCTTCCTGCCCTGGAGCTGGGCTGAAGCCCACAGACCTTCTGCCAGGCTCCAGGCTGAAGGATGGATGGAACAGCAGCAGGAAAGAAAAGGTTCAGAAGACTTCATGACTTCCGCATCAGCTTCCCTGGGCTAGAGGGAACATTGGTTGGGTCTGAGACTTTCTCCCATCCCAGACCTTCACAGCTTGCAGACCCTGGGTCAGGACCTCCACCATATCTCCCACTCAGACTGGAGTGGAGGAAGATACCATCAGTGCATCAGTGATCCCTGCCTCTGAACTGGTGGCTGATCTCTCCCAGTGATCTCTCCCAGTGGGCTCCTACAGAATGATCCAGAGAGGTGGAAGGCAAACCTTCACTGGATTTATGTCTATGAAGGTTCTCAGTCATCCAGGTGGAATTGTCTGTAGCTTGAATCATGTCAACTGGATTTCTATTTTCTTAGTGGAAACGTTTCGCTCCTTATCCAAGGAGCTTCTTCAGTCTGAGCAAAGTTGGTAAGGGAATCCTAAATATGTTCCTAGGTAGCTGTGTGACCTTACACCTGGGGCTAGGTCATGGTTATATTGAGATGTAATTTTTAAGTCCTTTTATCATCTAATGGAGGGTCGTTAAAATCACCATGCTGCTGTTGAGCTTCTGAAATGGTCTTAATCTTCCTAGGCACAGAAGACAACACGGGGAGGAAGATGGGGGAGAGTTTGTGCCTGAGGCCCCCACCTCTATTCAAGGAAGGATTTTCCAAGTTGGCATAAATGGATTCCTTGACCCCTCTCTCAAACCACCTATCTTCTCTGTCTAAAATGTGAACATTAATGTCCTCAAATGAGTGTCCTTTTTCTTTTAGATGAAGATAAACTGCTGACTCTGGTCCTGTGGTGTTATTTCTCCTGTGTTGGGCCATCCTCCTGTACATAGGTTGTTTGGTTTCTCCAATGTAGAGTTCAGAGCACTCCTCACTGCACTGGATTGCATAAACTACATTGCTTTTCTTATGTTTTGGAGTTTGATCTTTGGGGTGTACAAGCCTCTGTCTCAGTGTGTTGGTGGGTTTGAAATATACAGGTATGTGGTGTTTGCCAAATATCCGTTTTATCTTTTCAGACACGCCAGCCATGTAGGGAATGACCAGGTTCTTTCGTTTACTCTGAGTCTCAGCCCTATCTGTCGCTGTTTTAGGTCTGGTAGATTTAGATTTGGTGAAGGCCCAATTTGGATATCCACAGGCCTTCAGGGCTGTTCTCAGGTGCTGATTTTCATTCTTTTTGGAATCCATGGAGGTGGGGATGGTTTCTGCTCTGTGTGACAATGTCCTGATGACTCCTAGTTTGTGCTGCAGTGGATGGTGGGAGTCAAACATCAGATATTGATCTGTGTGTGTGGGTTTCCTGTAGATCCCTATTTCTAGCTTGCCACCGGTCCCAATGAGGACTTCACAGTCTAGGAATGCCAGTCTGTTGTCCTTGGTGTCTTCTCTGGTGAAGCTAATGTTGGCATCTATAGTGTTTATATGGTCCGTGAAGGCCTGTACTTCCTGGGCCTTGATTTTGACCCAGGTGTCATCCACATACCTAAACCAGTGGGTGGGCACCGTTCCCTGGAATGTGTTGAGTGCTTTCTTCTCCACTTCTTCCATGTATAAATTGGCCACAATGGGTGACACAGGAGAACCCATGGCACAGCCGTGTTTTTGTCTGTAAAAGTCACCTCTGTATGTGAAATAAGTGGTGTTAAGACACAGGTCCAGAAGATGGCAGATCTGGTTTGGGTTGAGATGGCTTCTCCTTTCCAGGGTGCTGTCCTCTTCTAGTCTCTTCCTGACAGCGGATAGAGCATGAGTGGTGGGGATGCTGGTGAAAAGGGAGGACACATCAAAGGAGACCATAGTTTCATCTGTATCCAGTTTCAGGATCTTTGCTTTGGAAACAAATTCTTCCGAATTATGGATGTGGTGTTCAGAGTGTCCAACTAGAGGTGCTAGTATGGTAGAGAGGTGTTTGGCAATGTTGTATGTTACCGAATTGATGCTGCTGACTATGGGTCGGAGGGGTGTTCCTTCCTTGTGGATCTTAGGAAGTCCGTAGATGCAGGGGATGGCTTCTCCAGGATACAGACGGTGGTAGGTAATCCTATCGATGGAGCCATCATGTTCCAATTGTTTCAAACTGTCTATTGCCTTTTTCTTGTAATTGTTGGTGGGGTCTCTTTTCAGTTTTTCATATGTATGGTGATCCTCCAAAAGTGAGGTAATTTTATTGTGGTAGTCTGCAGTGTTTAGAACCACTGTACATCTTCCTTTGTCAGCAGGTAAAATGGTGATGGTTTCATCTTTGCTGAGGGCTGTCAGGGCTCTTCTCTCTTGGACGGTAAGGTTGGGGGGAGGAGGTTGAGCACTGGACAAATATCTGCAAATGATGCTTTCATTTGCATTCCTGCACTAAGCAGAGTTGGGCTCAACGGCTCCAATGCCAGGATTCTAACCCTGAATCTACCCCATATTTTTTTCAAAATCGGGAAGTCTCTTCTCCAAAAATTTAACTAGCTCCTGCAGTCACCTAATGTATGATTTCATCAGGATGAACTCCCTGGTTTGTGTTATTTTTTTTTAAAAAAGGAGGATTTCTTCCTTGACTGATTAAAGGTAATTAGCCTGAGAGCCATTCTGCAAAGGCAGCTTTGCTCTCTGCAAATAAGAGGGCTAGAAACTTTGAAAAGATTCCCAGGTTCCTTGGTTAGAGAAGAGATGCAGATTATAACTGCATATATTACGGGTATTTTATTTACCTTAATCGGGCATCTCCTTTACATTTCCATGGTGACTTATTAAAGGATGCTGCAAAATTGTTTAAAGTATATCCCAAGTAGATTGCTTAGTAATGGTGAAAACGCCGCCTGAGATGAAAAGCTCTCCAGGGGCTGACAAGCAGTAATTAATCCTCTCCATTCTCACGGTAAGCTTTATTAAACCTAATTACAAGGAGGAAAACGAAGCCCAGGGTTGCCCATAAAGTCTGGCTGTTGTTGAAATAGTGGTGTAATTGCACCATTGGGGTGTTTCCAGACAAAACGTCTACTGTAGCATCCCTCTGACTTATTTCATTCCTGGGGAGGGGAGAATCCAGGGAGAATCTCTGACAGCCTTGTGTTTTCTCATGGCTTCTTTCACCTTTTTTTTTCCTTACCCCCAAAGAAGGAAAGACTACATAGCTGTGTTCACATAACACATTTATGGTAAAGTCTTCCTTGAGTTGAACTTGATTCTTGGCTCATACTGTTTTCTTGGCTGGAATATTACAGGTAGTCCTCGACTTACGACCATTCATTTAGCGACTGTTTGACATTACGATGGCGCTGGGAAAAGTGACTTGCAACCAGTCCTCACACTTACAACCATCGCAGCATCCCTGCAGTCATGTGATCAAAATTCAGGTTCTTGGCAATCAGCATGTATTTACAACAGTTGCAGTGTCCCAGGGTCACATGATCACCATTTGCGACTTTCCCAGCTGGCTTCCAACAAGCAAAGTCAATGGGGGAAGCGGCAAAAAGGTCGTAAAATTGAGCATGACTCCCTTAACGACTACCTCGCTTAGTGACAGAAGTTCTGGTCCCAATTGTGGTCGTAAGTCGAGGACTACCTGGCCATCTCCTTCTTCCAGGATGTTTTTTGAAACTAAGAAAAGAGGGTCCTGCTGAATATTAGGAGGAATATCCTGGTGGTGAGAGCTGATGACTACCTGTCAAGGATGGTTTATGGAATTCTTGCACTGAGCAGGGGATGGACTTGATGACCTTCCAAGTCATACATTCTATGATTGGCTGGTCCAGCCGATTGCCCTGGTATATCACCTGGTGGTCTCCTATTCAAACACTGACAAGGACAATTCCTGAATTTACCCACCTTCTGGAATTTGAAAACACTCTCACACTCCAAGCGTTGCTTAAACCTTTTAAACCCACATGCAAACTATCTCCATCCAGGCACATCTAACTGTTGGCAAGGATTTGCCCATCCAGTTTTCTCTACTGCCACAGCGGGAAAGGCAAATGACCGAAGCAGAGCACCTGTAGAAATGCAGCATCTTTGTCCGAAAGTTAACTTTATCACAGCAAGGTTACTGAGGACTCCTGAAGGAGATTAAAAATTCACCACTCCAATCAATTATTAAAAGGACAGAGCTGGGCTTAGCTTAGATGCCCAAGAAGCCCTGTAAAAATACATCAAGGGGTTGTTTCCAGCTAATCATGCACAAAGTGATTATATCAACACTTCCGAATACAGTCGGCATATCCAGCATACCTAAGCAAGCAGAAAAGATAAACTACCTGGGAGAAAGGCAGTGGCCATTGATCATCTGATAAACTTTAAGTGAACCAAGGTTCCCTGTGCTGAAACCCATCACACCTGACTGGCTTCTACTGAACGGCATCCTCTTGTCTACATCCATCCAGAAGAAGGAGGATACTTTGGGCCTCAACCCAGGATCCCTGATCTGGTTTTGTTTTTTAAAAAGGAGACAAGATTACTTTTGCTCTTACTGAAAATAATTCCATGCTGCTTCAGGTGCAAAGCAGGTGTCAGGGAGATAAGTGGCGGAGAAGGAGGGGGCTCCCTCCAGGGGGAGAAACGCATGCATAGTACTGAATCGCTTTGCTTCCCTCCCAAGAGGCTAAAGAAGGCCCCGCCCTGATTTCTTGGACTCTTTCTCTGAGCATTTCCAGTTCGTTTTAGTTTAGCTGGATTCTGTCAAGGAGAGTAGGACAATAAACATGAGAGCTTTACTCCAAGCCTCAGCGTGTTTTTCCTTCACTCGAAGTCAGGACAGCAGTATACTATACAATATAAACTTTGTAAAACAAGCTTTCTAAAGCCATGTACAACCAAAGAAATTAAATCCTCCTGGGACATACCTGCTTTAAAAGAGCACAAAGACACGCCTCAGCAGGATGGGTTAACATCTGCAAGACGGTGGGCACCGCATTGTGACTGAAGCTCTTCCCCTTTTGTACATAAAAAGGCTTTGAGCATAAGAACAGAAGCCATACTCTGCTGGATCGGCCCCCTGGCCCATCTAGTCCATCCGTCTGTTCTTCCGGTGGCCAACCATCTGCCCAAGGAAGCCCACCGGTCCCCCAGCAGATGGCCTTCAGAGGCAGTCCCACTGCCATCAAGGCTAAGAGCCATGGATCCCCAGGACCTCCATGAATGGCTCCAACCCTTTTTGGAAGCCGGTCAAACTCCACATCTCAGGGTACCACATCTCAGAGTAGTGAATTCCAAAGTTAAATTACATGCTGTATAAAAAATATTTCTTCCAGGGTTCAACTTCCACAGGTGACCTCTGGTTCTAGAATTTTGGGGAGGGGAAAATAGCTTGTCCTGGGCTGCCTGATCCACATCCTACAAAATTCTGTTCACCTCCATCTTGTCCCCAAGCTTTCGCATCCTTTCTACACTAGAAAGCCCCACTTGTCACAATCTTTCCTGGTTGCTCCAGCCCCTTGACCATCTAGCTGCTCTCCTCTGAACCTTCTCCAGCTCCACTATATCTCTTCTGAGGTGGGGCAACCAGAACTGCACACAGTGTTCCAGATGTGGTCGCACCATTTATATAAGGCAGAGCTTTCCAAACTTTTCATGTTGGTGACGCACTTTTTAGACATGCATCATTTTGCGACACACTCTTACAGCAGGGCACAAGGCAGGCACTAGGACCTGCGTGGAATCACAGCAGGTTTGGAGGCAGCAAGGCACAAGGCAGGCACTAGGACCTGCGTGGAATCACAGCAGGTTTGGAGGCAGCAGGGCACAAGGCAGGCACTAGGACCTGCGCGGAATCCTGGCAGGGCTCGGAGGCAGCAGCAGCCTCGACACACCCAGACACTGCAGCCGACACACTAACGTGTCGCAACACACAGTTTGGAAAGCTCTGATATAAGGGCATTATGATATTGGCATCTCTATTTTCCATACCGTTTCTTATTATCCCTTAGCATGCTGTTGGACTTCTTTACAGGAGATGCACGTTGTGTTGACATCTTCATTGAACTGCTTACCATTCCTTCAAGATCTCTTTCATTAGTCATTGCTAGCTCTGACAGTGTACCCAACGTCTTGCAAATTTTTACCACTCCTGCAGAAAGAGCTGCATATAAACCAGAGAATTCCAAAAAAAAAAAAAAACCCTCCGTAAAAGGCATAGCACCCTGTTCTGTGCATGCATTTGTAATGTTTTAATGCTGGTCATTCTCATGGCCTCTGAAACAAACTTCTAAAGCATTTTTTTAACGGGAACTGACAAAGAAAACCACAAGACAATATCTCTGCTCCGCACTATAAAACACCACCGAGACCTGGTTTGCTCATTTAATTTTCCTAAGGGCACCTTATGCTATTTTCAGATTGAAACATACAAGCCTACCGATTGCTATTCCAGGAATGGTTCCATGTTAAAAAAAAAAAAAAACCGATATGGAAACCCGGCATGTCTCGTTTTACTGAGCATCCATGAAAACACCCCAAATCTCCTAGGCTTCAGATTCCATATTGAGTCATCTGCCAAAAAATTGCACAGCCTGTTTCTCAGCAAGGAAGAATTCTGGAAAATCTCCAGGCGGGTCTACTGGTAGGGATTTCCCATAATTTGTCTCTGTGTTCCCCGGACAACCATTTCTTGCTAACAAAGAAACATGCAAAGCCTGTGTTATTATTTAGGAAACCAACACATCTGAATAACCCTTTCCTCCCCTCCTCCCCAATGAAATTCTTATTTAAGTGGCCAGAAGTATCCAGATTCATTTCAGCAAACTGATTAAGGGCTATTCTTTCTAATTAACAAAGCTTGCTATTATATGCCTTTTGCTTGCTAATTTGCATTGCAATTCGGAGTTCTAACTCCTATCTGGTAAAGGGCTCATGAAATCACATCTAGGAGAAACAAAGATTATTGTTCAAGGTATCAGACCGCATTTATTTGCATGCACATAAATTACTGTTTAAGGTTTTCTAAGAATTCATTTATTCGTGTGCAACATTTTGGTATAATAAAGGCTCCTATCGCAGCTAGTACAAGTAGTCCTTGCTTAACAACCACAATTGCGACTGGAATTTCAGTTGCTAAGCGAAGCGGTCATTAAGTGAATCCAACCTGATTTTATGACGTTTTTGCAGGTCATTAAGTGAACCATGTGGTCGTTAAGTGAATCACACGGTTCCCCATTGATTTTGCTTGCCAGAAGTCAACCAGGAAAGTCAAAAATGGCAATCACGTGACCACGGGATGGTGCCACAGTCAAAAATGCTAACTGGTTGCCAAGTGCCCAAATCGTGATCATGTAACCGTGGGGACACTGCAATGGTTGTAAGTGTGAGCACCGGTTGTAAGTTGTTTTTTTCAGCACCGTTGTAAGTCTGAACCTTCACTAAACGAATGGTCATTAAGTGAGGACTACCTATAATCTAATCTACAACCAAAATACAGAGAACAACAAATATCTAAAGCACAAAATAAATACATTAAGTTTATAAAAATGCAGCAACCGCCCCAATTTGGAAGATGAAAATAAAACTGCTTTAAACTGAGGAATGAGATAAGCTTGACAAGCTGAGAACAGTTAACATTTATTTCTTCTGTTTATTAGCTTGATACCGTGCAAATAAACTATATCAATGTATTCATAAAGTCTAAATGCATGCCCATATGACTGTGGTGCTTTGATGGACATACCCACGACCTTGACCAGCTTTCTCAAGCTGATGTCCTCCTAGTTAGCTGTTATAATTCAACACACAAAGGGACATCATGCAGAAATATGAAAACTGTCTCTCTAAATCAAACTAGAACACAGGGCTGTTATCTCAAAACCACTGGCCATATTAAGAAGCCAGTCCTGGCAAACTGCAATCCAGGGGAATCTCCATTCCTAACCAACATGAAGTATCAAACATACTTCTTGATGGTCTGCTTGAAACTGAAGACAGATTAGTTTTGATTCCTAGCAGATGTCTCTCATTCAGAGTGCAATACAGTTGCCTTTCAAACTCAACTAAATCTTTTCAGTGCAGCATTCAACCTCTCCAATATAAGTGAAAAGAAGATATTGGACAATACGTTGCAATTTTTTAACTCGGAATGTGGAAACGCTTTCATTTATTTGTTTTATTAGATGTATACCCTGTCTTTCCTCCAGGGTCCAAGGCAGCCTCCAAATTTATCCCCATAACAACAAACCTGTTATCAGAGTTAGGCTGAAATGGAGTGATTCACCAGGGAGCTTCCATAGAAGCCTAGGGTTGGAAGGGACCTTGGAGATCTTCTAATCCACCCCCCTCCCCTGTGCAGGAATCCTCAGACCATCCCAGACAAATTCTGTCCAATTTCTACTTGAAACCCTCCAGTGATGGTGCCTCCACAACTCCAGGAGATGGGCTTTTCCACTGCTTCATAGTTCTCACAGTCAGGAAACTCTTTGAATAAGAATTTGAAGTTGGAATTGAATTTGAAATTCTTTGAATTCAAGAATTGACTTGAATAAGTCAAACTGGGATCTCCCTCTGTAAAGCTTCCACCCGCTGGTTCTTGTCCTACCCTTGGACACTGAGGAGAACAAACCTACCTCTTCTTCCCTGTGACAACCTTTCAGATATTAGAAGACTGCTCCTATCTCCCTTCAGCTTTCTCTTTTTAGGCTAAACATACCCAATTTGTTTAACTATTCCCCACAGAATTCAGCCTCCAAGTCCTTCACCATCTTCATCACTCTTCTCTGATACTTTATTGATTTAGTCTTTTGACCATATCTCATCACTCTTCTCTGCACTCCTTCTATTTCCTCAGCATCTTTTTGGTATTGTGGTGACCAGATCCAGGCAGAGTATTCCAGAGGTTGTCTGACCAACACAGAGTAGAACAGAACTATCCCTTGACGCTGTCCTTCTCTCGATGAAGCTCAAGATGGCATTGGCTCTTTGGGCCCCTGCAGTGCGCTGCTGCCTTGCTCTTAATCTGTAGCCTGCCAGGGCAGCCACATCCTTTCCATAAGTACTACTGCTTAGCCAGATACCACCTATTCTGTGCCTAGTCATCTGGTTCTCCCTACCTAAGGGTGGACTTGAAACTGGGTTTCCACACTCTAATCCAACACTTTCACCACTAAGCCAAACTGGTTCTCCCTGATGAGAATTAAAAAAGGGTGAAACCATTGTCAATTAAAGGACATTTGCAAACAACTTGAACAACCTACTCAACCCAGATTTCCAATACAGCCAGCCCCTAGCTTCTTCCAGTGAAAGGAGAAATGTTTTCCTGCCAGTCTTAGTCAGGACATAATGCAAAGGCAGTCTACCTTTGATCCCCATGTCAGTTAGATTGCATCAAGTCATTGTTGGAAGCCCCTAAGGCAGAGGTGGGGAGGTCAAAGGACATCCTTCACCTTGGGAGGGGCAGGCCAGGGGTAGCCTGCAACAGACATAATAAAATGGACCCCCACAGTAGGACTATGCAGGCTTAAAAATGGTTTGGAAGAAGTGCTCTGATCCATGCAAACCCCAGTTCTATGCCTCCTTGCTATTCATTAAAGCCCTCCTCCTCCTCCTCCTCCTCCTCTTCCTCCTCCTCCTCCTCCTCCTGTGAGGCTTTCACACAAGCCTGACAAAAGAGTTACAGCTGCTTCGAAAGCACTTTTGAATTGCCTACAATGCATGCACAGTCCTACTGCACATTCCCCCATGTCTTTCATCTTCTTCCACGTTCAACTGCAGTTAGGTGATCACTTAAAATGGGGGTCTGGAGGTACACCCCCATTTTGGAAGGCAGCTTGTGTGTTCCCCTGCCCCAAAGGGTCATGTCTGGACCACTCTCGGTCTCATAAGAGCCTCTTGATCATCCACAAGAGCCTGGTGTGAAACAAAGAGAATTCAGAAATTCTGAACCAAGGAATTTCCTGCCTACTGAATACCCTAGATATACCGAGTATTTCCAGATGAAAGGAAAAAAAGGTAAAAACATAAAGCCTCCTTCAAGTCATGCTTGACTCTGGCTGATGTTATGTTATGATGGCATGCATTTTCTGCAGAACATGAAATAGCCTTTTATTGCCACCTCTTGGGAATTTTTTTATACCTCCTATTTTGGCCTCCCATCCAAATACTAATCAGGCCTGAAATTGCTTAGCTTCGAAGCCCAAACAGGGTCAGCCTGATTCTGCCCTTTGCTCAGTCAACAGAAAGAAAGAATGTATAAATGTCCAATATCTCCGACTCAACCAACTATATCCACTTCTACAGTCATCTAGTTCTCTTAATGCAGTTGAGTCATTCAACCTGCTTTCCCCAATCTTGTTCTCTTCCAATGAGGTGGGGCTTCTACTCCCAGAATTCCCAATCAGCACACTCCAAGGGAATTCTGGGAATTGCAGTTCCAACATACATGGAGGGCATGTACTGGAGAAGGCTGTCTTATGCTATGACCACCATTCTGGTTGGAGATTATTTTCAAGAAGAATTGGAATCTATGTTCTCCATATGTTCTGCTCCCCATCTTAATTTCTTGTTGGAAATTGAAGCAACTACTATTTAGTTACCCTAGGCTGTTCTTGAACAAAACAGAAAGGATGTTGCATTTACAGAAAGGATGTTCCACTATTCATTTTCACTATTCATCATGGACAAAAACAGCATTGGTCAAAATGCTAAACATTATAGGAAGAGAAAAGTCATGGGGAAGAACTTGAAAAAGGGGTTATTTTTTTACCTACTTTTCAAGGACCGCCCACCCTTCAGGTCGTCTTCAGGTTTCTGACATGGCAATGGTTAGAAAACAATACCCACCGAGAACAGGTGCAGAAAAATAAAGATGGTGGCCAACGCAAGACGGAGAAACATAAATGTACAAGAAAAGAAAAAGAAATTAATATAAAGGGCAGTGAAAACAATGGAGAAATAAATCTACAGCATTTGAAAAAAAAGTGACTTCCAAAAACAGTGAGTTGAAACATGATGAAAACAGAACACTTGCTTGAATGCAACAAAAAATAAACAAGTTGGGTAGAACTAGAGGAATGATGGACACAGACTAAATACCTACCTGTACATGGGAACAGTGACTGTTCGTTCATAGTAATTCCAAGTAGAGTGCAAATCCGTTCGAGTGAGGTTAGTGGCGTAGAACCTCCAGGCAGCCTGAGAGGGGACAGGAAGGAGATGCAGATGTGATTTCAAAAAAACCAGACAAACAAGCAATGAAGTCCACTTAGATTTTGCAGAGGAGAAACTGCATCATCATGATCTCTGATTTACTTACAAAATTGAAGAGTCCAAAACAAAACAGAAAGACTGATTCAAAGACTGAGCTTGGCACTCAGACAACGCATCAACAGACACATAGAGGTAAACAACATTTACATACCATTCATAAGAGACAACAGAAAAGCCAAAAGACCAGAACACCTCCTTGCCAGCAATCAACACCCAGATATGCAAAGATTAACACCAGGATTAGCACCAGAGGAACAAGCAAACAGCACAATATACCCTAATCAAGGAACCATTAACTCAGTCAATCAACCAAGCAGCAAACAACAGCCCAATCAAGGAACTACCAAGGAGAGAACAACACCTCCACCAACACAAGCAGGGCAAACCACTGTATATAAACAAGAGAGCAAGTCCCACTCCCTTTTCACACTGAAGATGTTGCCTAGTCTGGCAATGAAACGTCTGCAAGACAACAACAAGGCTCAGAGAGCACCAAGGACTCCACAGTTCAACCCTGAGCTACAAATATTCTCTTTGATTAGACTGATTCAACTTCGCAGTATTAATTATGTTTAACCTAATGGGAAAGAGAAGTTTGATCATCATATTTAGCACCACAAATGGGGTGGAGCTTTGGACAGTATAACCGATTAGAGCAGCGTTTCCCAACCCAGGCAACTTAGAGATGGGTGGACTTCAACTCCTAGAATTCTTAATGCTGGCTGGGGAATGCTGGGAGTTGGAGTCTACACATCTTAAAATGGCCAAGGTTGAGAAACACTGGATTAGAGGCTCATTCCATGGATAATTTGATGTCAATTGAAGGGGGAAGCCATACATTGCTCTGAGAATAAACTTCCTGCTCTGTGAAAGAGAGATTTGATCCCCAACATTTCCAGGCTGGGAGGATGGACTGCAAAATACCAAGAATCTTGCAATGAAAAACTACTGCTTCCAGCTACTAATACTGTGGATTAGCTCAGTTTGAACTTAGGCTAAGCCGTGGTTTCTTTATTCACAATTTATTGAATAAACCACGATCTGCTGAATTCATACAAGCCCTAAACCATATTTTACAAACCGTGTGGCCCCAGTTGTAAAGCTCAGGACAAAAATTGTGCATTTTGTTTTGAATGTTCTGTCACAGGCAACAATGGAAACTCAAAATAAGCTCCAGCTCACATATTTTTTTGCCCCAAAGCCTCCAAATAAGATCAGACAGTAAGTCATGCTGCGTTCTACCTATCACCCAACTTCTAGAAAGATTGCTATAGGGATGGTTTTAAAAAATAAAATTCCCATAACAATCAGACAGCCAAGCTACAAATAGTAATTATCAAAATCAATTTGATAAAATAAATAAATAAATAAATGCACGCGGCCTTACCTGCAATCTGCTTGACATCGGTCCACCCTTGGAGACTACACCGACATGCAACATGAGTAAACGGGCTCCCAACTCTGGGAGCGTGTAACACCAATTCTACGGGCCCTGTATATAATAGTCTATATTGTTTTTAACTTTCTTGTATGCCGCCCAGAGTCACTTGATTGTGAGATGGGCGGCCATGTGACAAATAAATAAATAAATCTCTGCAGGAAGACCGCTCCACAATATCGATGCTGTCCTTGAAAAACTGCATGTTCTAGCCTCAGCTCCCCTCATCTCTGGAAGTGTGGGATCCTGAAGAGTTTCTTCCTCAATGCTCTAGTACAGTATTACTCAAACTTGGCAACGTGGGGACTTCAACTCCCAGAATTCCCCACCCAGCTGGGAAGTTGAAGTCCACACTGGGAGACCTGGGAGTTGAAGTCCACACATCCTGAAGTTGTCAAGTTTGAGAAACCCTGCTCTAGTATAACAGGCCGATACAGTTTGAAAGAGGTGGCCCTGCAGATGCCAGGCCATAAAAGGCTTTATAGATTAAAACCAGCACTTTAAATTGTATCCAGAACTGAATCAGTAACCAGCACAGGGCCCCTAGAATTGGTGTTACACACTCCCAGAATTGGGAGCCCGTTTACTCATGTTGCATGTCTGTGTAGTCTCTAAGGGTGGACCGATGTCAAGCAGATTGCAGGTAAGGCCACGTGCATGCATTTATTATTTATTTATTTATTTGTTTATTTATTTATTTATTTATTTTATCAAATCAAATTTATATAGCCACCCATCTCACAAACGTGACCCTGGGTGGCGAACAATAAAACAGTTAAAAACAAGCCTAAAACAACCATTAAAACATAATTATACATACATATAAATCCTGTAAGACAACGGGAGAATGGACCAACATCCTACACACAATGTAACCATCTCGTGGGCTCTCTATTTCCGTGGGATCCCCAAGCCTTCTGGAATAAGCAAGTTTTAAGAGATTCTGGATTAAAGAGAACCCCTTTCCCACAGCCACAGACATGTACTGATGAAACTTTTGCCAAAGACAAAAGGATGAACAGGTAGACAAAGCATTACCAAGATAGGAAATACTGCAGTGTCGGACTACAGGCAGCCTAAATAGCCAATCAAGTAGACTCTCCCACCATCTTTTCAACAACAGACCCCCAGCTCCATGCAACATCTTGCTATTAAGCATGCAATTGATAGCCTTATTTTTCTACTGCTCTGCCACTAATGATAATTCAATACATTTTGATATAGGAGAATGTCCAACTGATGCATCTGTTGCAATCCTCTAGGCCAGTGTTTCTCAACCTTGGCAACTTTAAGATGTGTGGACTTCAGCTCTCAGAATTCCCCAGCCAGCTTTGCTGGCTGGGGAATTCTGGGAGTTGAAGTCCACACATCTTAAAGTTGCCAAGGTTGAGAAACACTGCTCTAGGCAGTTCCGTAGCATTAATAGATTCTCCTTCAGCACCAGCTTGGGATCCACTTCTCTCTCATCACAGATCCAGCCTTTCCTGAACCCCCACCCTTTCTCCCCGCTCACCTGAATCAGGCCGGCTGCAGGGTTTCTCCTTTTTTCAAAGTGCTTTTGACGATGCTGCTCTTGTACCTTCAGTGCAAATCCGGAACCTAGAATTCCCTGAAAATTAAGGACAATATTTTTTCCCATCACGTTTGTCAACTATTTCTTTCTCTTCTACCCCTTACTCCTGGAGATAACAGGCTGTATTCCTTGGAGAATTACAAGCATGCAAGGAATCGCCATGTGCCTGCAAGTGTTCCTCAGGAGCTGAAGATAAGATCTAGATAATTAGGGGCAATAGTTGCCTCTCTGCATCACAGTCAATCCAGTTAAACAAAATATGTGTTTAATATGTGTTCAACATCACAGTAACAAAGGTAAGACGCCAGGCTTGTCGATCGGAAGATCGCACGTTCGGAGGTTCGAATCCCTGGCCCCGCGTGACGGAGTGAACTCCTGCACTTGCCCCAGCTCTTGCCAACCTAGCAATTCAAAAGCATGCAAATGCAAGTAGATTAATAGGCACCACTTCGGTAGGATGGTAACAGCGTTCCACGTGCATCATGCCAGCCACATGACCGCGGAAGCGTCTTCGGACAACGCCGGCTCTTCGGCTAACAAACGGAGATGAGCACCGGCCCCTGGAGTCGGACACGACTGCACAAATGTGCGGGGGGATCCTTTACCTTTTTTAACAAAATATAGGGATGCAAGTCTTCCATGTAAACCAAGAACCAGATTAGACAATACTTGGATGAGTGATTGAAACATTACTTTGTAAGTGTTATCACCACCTTTACAACCCAATTAAATAGCTTGGACCAACTGACTTGGTTTCCTCCTCCTGTTTTTTTTTTTAAGGATTTTTTAAAAGGAAATTTGACTTAGCAACTTTGTTGATTGTTTTCAGGGAAGCAGATTTTTATTCTACCGAGGTTTTCGTGAATTTTTTAACAGAATAGCCTCGTTGTATGCTGTGTTGTACAGATCTCTAATGAATTATTTATTTGTTTATTTATTTATAGTTCAAATTTTGCCACCGCCCATCTCCCCCAGAAAGAGGGACTCTTTATATTGCTCTCAGCTTTTGCTTGAATGCATGCTTAGGGTTTAAAACACCTTTAGAGCTCTGGATGAAACTATACAGCATTGAAAACATGTTCACCACTGACAAATATTGTGCAAATAGACAGACAGACAGACAGACAGACAGAGAGAATGCATAGATACATTCAACTTATTTATTAATTAAATTAAATTAAATTAAATTAAATTAAATTAAATTAAATTAAATTAAATTAAATTAAATTAAATTAAATTAAATTAAATTAAAGTTTCATTCAGAACTTCATCACTGAGCCAGGCACAGCTCCTTCTTCCAATGAAAATGGGGTGTTTTAGACTTGCAAACTGTTCTGCAGACCAGAGGCAATCCAGATGGTTTTCATCCTAAGTGAGAGACAGAATTGGATATGGATTGGGCTTCTTTCCAAGAAAAGGGGGCCGCCGAGGACCCTACTTACTGCTGGGAGGGCAAAAAAGGAAACCCCAATCAAGGTGAATGTTGCTGCCAGGAGACGTCCATTCCAGGTTTGTGGGTACTTGTCCCCGTAGCCAATGGTTGTCAGAGTAATCTGAAGGAAAACAAAGAACATTTTATGGAATCTTCAAAGTTAATATGGGTGCAGGAACAGAGCCAAAAGAATCTGATGCACGTATGTCAGCCTAGACATTGGAAACAAGCATTGGAGGTTGTATAATGGTCTGTGGGAATGACCTTGGGAGACAGGAGGAAGAGTCACAGACTAGGCAATAGTCAGATAAGAGGCAGCTGAGCCCAACTCAGCTGCCTCTTATCTGCCCAACTATAGGCTGCCTATAGGCTGCCCAATTCCATAATGACTCTGAAGAGATGTTTGTGTGATGATGTCCATGCAATGACATCTCTTCAATGTCATCTGTGAGATGGCATCATGTGCATAACAGCATTGGCATTGTGGCTTCTTCTAGATACCTATGCAGGTGTAATGGTATGTGGAAATGACCTTGGGAGACAGGGGGAAGAGCCACAACCAGGGGAACAGTCAGATAAGAGGCAGCCGAGCCCGCAGCAGGAATGGGGGCCTGGCAAACATCTCAGAAGGGACCCTCCCTAGTTTCTTGGTCTGTAAAGGGGCCGGGGGCAGAAATGTATTTTCAGACTCGCAAGATTCTGTGAAGGTAACCTTACAATAAAGCAGGGTTCATCTGGGCGTGCTTCCTGTCTGGACTACCTCGCAAGGCTGACAGGTTGTTAAACAAAAGAAGTTGTCAGAAGTACACCCCAGTGCATTAAGATGACTATTTAGTACTTTTAAAAGTGGGGGGGGGGGGACACACTGCCAAAATGCGGCAATTTGCTACTGAATTTCATCAGTGTGATCTTCAGGGATTGGGGGAGTAGCAAAAACAATTCACTGAATTGCCCATCCTGACCATGTCCAACACGGCCCTGTCGCTGAATAAGAGAAATTGCATCCCATAATAATCTGCCCTTTGTAAAATACTTCAATTACTTTCAACTGTCTTGAGCCTGAGCAGTTTCATACTGGAACTGTTGCGTTTCATTCCACATTTCATCTGTCTGAAATCCATCTGGGCCTCCCCACCCTCCACTGTATGCAACTGAACACTGATTTTTTTTCCTTTCAGACCTGGGAACTGTTTGTTTTTAATCCATCTCTACCAGTAGCCTTGCAATCAAGGCTAAAACGGGTGACCTGAAGGATCAAGACAGAAAATTGGAGTAGAAAAATGACAATTAACTCTTCCTCTGTTAGTTCCCTAATCTGATAATTTGCACCCAGAAGAACAACAGAAGGAAAACATAATTTCTGTACCAGGGCCTTCTTACCACCAAAGCTTTGCGGATTAAGTTAAGCTGTTCCACAGCTATTTATTGAACACTTACAATCAGAGAGTCAAAGGCACGTGTTTGTGCATGTGTTACAGAAACATACACACATCTGTATATGTATAAATGCACACACCCATCCCATTAGCTGAGAGTTGGAGTGAGAAAGAGAAAGACAAGTTGCAGAACAGGATCAGTTTCCAAGAACTACGAACCATAGGCAAGGTGAAATAAATTTCCAAGATCCCCAAGCAAGGTGAATTTGGATCCATCAGGCAATCTGAATTGCACAGCAAATGAATTTTTACCAGCTGCTTCTTCAAGCTCCCTATACAGGTAGTCCTCGCTTAACGACCACAATTGGGACCGGAATTTTGGTTGCTAAGTGAAGCGGTCATTAAGTGAATCCAACCTGATTTTACGACTTTTTTGTGGCGGTTGTTAAGCAAATCACTGTAGTCATTAAGCAAACCACATGGTCGTTAAGCAAATCACACGGTTCCCCATTGATTTTGCTTGCTAGAAGCCAGCCGGGAAGGTCAAAAGTGGCAATCACATGACCATGGGATGCTTCAACAGTCATAAATGCAAATCAGTTGCCAAGTGCCCAAATTGTGATCATGTGACCACAGGGACACTTCAACGGTCATAAGGACCGGTCAAAAGTCGGTTTTTTCAGCACCGTTGTAAGTCCGAACCGTCACTAAACGGTTCGGTTGTTAAGTGAGAACTACCTGATGCTACAATGATAGCCAGAAATTCATAGCCTAAACTGGCAAGAGAAGATACTCACCAGGCCCCACCACAGGGCATCTGCATAGGTGTCAAAGTGATCATTTTCTCCTTTCTCAGCCAAGTACACCAGGAAGGAGGCTAAAATTAGGCACAGGAATCCAATATACCAGGCAGTGATGAGCTCCTGGAAGGCAGAGAAAGTGAAAAATGTAGAATCGATGGCTTTGGAAGGTTTCTCCACACATTTTTCTTTATTTAGCCGTTGACTTCAATGGGGGAAAAAATATAACAGAGAGAGCGATGCCGTGAGATAGAAGGGAGGGACGCATATGTGAACGTTCTGGATTCTGAGCAGATTTCAGAGGCCTCAGGACAGACTCAACTGAGCAAGTAAAAGGAGAAAGACCAGTTTCACCCACTGCACCAGGATGTCTAAGTCATAACTGCTAAGCTCACCCAATACGGCCAGAATGAAACAAAGCCCATTATGATGAGTGAATCCAGCACGGATTACAGGCAAAAAACCTGAAAAGGGTCTTATTTATTTATTTATTTATTAACTTTCTATGACCGCCCATCTCCCCCTCAAGGAGGGACTCTGGGCGGTTCACAGGCACAATAACATCATTAAAATACAATAAAAACACAATAAAATATAAATACAATAAATATAATAAAAACCAAGTGGCAGGTGGTTCATACAGTGAAGCTGAACATATTTAAAATATTTGAGGCGGCTCTAAGAAATCAGCCATCCCCAAGCTTGACCACTTTCCTTCTTGCCCCAGGCGAGATCACAGAGCCAAGTTTTTAATTTTTTCCTCAAGTCCAGGAGTGAAGGGGCCTGTCTTATCTCTGGGGGGAGGGTGTTCCATAGGGCAGGTGCCGCTGCAGAGAAGGCTCGCCTCTGAGGCCCCGCTAGTTGGAGCTCTTTCATAGAGGGGGTCTGCAGCATGCCCTCTCTCCAAGATCGGGTAGCACGGGACGCTGTAATGGGGATGAGGCGGTCCCTCAGATAACCTGGGCCCATGCCATGTAGGGCTTTAAAGGTAATAAACAACACCTTGAATTGGACCCGGAAGAAAACTGGCACCCAATGCAGCTCACGGAGCAGAGGTGTTATGTGTGTCGATCTTGGTGCACTTAAAACTGCCTGTGCGGCTGCATTCTGTACCAGCTGTAGCTTCCGGATATTCTTCAAGGGTAGCCCCATGTAGAGTGCGTTACAGTAATCTATATGGGAGACAACCAGGGCAAGAGTGACCGTTCGAAGGGCCTCTTGGTCCAGGAAAGGGCGTAACTGGTGCACAACACGAAGTTGAGCAAAGGTCTTAGCACATAAACGGTTCTCAAGCAATAAATGACAATCAAATGATCTAAAAATAGACGGCATGATTAAAGGAGGGTTAATGGCAATTCAGCCAGTTGCGTGACCAGGGCATTGCAGGGACTGGATGCCAGTTAGAGGACAGTTGTGGCAATAAACAGAGAGCAGAAAGCTTAATTGGGGAGAAACTGATCTCTGGGCATGTGGTGCCAGGCTTCAGTAAACAGGAAGAGAAAGGCAATCATTATACTGTACATCCTGTTTTCTCCCTCCAACTTCTGTTGCCCCAAATGGGTCTTTTTCACCCAAATGTGCACACTTTAACTCCCTTTAAAAAAGGGGAGGGAAGGGAAGGGAAGGGAAGGGAAGGGAAGGGAAGGGAAGGGAAGGGAAGGGAAGGGAAGGGAAGGGAAGGGAAGGGAAGGGTTCAATTTTTCAGAAGAACACAAAGCAATCCTGCAAGAAAAATGGCATGCAGAAATACACTACCAGGTCCTCATTAAAGCATCATATAATCAACCATAGAATTTAAAGTTCTCCAAAGGGTGTATGTAAATACACACAGATGTATATATCAACCCAATCAATCTACTGCTATATGAAGGCCTCTTCATTGAAGGTTATGGACCATAATTGACTGTGCTGGTCCAGTGCAGGTTGGTAGGTAGACGTTTTTTGACTTTC